>OZ024742.1:306633269-306728269 GCA_964016885.1 Eledone cirrhosa
TCCTATCTGTTATGATAGTGCGTGTTTGATAATGCATTAGTGTGTGTTAGTAAAGGCAAGTATACTTCAAATCATTTCAGAAGTTAGGTTATAAGGGCATACGACGCCAAATGCAAGAACCTCGAGTTCGCTAAATGACAATTGGGAAATTTCCAGAAACAGAACATCTATAAATGCCGATGTGTTGTTGCTTGGATACCTCTTCGTAGTGTTAGTAGGCAAACCTCAATTTTAAAAGTGAATGATTAATGAGTGGTCATTACCACCTGACAGTATGTTGGCGGAAGTAAAGTCACTGACATATTAATCTTTGAACTTCTAATACAAAGGACTGGAACACATTCATTTATACACATTCATCTTCAGTGACGTGTACCCCCTTTAGCACTTCTGGCTTTTCTCTCTTCTAGCCCTGTTAGCCTATTTTTATATACATACACACGCAAACATCCTCATATATCACGCAAGTACGCATCCATACATGTGTGTGTGAGTGGTTAGAAGAATATGTACAATACTGATATATATAAACATATGTAAGGATTTATTGACGTATCGCTTGTTTGTTATATATATATATATATATATATATATATATATATATATACGTGTCTTCTTTCTAAGCTGAATCTTTTTGAGCCACTACTCGCCATTTCCCGTTCGCGGACCCCAGTCGCCTGAACATAGGAATGGGTAAACCATTTTCAAATTATCAGTTTGAACAAGACTGTAACCAATGTAATCATTTTATTAACGAATTCTTCTTGGTTAACGTTCGGTTTTTGAGGATAAATATTCAACTAATACGATCATTCTGATTCTGCAGATAGAGCTTTAAAGGTTTCCAAATGTTAATAGACGCATTGCTTTAGGAATGACACTGTCTCAATTTAAACATAATAACTAATACAGCATGGATATGTCGTTCCACAATGATTTAGAACTAGGTGTTTACTGTTATCTTGTGTGTTGCAACATCTCTTTGATGTAAGTGCATGGTAAGCCTACGGCAATGTTCCAATACCTGACCAATATAAGAATTGCAGTAAATATATAACTTTTCCTTCACATTTGAAGATATAAATGACACCGGTCTCCGGTTTACATGTTTTTCGGGGGGGTTTTAAACAAAGATAAGCATGATTTCATTATTTGTTTTTAGTCTGCAATCGTTGATAAGTTTGATAATTTTATTCTATGTTCATACTTATAAGACATTTTTAAATGTGTTTGTTTATAGGTAACACAATCGATTTGTGAAGTACATTTTATGAGTGATTTGTATATATTTAATGGGTCTTGTTTCGGATATATTTATTGATTTGTATGCCTATATTCGGGGGTTTGTTCTATCACTCATTGTTCATTAACATTCGTTTTATTATGTTGGTGTTTGTTTTATTATGTCGACATTTACACCTTTATCTGGAGCGGAGAAACTTATCGATCTCTCAAAAATTGTATTACTGATATTTTGAAGGTATGTGGACATTTTATATCACCCGTGTCTGCAAATAACACCTGATGGAATCGTCTAGTCTTACAATATAATCGGATGATAGGGCTCGGACATCGAAATATGTATAGTGTTTTCGCGGAATAAAAATTCTAAAGTAAATTTTCCAATTCGGTCTTCTGTTGTTGTTTTAATGTATATATATATGTGTGTGTGCGTATGTGTGTGTGTATCCCCACGTGTCTCTGTGTGTGTGCATGTGTGCTTGTGTGTGAGTGTGTGTGTATACATGAATATATATATATATATGTATATATATATATATGTATATATATATATGTTTATAGTAATAATAATAAATTTGAAGACTAAAATCCAAAGAGGGCTCGAGTTTCAGAAGATCCCGTTAAGGGTGAAAGCAGCGATTCTTTGATTAAACTTTAATCTGTTATTTTAATATATATATATATATACACACACACTTATACATACATATAATTATATATATATATATAATTATATGTATGTATGTATAAGTGTGTCTGTGTGTGTATATATATATAGACACATACATACACGTTTGTGAGGGTATGCGTGTGTCTGTGTTTATGTTCCTATCTGTTATGATAGTGCGTGTCTGATAATGCATTAGCGTGTGTTAGTACAGGCAAGTTTACTTCAAATTATTTCAGAAGTTAGGTTATAAGGGCATACGACGCCAAATGCAAGAACCTCGAGTTCACTAAATGACAATTGGGAAATTTTCAGAAACAGAACATCTTTAAATGCCGATGTGTTGTTGCTTGGATACCTCTTCGTAGTGTTAGTAGGCAAACCGCAATTTCAAAAGTGAATGATTAATGAGTGGTCAATACCACACTCATTTTCTAATATGATTTCCTTTCTATTTATATTTGCCAGGTTTAAAGTTTGGACTGATGAAGTTATATTTTTTTTCTACAAATCTTTCTTCGGAAAGTCAAATCCTGTCTCAGCAACCACGGAAAATACTAGTTTACTTATTTTTGCTGTTTCACGTTAGGTTTCCAAACATTATAGATACATCAATGTTCAACTGGTATTAGTAACAACACCAGACAGAAAACATATGTTGTCTTGTATGCTCCTTGGCGTTTGGCTTAATTTCAATAGCAGATTGTTAGTAATGAAATCGTTCCACAATTTACCTTTAAATATTTCCTATCAACCATCAACCTGGAAACATATGATTTCAGATTTCGGGCGCATGCTGCAGATGATATTCAAGGGTAAATGCATGGAAATAAAATCCAACTTTTGTTGCTACAGCATTTATGTATGTTCAGGTATCTTGCTCCATAACGTGGACTGTTACTTTGTTTATGCTTGTTTATGTCTCATAATCTAATAAAATAAATTTATAAATCAATATATACTGTCTATATCATATTTTATTGAATTATATATCCATATATATATATATATATACATATGTGTGTGTGAGTATTTATGTATATATATATATATATATATATATATATGTGAAGTAATTCCATCGGAAAAGTCCAGGAAAAAAGAGTGCTCTATGTAAGCAACAGAGCTTAATTATTATTATTATGTAATAAACAACATAAGGCAATTATTCCATTTACCAGTGGTTTCTTAAAAGCAAAAGGTTTTGCTTTCAATCCTCAGAATGAAAAATCCTGGTTTGTTTATTGAATATGGATTCTAAAAACGAAAATGCAATCTATATGAAAGTGAGGCTGGAAAAGGGAGAAGGAAAGGAAAAATAAAATAAAATAAAACTACACATGCAAACACACACAAAAAAACCCAAAAGCATACTTACACACACACACATATATACACATATAATTTGCACGCATACACATATACACATACACATACATATACATATATATATATATATATATATATATATATATATACATACACATACATACACATATATATATATAAAGAGCGTACACCTACACACACATACACATATATATACACACATATACACATACATATATTCATACATACACACGCACACACACACACACACATATACACACACACACACATATACATACACATGTACATATCCATACATATATATATATATATATATATATATATACACATACATATACACACATATACACATATACATACACACACACACACATGTGTGTGTACAAGCCTACACATACACACACACATATATATACACACACATATACATACATTCACACAAACATACAACGTACATACATACATACACATACATGAATGCACTCCACTACATATTAACACACGCAAATAAATATAAGAAAAAAATATATAAATAATATTAACAAATATTTGACAGCGATACATGCCCCAGCTAACAGGACAGACACGCGTGGTAAGTAATACACACATAAGCGCATATACATACGTTCGAAATAGTAAACACATACACACACTCTCACACATAAATATACATATACAAATACATAAACACGTACATACACATACATACGCAAACACGTACACGTATACAATATAAACACACACATGTATATGTAATTATATACACACACACACACATATACATATATATATATATATATATATATATATATATATATATATACATACAAAATATAAAAATATAAACGCACACACACATATAAATACGTAAACACACATATACATACATAGCTAAACAATTATACACATGCAAATACGTATATATCAAAAGAACGCACAACCAAATACAAACACACACACATATATACACACACACACACCCACACACAAACCCACACATACATAAAAATAAATAAAAACACACGCAACATATACATACATACACATACATATACATATATACATATATACATATACACATATATATATACACATACATATACACAAATATATATATATATATATATATACACACATACACGTACACATACACACATGCATACACATACACACACACATATACATGTGTGTATGTGTAAAGCTCAGTATTAGATAAGACAAATGAACCTTACATAAACGTATATATAGTAGTAAAGTAATAAAGCCATACAAGGCAATTAATCCATTCACCAGAGGTTTCTTAAAAGCAAAAAAAGTTTCCTTCAATCTTCAGAATGAAATATACAAATATATACACACATACAGACACGCACACACACATATATATATATACATATATATATATATATATGTACATATATATATATATATATATATACAGACATATATACATACACACATATATACACACACATACATATACATACATACATACACATATATATACATACACAAACATACACGTACACATATACATATATACACACAAAAATACATACACATACACATAGGTATGTGAAGGGCAAAACAAAAAGAATATATGGGGTGGGGGGCCTAGAGGAGGTAAAAATATAAAGGGAGGTAAGGGAGAAAAAAATATTTTTTAAAAACAAGAGTACAGAAGGTAGAAGCAGCAAAATAAAAGCCGTAGCAAAAGTAAAGAGCAGTATGTGTATGTATGTATGTACGTTGTATGTTTGTGTGAATGTATGTATATGTGTGTGTATATATATGTGTGTGTGTATGTGTAGGCTTGTACACACACATGTGTGTGTGTGTGTATGTATATGTGTATATGTGTGTATATGTATGTGTATATATATATATATATATATATATATATGTATGGATATGTACATGTGTATGTATATGTGTGTGTGTGTGTATATGTGTGTGTGTGTGTGTGCGTGTGTATGTATGAATATATGTATGTGTATATGTGTGTATATATATGTGTATGTGTGTGTAGGTGTACGCTCTTTATATATATATATGTGTATGTATGTGTATGTATATATATATATATATATATATATATATATATATATGTATATGTATGTGTATGTGTATATGTGTATGCGTGCAAATTATATGTGTATATATGTGTGTGTGTGTAAGTATGCTTTTGGGTTTTTTTGTGTGTGTTTGCATGTGTAGTTTTATTTTATTTTATTTTTCCTTTCCTTCTCCCTTTTCCAGCCTCACTTTCATATAGATTGCATTTTCGTTTTTAGAATCCATATTCAATAAACAAACCAGGATTTTTCATTCTGAGGATTGAAAGCAAAACCTTTTGCTTTTAAGAAACCACTGGTAAATGGAATAATTGCCTTATGTTGTTTATTACATAATAATAATAATTAAGCTCTGTTGCTTACATAGAGCACTCTTTTTTCCTGGACTTTTCCGATGGAATTACTTCATTTATACAGCTCCAACCGGGATTGATCGCAGCATATTCGATATTACATATACGATTGGCACTTTCCAGCCCGATTAGTTGAGCACTCTACAGTTTTCAGGAATTTAACCAACATACACCATGGACCTTTATGATTTGGATTATTCTATCAAAAACATACCCACTCCTTCCAACACAACATACACCAAAATCCTCATTGATAAAATCGAGCAAGTCGTTAAAAGAATGAGATGGAAGGCAATGGTTTACGATGGACTATTCAGTGCTGATACTAAAGATAATTTTGACATTAAATCCCGTAAATATCCACCTAGAATTAAAGACATGGCCAACTTCGAATTAGACCTCGTTAATCTAATTAGTGATATCAAATTTCGTAAGTACAATAATAATTTTCAAACTAAACTTTCTCACGATATCTCTAATTTTAGAAATTCTACAAACACTTTTGTTCTTTCTGATAAAACCAAAAACCTCTTTGAAGTTAATAGTAATTTGTATAACCAACTTTTAACTAATAGTATTACCAATAAATATCAATTAACTAATAATAATAGCTACAATACTATCAATAAAGAAGCTAAAGAACTAGCTAGTTCTTTACAAATAGATAACCGGATTGAAAGCTTAGCTAAGCGTAAAGCATATATTACCCTTAAAGACCATAAATTGGACTTTACTAATCGACCTAGTTGTAGACTGATTAACCCGGCTAAATCCGAGGTTGGCCTTGCTAGTAAGAAAATCTTAAGAAAAATAATTATCCAAATTAGAACTAACACTGTCCTTTCACAGTGGCTAAATACTTCCTCTGTTATTTCTTGGTTCAATAATATACAAGGTAAAAATAAGTGTAGATTTACGCAATTTGATATTGTCGATTTTTACCCTTCTATTACCGTTTCCTTATTAACTAAAGCCTTAGATTTTGCAAGACCCTTCATTAATATCTCCAAATTAGAAGAGGACATTATCTTTCATGCCAGAAAAACTTTACTTTTTACTAATGATAAGATTTGGGTTAAAAAGTCAAACCCTGAAAACTCTTTCGATGTTGCAATGGGTTCTTATGACAGTGCGGATGTGTGCGACTTAGTAGGATTATTCCTTCTCCACACACTCAAAGAGAAATTTCCGTCCCATAATATCGGTTTATACCGTGATGACGGATTAGCAGTTTCTCATACCACCAATGGCCATAATCTTGATAAATTCCGTAAAGATTTAATTAGTACCTTTGCTAATCTTAACCTTAAAATTACTATAGATACGAACCTTACTAATGCTAACTTTCTTGATATTAATCTTGATCTACTTACTGCCTCTTTTAAACCCTATCATAAACCTAATGAAAATCTTAGGTATATACACAAAGAGTCTTGCCATCCCCCTATAGTTTTTAATAATCTTATTCCTAACATTAGCCGTAGGATTTCTACTTTATCTTCGTCTATAGACATTTTTAATAAAGCCGCCCCTTATTATAATAAAGCCCTTAAGAACAGCGGTTTTACAGAAAATATTTCTTATTTACCTATTCCCCCCCCTAAAACTAACCATAATAACAGGAAAAGGAAGATTATTTGGTTCACACCCCCCTTCTCTCTAAATGTCAAAACTAATGTAGGAAGGAAATTCCTTGAACTATTAGACAAACATTTTCCTCCTATTCATAGATATTATAAGATTTTTAATAGGAATGTAGTTAAGATCAGCTACTCTTGTTGTCCATCCATGAAATCCAAAATCACCAGTTCAAACCGTACGAGGATAAATCCAGGATGCAGTTGCAGGAAGCCGGATGAATGCCCATTGCAGGGTAAATGTAAAACAAAATCTGTCGTTTATGAGGCTAAAATAACGCCAGTTATCAACAACCAGCCAGCCAGAAGCGAGCGATATGTCGGTATGACCCAGGACAGGTTTAAAACCAGATTTTACTCACATGTCGCTTCTTTTAAACACTCAGATAAACGAACATCAACGGCCCTCGCAAGTAAGGTATGGGATCTCAAGGATAGTAATATCCCGTACTCTATTGATTGGTCTATATTAGACCATTCGAGGGAGTACCAAAGGGGCACAAAGAATTGTTCTTTGTGTACCACAGAAAAGTATAGGATTTTGCTAAACTTGAGAGACACTTCCGCTTGCCTTAACTCTAAGACTGAGATCTTCAGATGCTGTCCTCATCTGAAATCGCATCTGATCTGTAACTGGATTGACACTCCTACGATAAATCAACCGCCTTGAACTCCTTCTCTGCTCTTTACTTTTGCTACGGCTTTTATTTTGCTGCTTCTACCTTCTGTACTCTTGTTTTTAAAAAATATTTTTTTCTCCCTTACCTCCCTTTATATTTTTACCTCCTCTAGGCCCCCCACCCCATATATTCTTTTTGTTTTGCCCTTCACATACCTATGTGTATGTGTATGTATTTTTGTGTGTATATATGTATATGTGTACGTGTATGTTTGTGTATGTATATATATGTGTATGTATGTATGTATATGTATGTGTGTGTATATATGTGTGTATGTATATATGTCTGTATATATATATATATATATATATGTACATATATATATATATATATGTATATATATATATGTGTGTGTGCGTGTCTGTATGTGTGTATATATTTGTATATTTCATTCTGAAGATTGAAGGAAACTTTTTTTGCTTTTAAGAAACCTCTGGTGAATGGATTAATTGCCTTGTATGGCTTTATTACTTTACTACTATATATACGTTTATGTAAGGTTCATTTGTCTTATCTAATACTGAGCTTTACACATACACACATGTATATGTGTGTGTGTATGTGTATGCATGTGTGTATGTGTACGTGTATGTGTGTATATATATATATATATATATATTTGTGTATATGTATGTGTATATATATATGTGTATATGTATATATGTATATATGTATATGTATGTGTATGTATGTATATGTTGCGTGTGTTTTTATTTATTTTTATGTATGTGTGGGTTTGTGTGTGGGTGTGTGTGTGTGTATATATGTGTGTGTGTTTGTATTTGGTTGTGCGTTCTTTTGATATATACGTATTTGCATGTGTATAATTGTTTAGCTATGTATGTATATGTGTGTTTACGTATTTATATGTGTGTGTGCGTTTATATTTTTATATTTTGTATGTATATATATATATATATATATATATATATATATATATATATGTATATGTGTGTGTGTGTGTATATAATTACATATACATGTGTGTGTTTATATTGTATACGTGTACGTGTTTGCGTATGTATGTGTATGTACGTGTTTATGTATTTGTATATGTATATTTATGTGTGAGAGTGTGTGTATGTGTTTACTATTTCGAACGTATGTATATGCGCTTATGTGTGTATTACTTACCACGCGTGTCTGTCCTGTTAGCTGGGGCATGTATCGCTGTCAAATATTTGTTAATATTATTTATATATTTTTTTCTTATATTTATTTGCGTGTGTTAATATGTAGTGGAGTGCATTCATGTATGTGTATGTATGTATGTACGTTGTATGTTTGTGTGAATGTATGTATATGTGTGTGTATATATATGTGTGTGTGTATGTGTAGGCTTGTACACACACATGTGTGTGTGTGTGTATGTATATGTGTATATGTGTGTATATGTATGTGTATATATATATATATATATATATATATATGTATGGATATGTACATGTGTATGTATATGTGTGTGTGTGTGTATATGTGTGTGTGTGTGTGTGCGTGTGTATGTATGAATATATGTATGTGTATATGTGTGTATATATATGTGTATGTGTGTGTAGGTGTACGCTCTTTATATATATATATGTGTATGTATGTGTATGTATATATATATATATATATATATATATATATATATATATATATGTATATGTATGTGTATGTGTATATGTGTATGCGTGCAAATTATATGTGTATATATGTGTGTGTGTGTAAGTATGCTTTTGGGTTTTTTTGTGTGTGTTTGCATGTGTAGTTTTATTTTATTTTATTTTTCCTTTCCTTCTCCCTTTTCCAGCCTCACTTTCATATAGATTGCATTTTCGTTTTTAGAATCCATATTCAATAAACAAACCAGGATTTTTCATTCTGAGGATTGAAAGCAAAACCTTTTGCTTTTAAGAAACCACTGGTAAATGGAATAATTGCCTTATGTTGTTTATTACATAATAATAATATATATATATATATATAAATAACAGATTAAAGTTTAAGCAAAGAATCGCTGCTTTCACCCTTAACAGGATCTTCTTTGGATTGTAGTCTTCAAATGTATTATTATTACTATATATATATATATATATATATATATATATATATATATAGAGAGAGAGAGAGAGAGAGAGAGAGAGAGAGAGAGAGGGAGAGAGAGAGAGAGCGAGAGAGAGAGAGAGAGAGAGAGAGAGAAAGACCGATATATATAAATATAGATATGTGGAAAAAAATGAAACGAAATTTCATTTCTCATTCTTAGTACGGCAGTTACTTAAATATAAGTATGTATACGTACATACATATATGTATACAGACGTACAGTAGTATGTATA
Organism: Eledone cirrhosa; assembly: GCA_964016885.1. Classification (NCBI taxonomy): domain Eukaryota; kingdom Metazoa; phylum Mollusca; class Cephalopoda; order Octopoda; family Eledonidae; genus Eledone; species Eledone cirrhosa. Next base: position 306,643,595 of record OZ024742.1, read on the forward strand.
TATATACATACATGCACACATATATATATGTACGTATGGATTTACCGAGCATTTATTATAATGCTCGGTTTGTTTGTAAACAAGAATCCCGCATTAAGCCGTACAGTCTTTAGCAACCATCGTTGCCCTTTTGTTCAACACTGACAAAGGAACGATGTACTAGTTTCAAGCTTATTAGTTATCGTCAGCACCGTATACCTTCTTACCATATGATTGAACGTCTGAAAGTATATACTTTCCTTGTGCATATTAACTCACTCGCTATGACAATTAGGCTGCTCAGCCGTTAATATGCATAAGGAAAGTATATACTTTCAGTCGTTCAATCATCTAGCAAGAAGGTATTCGGTGCTGACGATAGATAATAAGCTTGAAACTAGTACATTGTTCCTTTGTCAGTGTTGAACAAAAGGGCAACGATGGTTGCTAAACACTGTACGGCTTAATTCGGGATGTTTGTTTACAAACAAACCGAGCATTATAATAAATGCTCGGTAAATCCATACATACATATATATATGTGTGCATGTATGTATATATATACATACTACTGTACGTCTGTATACATATATGTATGTACGTATACATACTTATATTTAAGTAACAGCCGTACTAAGAGTGAGAAATAAAATTTCGTTTCATTTTTTTCCTTTTATCGTTTCCGGTGCGCCCGGCCGATTAACTCACTCGATATGCAAATTAGGCTGCTCAGCTGTTAATATGCATAAGGAAAGTATATACTTTCAGACGTTCAATCATCTAGCAGGAAGGTATACGGTGCTGACGATAGCTAATAAGCTTGAAACTTTGTCAGTGTTGAACAAAAGGGCAAATATGGTTGCTAAACACTGTACGGCTTAATTCGGATCGTTTGTTTACAAACAAACCGAGCATTATAATAAATGCTCGGTAAATCCATACGTACATATTTATATGTGTGCATGTATGTATATATATACATACTACTGTACATCTGTATACATATATGTATGTACGTATACATACTTATATATATATATGTTTGTTTGATAACTTTTAGTTGAGTGCTTAATTCGGTTTGTGTAAAGGAATTTTATTCCTTTGTTCCAAATTTGAATTTGACCGCCAAAACCGGGGGTTACCTCTCTTTGGGAAAACCATGTGCCTTCTACCAGTGTTTACTGCTATTATTCACACCCAGGTGGACGAGAACGAAAAATTTGTTGACGGAATAAATTCCTCTGTTCTATCTTCCAAAAACCATTAACTTGCAGACCCCTGCAAGTGGATTTTGTCGATTTCGGATTTACAGAAACCGGGCGCAGATATTATATATTATATGTGATGTATATTATATATTATATGTAATGTATATTATATAGTATATATTATGTGTTGTGTAAGGTATAGACGCGATGGTCCAGGTTTGTCATATTTTATCCTGAGTTCAGTTTTTTCGTCGCTTTGGTCACTGCGGCCCGTCTATCGGTCGCTGTCTTCAATTTGCAAAGCTGTCTAAACGTAATGTTATAACTCTAAGGTAATATACCTTATTGAGTGCTTATCTACACACCCCGACTGCATTCGTTATCTTGGCTGCAACCAGAGCTTCGATGATTCTGTACTAAATTTTGTATATATATATATATATATATATAGGAAAAAGTATGACGCCGACGGCAGAGCTCAAGCCGTTTCGACGGCTATTTCGTCCAAAAATAGCCGTCGAAACAGCTTGAGCTTTGCCGTCGGTGTCATACTTTTTCCTATTACCCACTCTAATACCCTAAGTATTGAGTGCTCTGGTGCGTTATGGTTCATCTAGGTTCCTTATCACAACTCCTTCGTTATATATATATATATATATATATATATATATATATATATATATATATATATATATATATATATATATATATATACTAAGAGAGATAAAGAAAGAAAGAAAGAAAGAAAGAAAGAAAGAAAGAAAGAAAGAAAGAAAGAAAGAAAGAAAGAAGGAAATACAGAAATAGACGAAAACCTAGAATTCTTGCAAATTCCTGTCAACAATGAACAAGACGACTATTTTTTGTTTCTTTTTTGCCAATATTTTAAGCAAATTATTCAATATATAGTGACACAAATATGAAATTACAACTGTGATACATTGTAAAACGTATATAATAGCTGAACAAATTCGTCTCTTCTTACACGTGTTATGTTGTTTGATATTACAATTTCGTAACACAATACAGTCTATCTGTTCAGTTTTTCATACTTCGCTGTCTATCTCTTTATTTCTTTCTCTCATTCAAACACCCACAGACATACACGACTCTTATTTCTCTCTCCATTCCTGTCTCTGCTCTGAATTTGTTTTCAATTTTTTATATAGAAACAGCCACTTTTCAGATTTCATACAATGTGTTAATGTTGCATGTTCTCTGTAGGTACAGATATAATTATGTGTTCTTTTTTGTGGGGATGCGTAAATTTACAATTTGTTTATATCTAAGTAGTCACATATAAATATACATCTACACAGACACACACATGATATTTATATATATATATATACATATATATATTTATATATACATGCATATATATATATATGCATATATATATATACATATATATATATTCATATATATATATATATACACGCACAGGCACACGCACACGCGCACACGCACACACACACACACATATATATATATATATATATATATATATATATATATATATATATATATATATATATATATATATATGCATATATATATATATTCTCTCGATACTCAGGGACTATATGCCTAGTGTATAAGACTATGTTTCCACATCAAACAACATCAATGCTTCTTTCAAATTCCGAAAATTTCTATCTCTCAACGAGTCGAAACATTGATTGTTTATATATATATATATATATATATATATATATATATATATATATATATATATATATAGATGTACGACGATTAAATCTGTATATCTATAGTATAGATGTAACTAAGACTGCAAGAGTGTGTATATAAAGTCTTACATTTTACTACAATATGTAATACGTATATATGCAGAATAAACGTATTCCCCGTAATTTAAAAAAATGATGAAGAGTTTAATTTGATTTTCGAAAAAGAAAGTTGCACTCCTTAACATGGAAATAAGTGTCCCCGGAGTTTATATACCCTATCATTTACAGTAGTATTGTGAAATAGAGGTGGTAATTTACATATTGTTAGGTTTCGCGTTGGTAGATAATTAGGATATATATTAAGGAGTGTGTGAAACAGCCGACGAATACGATAAAGTTTTATCTGTATATATTCAATTTAAAGGTAAAAGAGACTGCATAAATGTGTATATACATTTACACGTTTATAGTATATAGGCATGTATACATGGCAAAACATTAATACTGCTCATTTAATTGTTCTTTGCATGCAACAATCATCTGGCAACAATATTTAGCACATAGAATTATACTGTTATGGTTGTACCTTTTTTAACTGTTGTTTTATCGCAGACCTACCAACATCTAAAAACCCAAACGGGGAGTGCCATGAAGAAAAATGTCCTTAAACGTGTAGAAATGAGGCAAAATAGGGAGATTTTACATAACGAAAGCTATACCCATTTTCACAAGAGAAGACATCTCTGACCAACCCCAAAGTGGGCGTGAGATCTCTCCAACGGACGGGGAGAGTTTACAGATCTCTCATGCTCACATCGATGATAGCTCTAGCAGGACAGGTCTATTATCCAATGCATACGACAAGTGTCTATACTTCCTCTTTAAAGCATATCACAGAATACTTATTCCTTTGTGTTATTTTTAAGACAAAATGTATTTGTATGAGGATGATGACACTGTTACTTCTAGCATATCATTTGACTTCATTTAGACTCATTTATCGCTTCGTTATCCACACACCAAATCAGACTGAGCTGGTCAATAAACAAATGTATTCGACCTATGAACATAACACTTTTTTGTGATCCATGAGATTACATTATGTAACGTCTCTATTCCTTTCTCCGAACGATAGGATTTGATTGAAGAATATTTAGCTGCTATTTTCAGTATATCGAGCGACGATATTTTAACTTCTTTATTGGATGGTTACCTTTCTAGCTGATCATCTTGGCCCCAGGTTTGGGTAAGTTTTAGAATTGTCTACGTTTTTAAAGTTTAGCTATTGAATATGATATATTTTCCTGTGAGGATATTACTATTGTCATGAATTCTCTATGTTCCTCATATATCGCTCAGCTTAAGAACACCACGAATTGGGGTTTGAGTGCCTTTAGAGAATCCTCTCCTTTTATATGATTTTGGACTAGATGTCCGAATTGAGGCTAATTGCCTCTCACCTTCCCACTGGTCGCGAAAAACTTGAAAAGTGCCACATACAATGCGCATCCCTATCTGAATCGAGAGTTAAAACATAACATTTCCTAAATAAATGCAGGTATACTTGTCTTAGGTTTGACATCTAGTGTGCAAAATTATTTAAAAAAACTAACATATTTATGATGGTTTCCGTTACTTAGCCGATAAAATACTAACATCTCCTTCACGAATTTGCATATTTTAAATGTCATCTATGTTTGGTTTATACGAGGAGGCTTAAAAGATAATGATATTCACATAAGTCTCAGAAATGTCACCTTTGTCTTTACAAATACCGGTGCGGATAAAATAACTTCCAGTCTAGTAATATAGTTGATATAAGGACGATATTCTACCATTGCAATTTAAGATATTGTTACTATTACATTATAATAACAATAGAAGTAACTATCAGTGGACCATCATGTTTATGTTTGTGATGATAATGATATTTTGATAGTGATTTTCACAGATCAAGTAGTATTCTTTTTTTCTTATGATTCTTTCATTGATAATATGAGATGTAATAACAGAGTTGTTTGTAACTTACAGAGAGTTAAGGATGTAAGTTATATATCAACAGGAAAATGATTTCGGAAAGACGCGAATGGTGTATATATAGGGCGAAATAATGTTGCGATTACCTTTAATGATTATATTTATGCATGTATTCAAATATATGTACCTACTGTATATAATGTGCGTTTGTACATGCAGATCATATATATATATATATATATGTGTGTGTGTTTGTGTGTGTGTGTAGAGAGAGAGAGAGAGAGAAAGAGAGAGGGTAGAGAGCATCACTTCAACTCCCGTCCTTCTCTCCTATCTACCTATCCATATGTGTACGTATATAATGTGTATGTATACGTACATACACATTATATATATATATATAAATATATATATATATATATATATATATATTATGTGTATATACATATACATATATATATATAATGTGTATGCATGTCTACATATAGACAGGTAGGTAGGGGGATTGAAGAGATGGTCTATACTTAGTTTTTGCGTCTAAATTTGTATATATATATATATATATATATACGTAAATGATATGGAATATTGAAAAAAAAATGAGTTCGGTGTGTTGAGAAACTGGAAAACTTGACATGATGGGGAAAGAAATATGCGAAATTGCTGAAAAATATTAATAGCAGTGGTAACTATTTTGACATCACTGTCCTTTGGGCAAAACGATCATTCTAATAATAAATCAAGTAGTTTAGATATATCATTTATAGACGTACACACACAACTCTCTTCTCTTTTATATTCTCCGAATATTACCACATTCTACACTGGCAGAATCATTTCATTGTTGAATAGAATGTTTTACAGCATTCGTTCCGGTATTCTGATCTGTGAGTTCAAATCCTGTCAAATGTCTAACAACATGACTCAATGGTACATACAAGGAAAACGACTAATGCAAACTTATAAATATATTCTTTCTCAGAACATGTTCAAGATTGGACCGAGTAAACATCTCTATCTCTATCCACATATACCTTTTGTGAAAGATACTCGTAGCATCATTGTTATAATTTCCTCTCTTTAAAGCGCTACAATTATCACCTGCCGTATAACGATACATATAGCACTCATGTACCAGTGAATGGCAGTCTCAGATATCTAGGAAAATCACTCACCTCTAATTCACAACTAGCTCATTAATTCTAGGTTGCTATGCGCTTTATCAACTAGTCAAAATGAGACAAAGAAGATGGGCCAGGCCTTTATTCTATGCCCCCCTCCACACACACACACACAGAGTAAAAATAATAGAGATCCTCTATCCATTCGGTTGTTGCTCAAATTGTTGCTATATTCAATGGTTGTAAACTGCAATGCAATTTTGTGGAGAATACTGCACCCGAACAGTATCTAAATGAGAATGATGCTATAACAAAGAAGATTTTTGCATTTTTTCTTTCATTTTCCTGTCCAGTTTTACGATTTATAGAATCTTTTTATTCTAGTAATTATTCACTCTATGGTAATTGAAGTATATTTCAGGTTCTTTTAATGATTATCCCCATTATATATATATATTTATATATATATATATATATATATATATATATATATATATATATATATATATATATATATATATATATATATATATATATATATATATATATATATATATATATATATATATATAATGAAGAAAATGTGGTAAGGAGCCAGGTGGACCATAACGCACCAAAGTACTCAATACTTAGGGTAGTAGAGTGGGTAATAGGAACGAGTAGGACCCCGACGGCTGAGCTCAATCCGTTTCGAAACGGCTTGAGCTCAGCCGTCGGGGTTCTACTCGTTCCTATATATATATATACATATATATATATATATATATATATATATATATATATATATATATATATATATATATATATATATATATATATATATATATATAAAATAATTAAGTCAAATATTTAAAATTTGGCTTCGTTTATTACAGATGTACTGCTATTTATATTTCGGTGAGAGCCATCATTGGCTGTGACCTCTTCAGGCAGTCCAAATTGGTGTGGTAGAGACAGGTACACATGTTGTTGAAGTGTTTTACTCCGTCAATACTCCGATATGTCCAGCTCCTAGTTGGGTTGTTATTTCTATGAGGAACTGGAATCATATAAATTCGAACAAACGAATTTCGGCATCATATGACACTCTCTCCTCCCATTGGTCAGTTGTGAGAACATTCCTCAGTTAAAATTCTATAGAAATTTTTCTGAGGCAAGACAATCTGTTGTGGTTGTTTTTGTTAAGTACAGCTGACCTCCTCCATTGTGTTGGTAGTGGTAGTGGTGTTAAGGGGTCAGCTGGCAGCTCAGCTTTGGTTTGCTGCTGATATGTTCAGAAGAATTTGTGTGTGGGGGTTGGCTTCTATCATGCCACCATTTCACGTGGTGGCGGGGGGGGGGGGGGCAAACAGATACAAAAATAAGCTAAAATAAAATAAAGAAATAAAAAATAAAAAATAATATAAAATAAAATGCGTGTGTGTTGCAACCAATATCAAAGTTTGAAAGATTTGGAAAATATTGACTGAAGTAGAAAGGCTGTGTGTTGCCAGCTGACCCCTTAACACCACTACCACTACCAACACAATGGAGGAGGTCAGCTGTACTTAACAAAAACAACCACAACAGATTCTCTTGCCTCAGAAAAATTTCTATAGACTTTTGACTGAGGAATGTCTCACAACTGACCAATGGGAGGAGATAGTGTCCTATGGTGCCGAAATTCGTTTGTTCGAATTCATATGATTCCAGTTCCTCATAGAAATAACAACCCAACCAGGAGCTGGACATATCGGAGTATTGACGGAGTAAAACACATTAACAACATGTGTACCTGTCTCTATCACACCAACTCGGACTGCCTGAAGAGGTCACAGCCAATGATGGCTGTCACCGAAATATATATAGCAGTACATCTGTAACAAACGAAGCCAAATTTTAAATATTTGACTTAATTATGTTATACTACTCCGGCGTAACCAAACTAACTGCGTACGAGTAATCCAATTTGCATACTGAGGTGTCGGTAAACAACCAACATATACTCAATATATATATATATATATATATATATATATATATATATATATATATATATATATATGGGATAACAAGTTATCCTTATAGGTAATCTAGTTAGAGGTAATCCAGTTAGTGTACACCGCGTCTTGGATAGTTATGCAGCGAGTTCGCGGTAATTTCTATGCAGGTTATTGTTGGAGTAATAATAGTTAAAGAAAGAAGAGTAACATGGTTGGCTGTACATCTACGTGGTCTGATGTATTGACCAGTTGTAAAAAATGTATTGGAGATCGATTGACGCAACCTCAAGCGATTAGCGAACTCTAGACACACCTGATCAACGAAACAATTGTCAGTACTTTAAATAAAGCCCTCATTGTACAGCCAACCATGTTACTCTTCTTTCTTTAACTATATATATATATATATATATATATATATATATAGAGAGAGAGAGAGAGAGAGAGAGAGAGAGAGAGAGAGAGAGAGAGAGAGAGAGAGAGAAAGTGAGTTTTTTTTTACAAAATGAAAAAAAACGAGATGAGTGAAAGTATAAGGAAAAAAGATGAAATCGAAAATGCAACTGGAGTCTTTTTTCAAAATATATATATTTATTTGGTTCCTTTACCGGCTTCGCAGTTCTTGTGCTTTTCAAAAGTAGAATTGAGCTGGAGGCTTTGTGGTTTTTCTCGCATATCTATATATATATTCCTGCCTAGATTTATTTTAATATTCTGTATTTTACAACTTCATCGGTATGGCGCCCCACATAGTTCTGGCGTACATATCATTTAGAGTTTTTTATTTATTTTGGAGCATGTGGAATTCAAAGGAAGAGCATCTATACTTACGAATAATTTTTAGGTAGAGGATTAAGTTTTAATTTGATAGACAAAAAAGGAAGTGTATAACAATAATATATTTTCTAGTCAGTACGCCTTAACGACAATAGAGGATTTCAATTTCTCGTAAACATTTCTTTAAGGTCATTTGGCTTTCCACTTTCGATTTCCATCAAATATTCTTATTCATAGGGATTCCTTGAGGCATCCATAAGTCAATATCTTATACGCATTAGATTTGTCCATCTGTAAATAATTCTATGTTCGTCAGAAACCAGCATTACGCGTTTTAACCTTTGAAACATCTGACTATATTAGATTTGAATTTTGTTCAAAAACGCAGAAAAGATTATTCTATTGTTTGCATAGTTGCAAACATCCATGCTTCACCGAAAAGATAGTGAACGGTGAAAGCAATATAATTTGCTTTAGAATAAGAAGCGTGCTACTTTGAATGTTTCTCCTTTTTCATCAGATTAGAAATAAAAGGTACCTCACTAATATTTTTCGAGCATTGTTTTTGGTTTTAACCGCCGTTTGCACCTATCGGTTTAATAATCGTGGATAATGTCTACTAAGTTACGTTTAAATTGCAACATAATGTATGTCTCCTATGATAAAAAGGCTTCCGAAATTTCCAACATATTGCCATAAAAAGGGCTACAAATGTTTTCGCTCTGCCTTTCAATATTTATAACTATAATACAGTAAAAAATGATAACACACAAACAAAAAATTCTAGGACTTAATAATAATTATGAAACTAAAATTATTTTGAAGTGACTTTCCCTATCAAATATTCGAAGTGTTTTCCTAGAGCATGTAATTATAGACATGTCAAATTGGTTTTTTTTTTTTTTTTTTTTCAGTTACTTTCATCTTTGTTTCGTTGAATGTAGCTGGTAAGTTATGATTTAAGTGACCTTGCAAAGGACCGCTCTCTCCCCCCTCTCTCTCTCTCTCTCTCTCTCTCTCTTAAGATTAATAATAAAGTACATATTAAGATTATAGTATAAATATATTTCTTACATGCAGAATTTATTAGAAAGATTGTAATGAAATGGTTAAAATGTACTTGAGCCGTACTCATCCCATCTTCATGGGGATACGTAGATATATATTAGCTAAGTTATCTAACCTATCCTTTATTGCAGATGGTATTGGGGGATCGAAGGTGATTTGATAGTTAAATTCTATCAAGTATATAGAGCGATCGCTTAGAGGGACTCTTCATAAGATGCCGGCGTACGGATGTACATCGACATACCAGAATATATGAGCCAGATCAATATTTCTGTTGGTGACCTATACAGATCTTCAAACGAAATAGCAAGAGTAGTAGAAAAAGTGGTTGTTTCTGTTGTTTATGTCGTTTCTTAGCTCCATATCCAGCAGACGTAGGATCAAAGTACTTCTTGTTGAACAATGTTACTTTTGTTTCAGACATCCTACTAAATCGAATCTGTTCGAGACAGCGTTTGCACTGCAGAAATATCACCGTACTTCTGAGAATATTTATTTTGAAACAACTTCTGTATCTGAGACAACAATCACATTATCCGAGTGTAATGTGTTTGTTCACTGACTAAAATTACATTAGAATCTCAATATTACCAACATGTGTTACTAGTAGAGTTCCATGGTTTTGTTATGCCAGCAGGTATTCACCAGTGACTGAATGAATGGACGTTACTTTCTTGAATTCCAAAGACACTGCCTTTGGGTGTTGTTCTCTTATTGTTTCAAATCAAATAATACATCATTATTTAAGAAACTGTTACTGCTTTCTCCTCTTGACACCGTTAGTAATTACATTGAAAATAACAATAACCTGGTAAAAGCAATGTAAATAGGGATTCAAATTGTTGTGCACAGTTTATCCAGTAAAACTATATATATGATATACATACTATATTAGTATATCCGTTGACAATCACACATACACAATCATATACGAACACTTCACAATGTGTTTTCTAATATGTGTCCTGTGTCCGTGAAATCGGTGTACAGTTGTACATATGCCTACAAGGAATGTATTCAATTTGATAGATCTTTCACATATTAAACAAAAAGAGAAAAAAAAAACTAACTAATGAAAAAACGAAAAAGGAGGAGAGGAGAAGACACTACATCTCTGGCTAGGTGGTATATCGCGGCTGAGCCCCGCTGACAAGAAACATTTCTGTGCGAACATAAGTGTCGAGTGCCTTTGTTGTGTCCCTGACAGGTAATGGCGTTGTACGTGCATATGCGCTTGTCTATGGATATTTTGGTGAAACTATGGGGATATGTTTTTTGTGTGCAGCCATACGTGTCTGTATACTGATTGTTGTGTGCGAAAAGCTCTGTACTGGTAGACAATATATAAACAATACTGAACTAAACATTTAGTTATTCCTGCTGAGGTTATCTTTACCTTTCGTCCTTACGTCGTCGAGAAAATACTGTACAAGTAACGCACTGATGTCGAAATCAGAATTGATGGTCTTCTGACTGAATTAAAAACCATTATTACAGTTAAAAGGTGGATTGGCAGTATCGGTAGAGGGTCGGACACCATGCTTTGCAGCAAAGAGTTACGGCACTTTATGGTCTGAGTTCAAATCCCGCCGAGGTTAACTTTGCCTTTCATCCTTACAGGGTCGATAAAATAAAGTACCAGTAATACACTGGGTAAATTGCTGGCCTTATGCCAAAAGTAGAAACAATTATTACAGTTAAAATGGAATTGTAATTTATATCATTCATTGTGTTTTTCTATAATTCAAAACCCGGTTGGAAGGTAATTATTTTATACAGAGGCGAGGTTATAGCTGAACATATAAGCAGAAATCAACAGTGGCAAAATTAGGGGGAAACTTGAAAGGGATTCAGTCTTGGCGTCGTCTCCTAGCAGACGGAATGACTTGAACAATTTAAATACGGTGGAGCCCAAGACTGAATAACCGATTTCTTCCAGAGAACAAGAGAGAGAGATGGAATGGAAGATTCGATACGTAATGTTGGATATGTAGATTATATATATCGACCACGATTGGATGAAAGGTAGAGTTAAGAATGGTAGGATTATATATTAGGTCGCAGAGTGCTAGAACAATTATCAAAGTATTTTTCATCTAACAGGCTACACACACAGCCTAGTTGCCGCATTAACCAATGGAAACACTATGTAATTCTAAATACAACATTGGTTCATAAGCGAACGTTTGATGGTCATGAATGGTTCATCTTTTGTACAATAATATTGCCGATGTCTACTATGCCTTGATTTTACAGAAGATTATTTATGAGCAAGACAGACATATATATATAGTATAAAAGAGAAAACACAGGTAAGCATTAAGAGAAGGATTTTATCCAGGTATTTACGACCGTTTCATTGGTAAGTGCAACCTTACATTGCTATACTGCAAATAGCAGCCACTCAATTATAATTTGAAAATTTGGACTGTGAACAACAATTATAATTGAGTGGCTGATATTTGCAGTATAGCAATATAAGGTTGCACTTACCAATGAAACGGTCGTAAATACCTGGATAAAATTCTTCTCTTAATGCTTACCTGTGTTTTCTTTTTTATACTTTATACTCCAAGATTGAACGGAATTCTTACAAACTTGTGGAGTTACCCCTAACCGTACGTTGAAACCATCCATGAAACTGGCTTTCTTAACCAAGAACTGGATCACAATAAGCAATTTTTTGCTTCTCTAACTACAGGCTCCTTACCGGTCGAGCAACCACCTAAACATACAATACTACTATGGAAAAGCATTACATGGGTATGTCCCTAAAGAACATTCCTATACCTCGGAGAAAGGATTATACCCTCGGGATGATACAGCGAACAAACGACTTTATACGCAGAGTTAGATGGAAAACTTTCCATTTCGACAAAGGACGTAATGGTCGCACCGTGGAATACAACAAGGAAACATACGGCTTCAAATCGTGTAAGAACCCACCTACCAACCCTCAACTGGATGCCTTTGAACATGACTTACTGAAGATGATTATGAATATCAAATTCAAAAAGCGGAGGAATAATAAACTCCAGAATGACATAAATACATTCCTAAAAAAGCTGCGAACCACCAATGGAATTATTGTCAAAGCGGACAAAACATCAAATGTGTATACGATGGATGTAAATACATACAATAGCTTCATACGGGAGGAATTACATAGGAAATACAAAAAACTAATGAGGCGGCACTGATAAACATCAACAACGAAGCACACAATATAGTCAAACACCTAGGAATAGACGGCAGAACGGAGCCACTTAGGCCATCTACCCTCACATTTAACCTCAAGGACGACAAGGTAAATTTTGATTATAACCCCACAATTAGACTTATATGCCCGTCCAAATCAGACATTGGGAAAATTAGTAAACATATATTAGACAGAGTGATAGCACAAATGAAGAATAAACTAGTGATTAAACTATGGGGTAACGCTACGGAAACAATTAAGTGGTTTAACAATATAGCTAACTAAGAAGTATCTAAATTTATACAATTTGACATTAACGATTATTACTCATCTATATCCCCCAACACCTTGGATAAAGCCTTAGCATTCGCCAAAGCCAATTCTGACGACGAGATAAAAATCCTAGTAGCTGCTAGGAAAACAATAATTAAATTTGAAAACGCCTATTGGGAATGTAAGGATAGATTAAATAACTTTGACATCACGATGGGGGCTAACGACTCGGCTCAAGTCACAGATTTAGTAGGTATTTACATAGCCCATAGTTTACAAAGTGAGTTTAGCGACCTTCACGGTGGAATCTACAGAGACGACGCCCTTCTCCTAGTTAAGAACCTAAATAACCAGAGCATAGAAAGACTCCGTAAGAATATTAGAAAGACTCTCGGAAAACTAAGCCTTAGCATAACGTATGAGTATATCACTAAAACAGTTAACTTTCTAGACGCGACGCTTAACCTAAATACGGGACTTATAAGACCTTTTCACAAGATTAATGAAAACTTAGCATACATCAACTGTAACTCAAACCACCCACTATCCATAATTAAATCCATTCCACGCAGCATAGCCCTTAGGATCTCCCGCCTCTCGTCTAACCGACAAATCTTCGAAGAACATGCAGAATACTACAATACCGCATTACACAAGGCAGGCCACTTAGATAGAGTAGAATATATAGATGAAAGCCTCCGTGAAGCACACACGAACACGCATAACACAAACTACGGTAACACACGCACACACGCACTTACGCATAGAACTACAAAGTATACTGAAAATAGAAATACAACATCGAAATCAAACAAGTTACGCAGTAGAAAATATATTTGGTATAACCCCATATTTAACACCTCTATTAGTACTAACCTACCCTCTACCTTCTTTAGAATAATAAATAAGCACTTTTCAGATTCACATTGATACAGCAAAATCCTTAACACTAAATCTATTAGACTATCTTACTCCACGGCACCAAATATAGAGGCACACATTAAGATACTTAACGCTAAAAAGATACATAACAACACCAAAACGCAAATTTACAACAATAACAATACAATCACCACCGAACACAACAGAATATCTAATACACAACCACCCACTAATAGGCAAACAAAACGTAACACACTCGTACAGGCATCGCAGCCCACCAATAATGCCAAAGTTGCCCATGATAAGAATTGTAACTGCCACCTACCTGAAACCTGTCCATTACATAATGAATGTATGCAGTCTAACCTGGTTTACCTATGCACAGTAGAATCAGACAACCAGAAATGGTATTACATCGGAGCTACTGGGAATACATTTAAAGCCCGTTAGTATACACACCGTTACGCAATGAAACATTCCCAGCATCGTTATGTAAGTACCCTTGCAAACAAGACCTGGCAACTGAGGGAAAGTAACCATCAATACACCCTGAAGTGGAAAAAATTATCGAACGCGCCCCCATATCGGAGTGGTATGAGAAGCTGTCGATTATGCGACCTTGAGCTGTTCAACATCTTGAGTTCGAAGAATAAGTTACTCAACAATAAAATCGAAAGATCAATTTATTGTAACCATAGACTCAAAGAGAAGTTTTCGCACTACAAATCGAACCCTTAATCTCTTACTACCAACTGACAAACTGCATATACTTAGACTTTATACCCTCTTGTTGTACCTAAACCCTTTTAATTACCCACAAAACCAATGCATATATCTCTCTCTTCTCCCTCATTCCTCTTCTATTTCTTCGTTTTCTTCTTTCCTTGCCTCCCCTTCTTGGCTATCTTTTCTTTTCTTCTTTCTCACCCCCTTCTTTGCTTTTATTTTTGTCATTATTATCTTTTGGATTGGCAGTATCGGTAGAGGGTCGGACGCCATGCTTTCCAGCATAGTTACGTCCCTTTACAATCTGAGTTCAAATCCCGCCGAGGTTGACTTTGCCTTTCATCCTTACGGGGTCGATAAAATAAAGTACCAGTAATGCACACGGTATTTGCTGGCCTTGTGCCTAAAGTAGAAACAATTATTATCTTTATCTTTATTTTATTTTTTTTTTTTTATATATATATATATATATATATATATAACATGTTATCCATGTGCAACCTGCAGTATTCTTCTCCCCATTTTTTCATATATATATATATATTTACCTCTTTATATCTCCCCCCTCTCTCTCTCCCTCTCTAGCCATCCCTCCCTCCTACTATGATCAATTTAATTCTCTTTAATTCACTACATTCCACGACATGAAGTCTGCTATCAAAACTGACCAAAGAATCCTTCCACCTCTACCCCTCCCCCCATCTCAGTTTGTCACTCTACTTCCTACCTCTACCCCCTTCCTCTCTCTCTATACTATTCCGTTTGTCCCCTCACCTTCTGATTCCTCTCTCTCTATACTAGTAAATACAATTCCAAATAAATGTATTTCTCTATATATTAAGAATTATTTCAAGGGTAACTTACTATTTTGAAAATTTGGACTGTGAACAACAATTATAATTGAGTGGCTGATATTTGCAGTATAGCAATATAAGGTTGCACTTACCAATGAAACGGTCGTAAATACCTGGATAAAATCCTTCTCTTAATGCTTACCTGTGTTTTCTTTTTTATACTTTATACTCCAAGATTGAACGGAATTCTTACAAACTTGTGGAGTTACCCCTAACCGTACGTTGAAACCAGCCATGAAACTGGCTTTCTTAACCAAGAACTGGAACACAATAAGCAATTTTTTGCTTCTCTAACTATATATATATATATATATATATATATATATATATATATATATATATATATATATATATATATATAGAAAAAGGGATGAAATCGAAAATGCAACTGAAGTCTTATTTTTTTTTAAATATATATATTTATTTGGTTCCTTTACCGGTTTCGCAGTTCTTCTGCTTTTCAAAAGGTGAGTTGAGATGGAGAAAAACCACAGACCCTCCATCTCAACTCACCTTTTGAAAAGCAGAAGAACTGCGAAACCGGTAAAGGAACCAAATAAATATATATATTTTTAAAAAAATAAGACTTCAGTTGCATTTTCGATTTCATCCCTTTTTCTTTATACTTCCACTCGTGTAGGACACCTCGGTTATTTTTCATTTTGTAAAAAAAAACCTCACTTTCTAATATATATATATATATATATATATATTTATATATATATATATGTATATTTATATATATATATATATATATAAATGTATATATATATATATATATATATGTATATATATATATATAGGGAGATACAGATATATATATATATATATATGTCTGTGTGTTTGTAGGAGTGTATATATACATACGCACATTCATATACATACATGCATTTGTACTTACGTATAAATCCACCGCCAGGCACACACGTGTTTATATTTTGTGTGTGTGTGTCTACATATATATGCGTGTCTGTGTGTGTGAGTCTGTGTGGGGGCGGGGGGAATGAATGTATAATCATTGTAACACATACACAGATATTTCTCTGTCATTTTATACATTAATCTTTATATATATTCCACGGTAACGTATACAGAACCAAATATATAAACACTACGTATATAACTAATCATATTAACATACACATACAGAATCAAACTAACATCTCTATATAACAGGAATAAAATATTTGGTGAAAATGAAGTGTGAAGAGAGAAAATGATATCAGTCTTTCATAACCAAACACATTTGATTTATTTTCTTTTGTATTGCTCCTTTCTTCTTTGCCATCACTCTGTCCATATCTTCTTTTACACACAAATTATCTCTCTTTCCAATACTCGTTCTCCATCTCTCTCTCTCTCTCTCTCTCTCTCTCTCTCTCTCTCTCTCTCTCTCTCTCTCTCTCTCTCTCTTTGCTCTCTTTCTCTCTCTCTCTCTCTCTCTCTCTCTCTCTCGCTCGCTCGCTCTCTCTATCTTTCTGTTTCAGTGATACTCTCAAAATCTATCTTAATATCTATACATCTTATTTTCTCAAGACTGTATTAGAAACTGAAATTTGAACATCAAAAATGTTTTGTTGTTCTCTTTCTAAAATATGCGAGGTACAACAGCGATAGTTAAACCGGCGGAATAAATATCTGGCTATATTTAAGGTCGTCAATCAATATTCTATGTAAAACTCAGCTAGCGTTGATAGAATAATTACGAAGAATATATCCTTCCCGAACAAACATGATGCCTCGTGTCAATGTTAACACACTAGATATAATAAATTACTATTTTATCGATTGTCGGAAGATGGCAGAGTTTCTCAAGCAGCGATTATATTTACTTATGGCATGTAGTCGTGTCCTTTTACTTTCTGCTTTCAGTTTACACCGAGGTCAATATTGCTCCCTGTTAAAGAAGATAATTGCAAAGATCCTGAATAACTGTGTCTTTTTAAGAACGATGGCGCAAATAGAGCAAAAGAAAAGAAGGTATTTATTCGTGCCTATTGTTCATAAAGCCACATATGGATCTCCTGAACCATGACATCAAAGGCGAGACCAAAGAAGAAGACAAAGAAAAGAAAGCATTACGAGTCACAAAAGACGCACGAAAGTCCGGAAGGATCTCAGGCCTGCTGAGAGTGAGACTTCAATGAAGAAATATATTAGTAGGAAAAGAGTCTTTACTTTTCAGACACTAATTCTTCAGCAGAGGATAGAATTAGAAATAAAAGATGAACTAGAAAGATACATCAAGTAAAGGTAGGAACGGAAAAAACATTTTGAGAAAAACCATGTGGATATTCAGGCAACCATAAGAGATGTCAATATGAATGGACCTGATATTTTTATCTAAAGACATTTTTTCCAATTCCACCCGCCCGTCCCTTCAATCTATTTTATTTCTCATTCTATATTCTGATGAAGGACTATCATCCGAAAGGTTTAGACCCTCTTCCTGCTATTCCAAGCGTTAACCTAATATATTCCATACATATACTGTACCGATTGTTTTGTTATTTCCGTTTACATTTTACACACACACACACACACAGACACACACACACACACACACACACACACACACACACACACACACACACACACACACACACACACACACACACACACACACACACACACACACACACACACACACACACACACACACATACACACACACACATACACATACATATATATATATATATATAGACACACATTCAAATTCCTTTATTTCTCACTGCACATATATGCAATGAGAAGTAAAGGTATTTGAATGTGTGTGTGTGTATATATATATATATATATATAGATAGATAGATAGATATATCTATGTGTGTGTGTGTGTGTGTATATGTGTGTGTGCGTGTGTGCATTGAGAAGTTAAGGAATTGTTATATATATTCCTAGATGATGCTGTATTTGAACTATAGTTCATACGCACATATACATGTGAAGGTACGTGCTTATGCATGTGTGTGCACGCAAGTTGATCTTACTACATATCAATTGTGTTATGTTTTGTGCATGTAAAATGTACTGATAAAACGAGTGGTGGGGCGAGATAGAGAGAGTGATGTTTTTAACAATCTCTGTAAATGATAGAGAGCGCATAGGAGAAAATAAAATGAGATAGGAAGAGACAGAGAAAAAACAAGCACAATCATAGATGTAGGTAAATAATGATTGTGTTTTGGATGTTGATGTGTGTGTATATTTATGCCCGTATGTGAGTCAACATATATGCATGTCTCAACATTAGCATGCATGTGTATGTGCGCGTCTAACGGTATTTGCACGCTTGCGTATTTTTAATAGTATCAATTTAATAATATGCTGCAAGTGTTCTTATTACAAATAGCAAGTGACCTGTTTTGATGAATTCTTTCTTTTGATGACTGACGATAATATATCTTAGATATCTTGGTAACAAAATACCTTATTGATTGACTCCGAAATCAAAAAGAGGACACGTAAATAAAAAATTAAAAATAAACAAATGAAATAAAAACAAACAACAAAACCATGAGCACCGAGTTCTATATCAGCAACAGCGTGCAGCGTCGCTGCCATTCTTTTAACCTCTCTGTCATTATAAACACTCGTTGATGTTGTATAGTTTATTGGAGTAACGTTACTGAGAAGAGTATGTCTTTTGGAATAGTTTCAAAGTGTTTAATTACATAAGGAATGGATAGGCATTTAATACTGAACTGATGCCTGTGACGATATCGATTCAGACGCTCAATTTGATTAGTTTGTTAATTAGATTCATATAACATAAAATCACTTTGTACATACATATATACATACATACATACATACATACATACATACATACATACATACATACATACATATATATATATATATAATATATATATATATATATATATATATATATATATATATATATATATATATATATATATATATATATATATATATATACATGTATATATATATATATATATATATATATATATATATATATATATATATATATATATATATACATACATTTACATGTATGTATACTGTATTTAGGTGGTTATGCATGTAAGTACGCTCAGTAAAAGTTAATGTAAGTATGCATTACATACATGCATATATATGTATATAATAATGTATATACACGTATATATATATATATTAGGTATAGGATTATCCAAGATGTAGTAATGGTTAATTACTACACTGGATATGGTTGACGTACGGTAAGAGATTACTCTACGAGTTATGGAAGAATTGTTGAAGAAACTTAGTTCCTGATCCTTCAGTATTCCGGAGTGTATATAAAGAATGAATAATAACGGGTAGACATCATAAAAAGGTAATTTATTCCGTGTGCTTACAAGTGTTTCCACGGTGGTACTGCAGCCTAGTTATGCTACGTGCAAATTCACAAGTACTTGCAGAACTCAAATATCCAATGCTGTGACCACTGTTTCCTCAGAGCAGAATCTGAGCATTCTGCTCTGAGGAAACAGTGGTCACAGCATTGGATATTTGAGTTCTGCAAGTACTTGTGAATTTGCACGTAGCATAACTAGGCTGCAGTACCACCGTGGAAACACTTGTAAGCACACGGAATAAATTACCTTTTTATGATGTCTACCTGTTATTATTCATTCTTTATATATATATATATATATATATATATATATATATATATATATATGTGTGTGTGTGTGTGTGTGTGTATGTGTGTGTATATATATATATCTATACATATATATATATATATATATTTAAATAGATTGCCGTCGTTCGAATATAGACGCTTTATTTCGGATCTAGCTGTCGAAACAGCCGAAGCTCAGCTGTCGGGGTCCTGAATCTTTTCATTTTACCGAATGTACTATCCCAAGTATCGAGTAATCGGGTGGGTTATGGTCCACAACTTATCTGATGTATATATAAATATATATATATATAAGTGAGTGTGTGTGTGTATATATATGTGTGTGTATATATATATATATATATATATATATATATATATATATATATATATATATATATATATATATATACATACATATATATATATATTTACCTCTTTATATCTCCCCCCTCTCTCTCTCCCTCTCTATCCATCCCTCCCTCCTATTATGATCAATTTAATTCTCTTTAATTCACTACATTCCACGACATGAAGTCTGTTATCAAAACTGACCAAAGAATCCTTCCACCTCTACCCCTCCCCCCATCTCAGTTTGTCACTCTACTTCCTACCTCTACCCCCTTCCTCTCTCTCTATACTATTCCGTTTGTCCCCTCACCTTCTGATTCCTCTCTCTCTCTATACTAGTAAATACAAAGTGAGTGTGTGTGTGTATATATATATATATGTATATATATATATATATATATATATATATATATATATATATATATATATATATATATATATATAAGTGAGTGTTTGTGTGTATATATATATATATAATACATTTATACTTACGGTAAACATGTTGACAAATTGGTGTTGCGTATGCCACGCCCCAGTCAGTGAATAATTATGCAATTTGATGTAAGCACTCAACGTCGTGTATTTACTTCCATCTATGATTTATTAGTCAGTGATGGAGTACATATAGAATAAGGAAACTGCGAAGTTCGGTGTAGATGTTAAAAACCCTTTATTAACAAAGATGTGATATATATTTCAATGACGATTGTGGCTACGTAAATTGTTCAATCGTATAACCAGTCACGCGATTTCAACAGACACCATCTTATGCAATAGCGTTACGTTTCCGAGGCAATCCAATCTAAAGACAGGGGAACGAACGGAAACATAACCTTATTTCATTGGTTGCCGTCTGATGATATTTCGGAACTGGCTGTATCATTGAGCAATCACTTAGCCACAAATTATTATTAGTATATATATATACATTTATATACATATATATATATATATATATATATATATATATATATATATATATATATATATATATATATATATACATATATATATATATATACACACACACACACATATATATATATTTCGTCTCTTAAATATATATATATAAATGTATGTAAATATATATATATATGTGTGTGTGTGTCTGTATATATATGTATGTATATATATATATATATATATATATATATATATATATATATATATATATATATATATATATATATATATATATATATATATATATATTCATATGCAAACAAGTGTACGAGTCAGAACTTGGGATGAAATCAGAGAACCAGAAAGATCTCATTTGATTGCAGTTTCTGAATGACGACTGCAATATTATGCTTTAGCTGCTATATATTTATAGCTTCTCTAGTCAGTAGGTGAGGCGAGGAACACAGGCACACAAAAATAACAAAAAAAAACAAATAAATATGTATATATATATATATTGTGTTATACTTTGGGAGGGTCATGTTGCCAATACATGTTTTCAGATAAAGAATCTTGCTAAACAAATTCAGAAACGATATATATATATATATATATATATATATATAGAGAGAGAGAGAGAGAGAGAGAGAGAGAGATAGAGTGAGAGTGAGAGAGAGAGAGAGAGAGAGAGAGAGAGAGAGAGAGAGTTTTATTTACAATCCTTTAAAACGTATAATGGTATTATAATGAAATAGTATGATAGAATATTAAAATGTCAAGTGTTAATTGAACAAGTACTTTCATGTTTTCGCAATCTTCAGGTTCATAATGTGTGCTGACAGTCAAGTTTGCAATTTTCAACTTTCACAGTTGAAAATTGCAAACTTGACTGTTGGAATTCCTCTTATTAATACATATATATATATACTTATATATATACATATATATATATACATATATATATATATATATATATATATATATATATATATATATTTATTTATTTATATATATATATATATATATATATATATATATATATATATATATATATATATATATATATATATATATATATATATATATATACATATATATATATGTATGCATGTACATATATATCATCATCATCATCATCATCAACGTTTAACGTCCGTGTTCCACGCTTGCATGGGTTTGGACGGGGGTAGTCCCACTTGAGGCAAGAGTGATTGTCTTTCTCGCATAGGACTGTCTGGCAGGTTTTCTACAGTTGGATGCCCTTCCTAACACCAACCACATTTACAGTGTGGGTCTGGGAGGTTTTTACCGTGTTGCCTACACGGCCACATTACAGCGTGGACTGTGTGTTTTTTTGTCGTGACACCTACACGATCTCATTTGTTTCGGCCTCGATGGCGCGGCACCAACATAACTTTACATAGAACGGGGTGGTGTGGATCGGGTGGGGGTGGTGGTGGTGGGACGGGGTGTATTTTGTTAGAGATGCCTACTGGCTGGAGTAGGTTTTACTATATATGTATATATTAATTCAAAATATTAACAAAAATAGACATTCGTGTGATCAAGTATATTTTATTATACATATTTCGGATATATTGAGCTATCTTCAACAGTACGTCCTCATCAGATAAAATAAGATGATGCATGACACACCCTGACGAAGTAGATGGTTAAAATTCAGTCATGACTGCCTTGACTGAAAGATAGCTCAGTACCTCTGAAATATGTATAATAAAATATACTTGGTCATACGAATGTCTATTTTTGTTAATATTTTGAATTAATATTAATAACTCCAGAAAATAATTACTGTGGAGTGCTTCAAATCTATTGTAAAACTTTATTCTTTAATTTACTCATTGAACCTTGTTTAACCTTTAAATATATATATATATATATATATATATATATATATATTGTTATACTTTGGGAGGGTCATGTTGCCAATAAGAAACACACATATCCAGGCAATGCAACCCCACATCACTAACACAAGAGAGGTAACACCACAAGAGCATGAGGATAGAGAAAAAGCCCTAAATGCCCATATGGTGATGTGGACGAATATAATGCAGCCCAACAAAAGGACTGCCAACAACTTCCAGGCCTGGAACAATGACGTGCCGGCGTTGTATGGGCTTCGAAAAGACCATAAAACGGGCTGTGACCCTGTCGCAGGACCACCAACTCGGCCAGTCTGTGGGGCTAACATTGCTAGTAACTACAGACTGTCCTACTTCCTATCCCTGTTCATACGCCCCATCATTGAAATGTCCCCAGATGTATGTGACAGCACGGAGGACCTCCTCAGCAGAATCGGCGTGGGTAACCGATCTGGGGACCTAACAAACTGCATAATAGGCAGTATGGATGTTGTGTCCCTGTATCCATCTATTGACGTGGAATTTGCTGTGGAGAAATGCGTAGAAATGATCAGTGAGAGCAAGGTTGAGTTCCGTGGGATTGATACCAGTGAGCTGGGACTCTTACTTAAGCTTACCTATAGTAATAGTTACCTAGACACATATGACCTTAGCAACCTGTGCCCTACAAGACCAACAAGAGGCAGACCACCTACCATTACCTCAATGGCCAAGAAAACCCACACAGATAGATGGAACGGGTGGACCAGAGCCATACGGACACCCGAAAACCACGATGAACTGAAGAAAATGATTGCACATGCGGTAGGGGCCAACATAAAACTAACCCTGAAGGAACATATGTTCAAATTTAATGGAAAAACATATGCCCAAGAGGAAGGAGCAGCCATTGGTGTTAGCATTGCAGGCGACATAGCTAACTTATTCATGGTATGGTGGGACAGCAGACTTAAACTTAAACTTAAAGAACAATTAGAAGACCCCTTAACACTGATAATGTACTCCCTCTACGTAGATGATATAAACATCGTAGTTAAGACACCCCCACTAGAGAACAGTCAGGAACTAGGGAAAAACACAATGGAAAGCATCCAGCAAATAGCAAACTCCATCCACCAGAGCATTAGAGTTACTATAGACTACCCTAGTAAACACCCCAACCATCGATTACCTGTACTAGACACAGAACTCTGGTTAGATACCATTAACAACAAAAAACAAATCCTCCATTCCCATTATGCCAAACCCATGACTTCCAAACATCTAATCCACCGAAACTCGCCCATTTCGGACCATACCAAAATCAACATACTGATTGCGGATTTGGTACGGGTGATGAGAAATGTGTCCCGCATGTGCAATCCCGAAGAACTAGAGAGACACATACAACACTTCATCCACCGTATGCAGTTCTCTGGTTACAATAGGAGAGATAAAATCAGAGTGTATAGAGGAGCCAGAACGAAATGGGAAAAAATCGTAAATAATGACACAAATGGGACCTGCCCCTTGTATAGGAGCAAATTTTGGAATAGAATAGAAAGAACTAGGAACAAGGCTAATAGAATAAACTCATGGTATGATAGCAATAAATACCAGAGTGTAATGTTCATCAATACAACTCCTAGAGGTGAATTAGCTTACAAATTTAGAAGGGCCCTAAATAAACATAAACTCAATATTAAGATAATAGAAAGACCAGGTACCTCCGTAAAAACACTTATTAGCAAGACATACCCTTTTCAAAGACCTTCATGTATAGATAAGAAATGTATAACCTGTAAAATAAGCCCCCATATTAACTGTAAAACTAGAAATGTAGTGTATTGCATAAGATGTACTGAAGGACAATGTAGAGACAAAAATATAGTGTACATAGGTGAGACAGCTGGTAGTGTAGGGGAACGGATAAATGAACACTGGCGAGACCTTCAAGATAATAAAGAATCATCTGTACTCTACCAACATGCTAAGATAGAACACAAGGGTAAATTAGAGGACATAGAAATAAAAATAGAATCTACACACAGAAAAGACGCAATGTTTAGACAAATTACAGAGGCAATAAACATAAAAGAATTACAACCAAAATTAAATAGAAAATATGAGTGGAACAGCAACATCACAACTTACAATTAAGGACAAAATGAAAACACAACACACACATAGAACAAACAACCAACCAGTAACATGTAAATAAACAAATAAATAAATGAACATAAACACACACAGACACCCGGATGTAACGCATGCGCAGACTGAGCACACAACACACACACAGAAACCAAATGGCGTAGGACAGAACAAAGGAGAGGCACAGAAACAAAGAAAGGAATCCCCAGTCACTGAAGAGGTCACAGAGTGTGTGACGAAAGAACTATGACTATATATAAACAACTATCTGGTTGTGGAACCAACCAACCAACCAGAAATTTATAAATTTATAAATATATAATAAATTGAAGTGAAAGAAACTGGTGCGTGTGTTTCTTATTGGCAGCATGACCCTCCCAAAGTATAACAATATCGGTTTCAACACACGATTTCAGATAAAGAATCTTGCTAAACAAATTCAGAAACGAAATATATATATATACATATATATATATATATATATATATATATATATATATATATATATATATATATATATATATATATATATATATATATATATATATATATATATATATATATATATATATATATATAAATATATATATATAAATATGTATAGTGACGAAACATAAGTCAATTGCATGAACTCATAATCCTTTATTTACTGCTATATATATTTCGATGATAGCCATTGAATGGCTATGACCTCATCAGGCAGTTAGTCAGTTCTTAGATATGCCAGCTCTGTGTTTATAGTGTTGATGGTATCCAACACTATAACCGCAGAGCTGGCATATCTAAGAACTGACTAACTGCCTGATGAGGTCATAGCCATTCAATGGCTATCATCGAAATATATATAGTAGTAAATAAAGGATTATGAGTTCATGCAATTGACTTATGTTTCGTCACTATTATTACTCCGGAACTTATAACTTCGTTGAGTGCTCCCTATCCGCATACTGAAGTACTGGATTTTAACAACACCTACTTTCTTGCTTATATATATGTATATATATATATATATATATATATATATATATATATATATATATATATATATATATATATATATATATATATATATACTTATTACTAATTAACTATTTTTCACTGGGAAACATCTGTCAGCATTTTCTTTTCCTTTTACTAATATATCACAACTCGGGTGTTACACCTCTATTGTTTTAAATATATATATATATATATATATATATATATATATATATATATATATATATAGTGACGAAACATACGTCAATTGCATGAACTCATAATCCTTTTTTTACTGCTATATATATTTCGGTGATAGCCATTGAATGACTATGACCTCATCAGGCAGTTAGTCAGTTCTTAGATATGGCAGCTCTGTGTTGATGGTCTTGATGGTATCAGAGTCTTGGGATATATATAAAATAAAATAAATAAGTCAAATGTTTAAAATTTGGCCTCGTTTATTACTGCTATATATATTTCGGTAACAGCCATCTTTGGCTGTGACCTCTTCAGGCAGTCCGAATTAGTGTGGTAGAGACGAGTACACATGTTGTTGAGGTGTATACCTTTGTCAATACTCTGATATGCCCAGTTCCTGGTTGGGTTGTTATTTCACTGAGGAACTGTAATCATATATATATATATATATATATATATATATATATATATATGATCATATATATATATATATATATATATATATATATATATATATATATATATGTGTGTGTGTGTCATGGCTATCATCGAAATATATATAGCAGTAAATAAAGGATCATGAGTTCATGTAATTGACTTACGTTTCGTCACTATATATCAATACAACCCCTAGAGGCGAACTAGCCTACAAATTTAGAAGGGCCCTAAATAAACATAATCTCAATATTAAGATAGTAGAAAGACCTGGTACCTCCGTAAAAACACTTATTAGCAAGACATACCCGTTCCAAAGACCCTCATGTATAGATAAGAAATGTATAACCTGTAAAATAAGCCCCCATATTAACTGTAAAACTAGAAATGTAGTGTATAGCATAAGATGTACTGAAGGACAATGTAGAAACAAAAATATAGTGTACATAGGTGAGACAGCTCGTAGTATAGGGGAACGAATAAATGAACACTGGCGAGACCTCCAAGATAATAAAGAATCATCTGTGCTCTACCAACATGCTAAGATAGAACACAGGGGTAGATTAGAGAGCATAGAAATAAAAATAGAATCCACACACAGAAAAGACGCAATGTTTAGGCAAATTACAGAGGCAGTAAGCATAAAAGAATTAAAACCAAAATTAAATAGAAAATATGAGTGGAACAGCAACATCACAACTTACAATTAAGGACAAAATGAAAACACACACACACATAGAACAAACAACTTACAATTAAGGACAAAATGAAAACACACACAAAATGAAAACACACACTGGACAAAATGAAAACACACACACACATAGAACAAACAACCAACCAACAATAAATAAATAAATAAATAAACAAATAGATAAATGAACACAAACACACAGAGACACCCGGATGTGGCGCATGCGCAAACTGAGCACACAACACACAAACAGAAACAAAATGGCGTAGGATAGAAGAAAGGAAAGGCACAGAAACGAAGAAAGGAATCCCCAGTCACTGAAGAGGTCACAGAGTGTGTGACGAAAGGACTATGACTATATATAAACAACTATCTGGTTGTGGAACCAACCAACCAACCAGAAATTTATAAGTTTGTAGGTTTGTAGATTTATAAATTTATAAATATATAATAAATTGAAGTGAAAGTAACTGGTGCGTGTGTTTCTTATTGGCAACATGACCCTCCCAAAGTATAACAATATCGGTTTCAACACACGATTCCAGATAAAGAATCTTGCTAAACAAATTCAGAAACGAAATATATATATATATATATATATATATATATATATATATATATATATATATATATATATATATATATACATATATATATATAGTTGTTTCTACTTTAGGCACACGGCCAGCAATTTCCCAGTACATTACTGGTACTTTATTTTATCGAACCCGTAATGATGAAAGTCAAAGTTAACCTCGGCGGGATTTGGACTCAGACTGTATATAATATAAGATAAAAAGATGGTTAAAAGAGTTCCAATTATTTCCAAAACAAATATCATCATGGGATGATATTTGCGTTTTCATCAGATGATATTTGCGTTTTCGTTAGATAATATAGCGAGACATGATATGAAGCTTCATATCATGTCTACCTATTTTATCTGATGAAAACGCAAATATCATCCCATGATGATATTTGTTTTTGAAATGCGCATAATAAAATACTTGGAACTCTTTTAACCATCTTTTGATCTTATATTATTTTTATACTCCAGTCCTATAAACTGTGGAGTGGTACTTATCCGATATTTGCATTGCTTTATTGTGCTACAATAAAACTCACCACTTACATATATATATATATATATATATATATATATAAAATATTAAACAAATAATGAATAAAACAATGAAACAGTTCCTTATATTAAACAAAAAAAGTTCATTATTTAACGATCGTTTCTAGGATATATATGTGTTAGAATTGGCATGCATATTCAACAGATCTATGTACAAAATTATACAAAATTATACAAACTATCAAGATTAAATATACATACCAACACATATATACGCCGTCTTCAGAAATAATGAAATATATTTATTGAAAGTGAAATAATGAAATATATTTCACCGAAAGTGATTTTTCATTACATCTCTTCTTTCCATGATATCCGGAATACATTGAGTTCTTCATACGGATTGGACACTACCGTAAACTCTTGGTAGATTTATCTACATATATATATATATATATATATAAATGGAACAGAATGAAACGAAATTTCATTTCTCACTCTTAGTACGGCAGTTACTTAAATGTAAGTATGTATGTATGTATACGTACATAGATATCTGTATACAGACGTACAGTAGTATGTATATATATACATACTACTGTACGTCTGTATACATATATGTATGTACGTATACATACATACTTATATATATATATATATATATTTGTGTGTGAGCATCTCTCTTTCTCTCTCTCTCTCTCTCTCACCATCTATCTCCCTCTCGATGTATGTGTATGTAGTCTTTTTTCACTCGTGGGGACTTAATGTTCTTAAATAAATAAGTATATTAATATAATTGTTTTTACTTTTGGCACAAGGCCAGCAATTATCCAGTACATTACTGATACTTTATTTTATCGAACCCGTAAGGATGAAGCGCAAAGTTAACCTCGACGGGATTTGAACTCAGACCGTAAAGGGACGTAACTATTCTGGAAAGCATGACGTCCGACCCATAATAAGGACATTAATATAATGGCGGCTCTGGTGGCATTAAAAGATAGTGCTCTGATTTGAATTGATTTTTCAGAATGTATGGTTGTCAACACTGAGCTATTTTCTTTCAAAACCCGCATAGAAATATATGAATTGAGCAACATCTCGACACAATTACTCACGTCGGACTACATCAGTGGATCTGCCACGAAACAGCAAGCAAACTATAAAAATAAAATAGCGACTACATAGCAATCCATCTACTATCTGCACAATTGCTAGACTTATTAGGATTAGTAAATGTACTCGAAATATCCTTTAAATTAGAGGCTCTCGAAGTGGGCGCTAGCGCTACCGCCACGGGGCGTTGAAAAGGTCCAGGGGGCACTGGGGCCTAAGGGTGTGGTAGAGATGATAGAATAGTATATTAAATATCAATGATACCTATTATATATAAATAGAGTAAAATAAAAAATATTTTTTTATACATAGTATATATTATATTATTATATATAAATAAGGCGGTGGATTGGCAGTATCGGTAGGGGGTCGGACGCCATGCTTTGCAACAAAGAGTTACGGCCGTTTATGGTCTGAGTTCAAATCGCGCCAAAGTTAACTTTGCCTTTCATCCTTACGGGGTCGATAAAATAAAGTACCAGTAAAGTACCAGTAATGTACTGGGTAATTGCTGGCCTTGTGCCAAAAGTAGAAACAATTATTATATATAAATTAATGATTTTATTTATTATATATTATTTACTGTTTGCGTATAGGTGGGTTTCTCCGGAAATAGTGTTGGAGGCGTTGAGGGTATTACGTGGCCGTGGGGGAGTCAATTGCACAAAAAGTTTCAGAACCTCTGCTCTAAGCCTCCAAAATATTTCTGAAATGACCCTCTCTTAGCATAGAATAATGGCATATTAGATCTATAAATCTTTTTGATCGGGCTTAAACTGGTGCTAAACATCATCGTTATCAACTTCTTGATATATGACAAGAAGCGATATACTTTCATGCAAACATTCGAAATATCATTGTCGCGGCTTCAAATTTGTATCGTTCAGAATTTATAATGCTGGAACTAAATTCTTGCTAAGCTACTATATTTGCTATGTATTATATTTCAAACAGCCGATGGTCAGGTTTCTTTCGACTAATTTTCTTAGACAGCACAGCAAAGCTGACTAGTGAAATTGAGTATAACACAAAACTAATAACAGACTTGTCAACCAATCCCATCTTATCAATGCTTAACTGTATAGTGGAAAGATATCTATCTCTGGTTGTTGATACGTCATAAAAGTGTTTTCTCTTTCCCCCCAAGTGTGAGGTTTAAATGATAGACCACGTCAGCAGAGGAAATTATCAATTTACTTCACAGAAGAAAAATACACAATTTCATTGCTAGATTCCCCTGAGATGTAAGTAAATTATATGTGTCGAAAACCACACGACGAAAGATTCATTTGAGAAGACAGAACTTTTTCAGAGTTCTTCACTATAAGTAGAGTATTAAGTTAGTCTTCCTTTTAAGACCGTATACGTTTAACAAAACAGGTATTGTGTGGGGAAGATCTGGCCAGTGGCAACTAAAATATCTGTTAATTATTAGTGATGTCACTTTAAACAAAGTTTATCCTAAATGCCGTACAGAACGTTACTGAATGTATTTTGACGACATTTAATTCTAATTTGTCGCCAGAGTTTGGCTGACACCAGCCTAAATATTTATGAAACACAATTCACACTATTTATCATTTTTATATAATTATATCAGTTACCATTGTTATCTGCAAAAGATGTAATTTTTTTCTCAATGTATGTTATTAGGAAAAGATGTTTAAATATGTTGTCTGTGTTATTCTAATAAATTATGAACGAAATTATCATGTACAAAATTTAAAGAACATTTATTTAACCTATGTCTTCGGGGAATATATCTCATAAGTGGATGTATTGGGGATGTAAAAAATAATAATAGTAATAAGTATAGATGTAAGTAGTTACAACATGGTGTAAGACCATGCATTATATTGACTCTAGAACCTGAATGGTATTGTAATTTATTGACCCTGGAAGGACGAAAGGCACAGTTCAATTCGGCGGGATTTGGACCCAGACAGTATACCGGAAATACCAACAAATACCGGAAACTATTCTGCCATTGTGGTGGATTGGCAGTATCGGTAGAGGGTCTGACGCCATGCTTCGCAGCAAAGAGTTATGGCACTTTATGGTCTGAGTTCAAATAGCTTTGCATTTTACCTTACGGGGTCGATAAAATAAAATGCACCAGTAATACACTGGAGTATTTTCTGGCCTTGTGCCAAAAGTAGAAACAATTATTTTCACAGAAATATAGTAAGCATTATAAAGATATTGGTTGCAATTCGTTTGGGGCTGGACATATGCGCAGAAGAAGACGGATTTTCGGAAATGACTTGTGTTGCTAAGGGATTACGAGTACATGCAAATCCACACTAACAACACATCGCCCTCCATCCTGATTTTCCTCTTCAGGTGGAACATGAAATATTGATTAGGGCTTGTGCCGAAGATGAACGTACTTGCCCTAAACCCTTTCAAACGTGTTCGAACATACGACCTCTTTCGCCATGGACACCAGACAGATAACTGCTTGACCTTCGGGCTAGAGGAAGACGGTGGGGCGATCTTCACGGTGGATTTAGCTGATAGTTGGATCGAATTTACACTTAGCAACACATTTTCTCCATAAATCACTTCAGCAATACCCGTACACTCAACTAGGCTTAGGGGTGGTCCCGTAATTCTGCGTGCAGCTCGGACAGGTCCGACTGATGGCATTTCTATATCTTGAACTAGCAACACTCTCAGGTAGCACTGCCAGACCAGAGATTTCTGATGTTTATCGGTGGGTCCTGGAAAGAAAGTCGTTCGAAAAAAATGAAGATAGTTGATTTTCGTCGACGCCCAGTGACACCCAAAAACTTCGTCGTTTTTACCTGCCATTTAACCTATATATAATGTCAAGGTAGGGTTTCCAAAGATTGTATAGTCAATTGGAAGAGGACAGTAAGCACTTGAAGACATTTCAGTTTCCATGCACTCCATCTTGGTCTTCGCTTGACCCAGGACGACAGCCTCGACAAAAGATAGGCTGGGAAAAACGCGTCTCACGAAAGGTCCTCATCTTTGAAGAGGACCTCGATGCAGACAAACAGCCTTACAATTTGTATGTGGGCAACTTTTGACATTACTTCTTATAAAGCTTTCTACACTTGTAAAAACGTTTGCAGGTTCCGTCCGTTGGTACCTCAGTGACATACTTCGTTAGAAACCGTTAGTGTGTGTGTGTTTGTGTGTGTGTTTGCACTTTCCACCACTGACTCGGACGGCAGTATTACTGTTGCCTCCCTTTGTCACATTTTTCATCTTCTCGGACGGCAGAATTACTGTTGCCTCCCTTTCTTCACATTTTTCATCTTCTCGGACGGCAGAATTACTGTTGCCTCCCTTTCTTCACATTTTTCATCTTCTCGGACGGCAGAATTACTGTTGCCTCCCTTTCTTCACATTTTTCATCTTCTCGGACGGCAGTATTACTGTTGCCTCCCTGTCTTCACATTTTTCATCTTCTCGGACGGCAGTATTACTGTTGCCTCCCTTTGTCACATTTTTCATCTTCTCGGACGGCAGAATTACTGTTGCCTCCCTGTCTTCACATTTTTCATCTTCTCGGACGGCAGTATTAGTGTTGCCTCCCTTTCTTCACATTTTTCATCTTCTCGGACGGGAGTATTAGTGTTGCCTCCCTTTCTTCACATTTTTCATCTTCTCGGACGGCAGTATTACTGTTGCCTCCCTGTCTTCACATTTTTCATCATCTCGGACGGCAGTATTACTGTTGCCTCCCTTTCTTCACATTTTTCATCTTCTCGGACGGCAGTATTACTGTTGCCTCCCTGTCTTCACATTTTTCATCTTCTCGGACGGCAGTATTACTGTTGCCTCCCTGTCTTCACATTTTTCATCATCTCGGACGGCAGTATTACCGTTGCCTCCCTTTCTTCACATTTTTCATCTTCTCGGACGGCAGTATTACTGTTGCCTCCCTGTCTTCACATTTTTCATCTTCTCGGACGGCAGTATTACTGTTGCCTCCCTTTCTTCACATTTTTCATCTTCTCGGACGGCAGTATTACTGTTGCCTCACTTTCTTCACATTTTTAATCTTCTCGGACGGCAGTATTACTGTTGCCTCCCTTTCTTCACATTTTTCATCTTGTCGGACGGCAGAATTACTGTTGCCTCAATGTCTTCACATTTTTTATCTTCTCGGACGGCAGTATTAGTGTTGCCTCCCTTTCTTCACATTTTTCATCTTCTCGGACGGCAGTATTACTGTTGCCTACCTTTCTTCACATTTTTCATCTTCTCGGACGGCAGTATTACTGTTGCCTCCCTTTCTTCACATTTTTCATCTTCTCGGACGGCAGTATTACTGTTGCCTCCCTGTCTTCACATTTTTCATCTTCTCGCACGGCAGTATTACTGTTGCCTCCCTTTCTTCACATTTTTCATCTTCTCGGACGGCAGAATTACTGTTGCCTCCCTTTCTCACATTTTTCATTTTCTCGGACGGCAGTATTACTGTTGCCTCCCTGTCTTCACATTTTTCATCTTCTCGGACGGCAGAATTACTGTTGCCTCCCTTTCTCACATTTTTCATCTTCTCGCACGGCAGATTTACTGTTGCCTCCCTGTCTTCACATTTTTCATCTTCTCGGACGGCAGTATTACTGTTGCCTCCCTTTCTTCACATTTTTCATCTTCTCGGACGGCGGTATTACTGTTGCCTCCCTTTCTTCACATTTTTCATCTTCTCGGACGGCAGTATTACTGTTGCCTCCCTGTCTTCACATTTTTCATGTTCTCAGACGGCAGTATTAGTGTTGCCTCACTTTCTTCACATTTGTCATCTTCTCGGACGGCAGAATTACTGTTGCCTCCCTTTCTTCACATTTGCCATCTTCTCGGACGGCAGAATTACTGTTGCCTCCCTGTCTTCACATTTTTCATCTTCTCGGACGGCAGTATTAGTGTTGCTTCCCTTTCTTCACATTTTTCATCTTCTCGGACGACAGTATTACTGTTGCCTCCCTTTCTCACATTTTTCATCTTCTCGGACGACAGTATTACTGTTGCCTCCCTTTCTTCACATTTTTCATCTTCTCGGACGGCAGTATTACTGTTGCCTCCCTTTCTTCACATTTTTTATCTTCTCGGACGGCAGTATTAGTGTTGCCTCCCTTTCTTCACATTTTTCATCTTCTCGGACGGCAGTATTACTGTTGCCTCCCTTTCTTTACATTTTTCATCTTCTCGGACGGCAGTATTACTGTTGCCTCCCTTTCTTCACATTTTTTATCTTCTCGGACGACAGTATTAGTGTTGCCTCCCTTCTTCACATTTTTCATCTTCTCGGACGGCAGAATTACTGTTGCCTCCCTTTCTTCACATTTTTCATCTTCTCGGACGGCAGTATTACTGTTGCCTCCCTGTCTTCACATTTTTCATCTTCTCGCACGGCAGTATTACTGTTGCCTCCCTTTCTTTACATTTTTCATCTTCTCGGACGGCAGAATTACTGTTGCCTCCCTGTCTTCACATTTTTCATCTTCTCGCACGGCAGTATTACTGTTGCCTCCCTTTCTTTACATTTTTCATCTTCTCGGACGGCAGTATTACTGTTGCCTCCCTGTCTTCACATTTTTCATCTTCTCGCACGGCAGTATTACTGTTGCCTCCCTTTCTTTACATTTTTCATCTTCTCGGACGGCGGTATTACTGTTGCCTCCCTGTCTTCACATTTTTCATCTTCTCGGACGGCAGAATTACTGTTGCCTCCCTTTCTCACATTTTTCATCTTCTCGCACGGCATATTTACTGTTGCCTCCCTGTCTTCACATTTTTCATCTTCTCGGACGGCAGTATTACTGTTGCCTCCCTTTCTTCACATTTTTCATCTTCTCGGACGGCGGTATTACTGTTGCCTCCCTTTCTTCACATTTTTCATCTTCTCGGACGGCAGAATTACTGTTGCCTCCCTTTCTTCACATTTGCCATCTTCTCGGACGGCAGAATTACTGTTGCCTCCCTGTCTTCACATTTTTCATCTTCTCGGACGGCAGTATTAGTGTTGCTTCCCTTTCTTCACATTTTTCATCTTCTCGGACGACAGTATTACTGTTGCCTCCCTTTCTCACATTTTTCATCTTCTCGGACGACAGTATTACTGTTGCCTCCCTTTCTTCACATTTTTCATCTTCTCGGACGGCAGTATTAGTGTTGCCTCCCTTTCTTCACATTTTTTATCTTCTCGGACGGCAGAATTACTGTTGCCTCCCTGTCTTCACATTTTTCATCTTCTCGGACGGAAGTATTACTGTTGCCTCCCTTTCTTCACATTTTTCATCTTCTCGGACGGCAGAATTACTGTTGCCTCCCTGTCTTCACATTTTTCATCTTCTCGGACGGCAGTATTAGTGTTGCCTCCCTTTCTTCACATTTTTCATCTTCTCGGACGGCAGTATTAGTGTTGCCTCCCTTTCTTCACATTTTTCATATTCTTGGACGGCAGAATTACTGTTGCCCTCCCTGTCTTCACATTTTTCATCTTGTCGGACGGCAGTATTACTGTTGCCTCCCTTTCTTCACATTTTTCATCTTCTCGGACGGCAGTATTACTGTTGCCTCCCTTTCTTCACATTTTTCATCTTCTCGGACGGCAGTATTACTGTTGCCTCCCTTTCTTCACATTTTTCATCTTCTCGGACTGCAGAATTACTGTTGCCTCCCTTTCTTCACATTTTTCATCTTCTCGGACGGCAGTATTACTGTTGCCTCCCTTTCTTCACATTTTTCATCTTCTCGGACTGCAGAATTACTGTTGCCTCCCTTTCTCACATTTTTCATCTTCTCGGAAGGCAGTATTACTGTTGCCTCCCTTTCTTCACATTTTTCATCTTCTCGGACGGCAGAATTACTGTTGCCTCCCTTTCTCACATTTTTCATCTTCTAGCACGGCAGAATTACTGTTGCCTCCCTTTCTCACATTTTTCATCTTCTCGGACGGCAGTATTACTGTTGCCTCCCTTTCTTCACATTTTTCATCTTCTCGGACGGCAGTATTACTGTTGCCTCCCTTTGTCACATTTTTCATCTTCTCGGACGGCAGTATTACTGTTGCCTCCCTTTCTTCACATTTTTTATCTTCTCGGACGGCGGTATTACTGTTGCCTCCCTTTCTTCACATTTTTCATCTTCTCGGACGGCAGTATTACTGTTGCCTCCCTTTGTCACATTTTTCATCTTCTCGGACGGCAGAATTACTGTTGCCTCCCTTTCTTCACATTTTTCATCTTCTCGGACGGCAGAATTACTGTTGCCTCCCTTTCTTCACATTTTTCATCTTCTCGGACGGCAGAATTACTGTTGCCTCCCTTTCTTCACATTTTTCATCTTCTCGGACGGCAGTATTACTGTTGCCTCCCTGTCTTCACATTTTTCATCTTCTCGGACGGCAGTATTACTGTTGCCTCCCTTTGTCACATTTTTCATCTTCTCGGACGGCAGAATTACTGTTGCCTCCCTGTCTTCACATTTTTCATCTTCTCGGACGGCAGTATTAGTGTTGCCTCCCTTTCTTCACATTTTTCATCTTCTCGGACGGCAGTATTAGTGTTGCCTCCCTTTCTTCACATTTTTCATCTTCTCGGACGGCAGTATTACTGTTGCCT
Organism: Eledone cirrhosa; assembly: GCA_964016885.1. Taxonomy (NCBI): domain Eukaryota; kingdom Metazoa; phylum Mollusca; class Cephalopoda; order Octopoda; family Eledonidae; genus Eledone; species Eledone cirrhosa. Next base: position 306,681,332 of record OZ024742.1, read on the forward strand.
CCCTGTCTTCACATTTTTCATCATCTCGGACGGCAGTATTACTGTTGCCTCCCTTTCTTCACATTTTTCATCTTCTCGGACGGCAGTATTACTGTTGCCTCCCTGTCTTCACATTTTTCATCTTCTCGGACGGCAGTATTACTGTTGCCTCCCTGTCTTCACATTTTTCATCATCTCGGACGGCAGTATTACTGTTGCCTCCCTTTCTTCACATTTTTCATCTTCTCGGACGGCAGTATTACTGTTGCCTCCCTGTCTTCACATTTTTCATCTTCTCGGACGGCAGTATTACTGTTGCCTCCCTTTCTCACATTTTTCATCTTCTCGGACGGCAGAATTACTGTTGCCTCCCTGTCTTCACATTTTTCATCTTCTCGGACGTCAGTATTAGTGTTGCCTCCCTTTCTTCACATTTTTCATCTTCTCGGACGGCAGTAATACTGTTGACTCACTTTCTTCACATTTTTAATCTTCTCGGACGGCAGTATTACTGTTGCCTCCCTTTCTTCACATTTTTCATCTTGTCGGACGGCAGAATTACTGTTGCCTCAATGTCTTCACATTTTTTATCTTCTCGGACGGCAGTATTAGTGTTGCCTCCCTTTCTTCACATTTTTCATCTTCTCGGACGGCAGTATTACTGTTGCCTCCCTTTCTTCACATTTTTCATCTTCTCGGACGGCAGTATTACTGTTGCCTCCCTTTCTTCACATTTTTCATCTTCTCGGACGGCAGTATTACTGTTGCCTCCCTGTCTTCACATTTTTCATCTTCTCGCACGGCAGTATTACTGTTGCCTCCCTTTCTTCACATTTTTCATCTTCTCGGACGGCAGAATTACTGTTGCCTCCCTTTCTCACATTTTTCATTTTCTCGGACGGCAGTATTACTGTTGCCTCCCTGTCTTCACATTTTTCATCTTCTCGGACGGCAGAATTACTGTTGCCTCCCTTTCTCACATTTTTCATCTTCTCGCACGGCAGATTTACTGTTGCCTCCCTGTCTTCACATTTTTCATCTTCTCGGACGGCAGTATTACTGTTGCCTCCCTTTCTTCACATTTTTCATCTTCTCGGACGGCGGTATTACTGTTGCCTCCCTTTCTTCACATTTTTCATCTTCTCGGACGGCAGTATTACTGTTGCCTCCCTGTCTTCACATTTTTCATGTTCTCAGACGGCAGTATTAGTGTTGCCTCCCTTTCTTCACATTTGTCATCTTCTCGGACGGCAGAATTACTGTTGCCTCCCTTTCTTCACATTTGCCATCTTCTCGGACGGCAGAATTACTGTTGCCTCCCTGTCTTCACATTTTTCATCTTCTCGGACGGCAGTATTAGTGTTGCTTCCCTTTCTTCACATTTTTCATCTTCTCGGACGACAGTATTACTGTTGCCTCCCTTTCTCACATTTTTCATCTTCTCGGACGACAGTATTACTGATGCCTCCCTTTCTTCACATTTTTCATCTTCTCGGACGGCAGTATTACTGTTGCCTCCCTTTCTTCACATTTTTTATCTTCTCGGACGGCAGTATTAGTGTTGCCTCCCTTTCTTCACATTTTTCATCTTCTCGGACGGCAGTATTACTGTTGCCTCCCTTTCTTTACATTTTTCATCTTCTCGGACGGCAGTATTACTGTTGCCTCCCTTTCTTCACATTTTTTATCTTCTCGGACGACAGTATTAGTGTTGCCTCCCTTCTTCAGATTTTTCATCTTCTCGGACGGCAGAATTACTGTTGCCTCCCTTTCTTCACATTTTTCATCTTCTCGGACGGCAGTATTACTGTTGCCTCCCTGTCTTCACATTTTTCATCTTCTCGCACGGCAGTATTACTGTTGCCTCCCTTTCTTTACATTTTTCATCTTCTCGGACGGCAGAATTCCTGTTGCCTCCCTGTCTTCACATTTTTCATCTTCTCGCACGGCAGTATTACTGTTGCCTCCCTTTCTTTACATTTTTCATCTTCTCGGACGGCAGTATTACTGTTGCCTCCCTGTCTTCACATTTTTCATCTTCTCGCACGGCAGTATTACTGTTGCCCCCCTTTCTTTACATTTTTCATCTTCTCGGACGGCGGTATTACTGTTGCCTCCCTGTCTTCACATTTTTCATCTTCTCGGACGGCAGAATTACTGTTGCCTCCCTTTCTCACATTTTTCATCTTCTCGCACGGCATATTTACTGTTGCCTCCCTGTCTTCACATTTTTCATCATCTCGGACGGCAGTATTACTGTTGCCTCCCTTTCTTCACATTTTTCATCTTCTCGGACGGCAGTATTACTGTTGCCTCCCTGTCTTCACATTTTTCATCTTCTCGGACGGCAGTATTACTGTTGCCTCCCTTTCTCACATTTTTCATCTTCTCGGACGGCAGAATTACTGTTGCCTCCCTGTCTTCACATTTTTCATCTTCTCGGACGGCAGTATTAGTGTTGCCTCCCTTTCTTCACATTTTTCATCTTCTCGGACGGCAGTAATACTGTTGCCTCACTTTCTTCACATTTTTAATCTTCTCGGACGGCAGTATTACTGTTGCCTCCCTTTCTTCACATATTTCATCTTGTCGGACGGCAGAATTACTGTTGCCTCAATGTCTTCACATTTTTTATCTTCTCGGACGGCAGTATTAGTGTTGCCTCCCTTTCTTCACATTTTTCATCTTCTCGGACGGCAGTATTACTGTTGCCTCCCTTTCTTCACATTTTTCATCTTCTCGGACGGCAGTATTACTGTTGCCTCCCTTTCTTCACATTTTTCATCTTCTCGGACGGCAGTATTACTGTTGCCTCCCTGTCTTCACATTTTTCATCTTCTCGCACGGCAGTATTACTGTTGCCTCCCTTTCTTCACATTTTTCATCTTCTCGGACGGCAGAATTACTGTTGCCTCCCTTTCTCACATTTTTCATTTTCTCGGACGGCAGTATTACTGTTGCCTCCCTGTCTTCACATTTTTCATCTTCTCGGACGGCAGAATTACTGTTGCCTCCCTTTCTCACATTTTTCATCTTCTCGCACGGCAGATTTACTGTTGCCTCCCTGTCTTCACATTTTTCATCTTCTCGGACGGCAGTATTACTGTTGCCTCCCTTTCTTCACATTTTTCATCTTCTCGGACGGCGGTATTACTGTTGCCTCCCTTTCTTCACATTTTTCATCTTCTCGGACGGCAGTATTACTGTTGCCTCCCTGTCTTCACATTTTTCATGTTCTCAGACGGCAGTATTAGTGTTGCCTCCCTTTCTTCACATTTGTCATCTTCTCGGACGGCAGAATTACTGTTGCCTCCCTTTCTTCACATTTGCCATCTTCTCGGACGGCAGAATTACTGTTGCCTCCCTGTCTTCACATTTTTCATCTTCTCGGACGGCAGTATTAGTGTTGCTTCCCTTTCTTCACATTTTTCATCTTCTCGGACGACAGTATTACTGTTGCCTCCCTTTCTCACATTTTTCATCTTCTCGGACGACAGTATTACTGTTGCCTCCCTTTCTTCACATTTTTCATCTTCTCGGACGGCAGTATTACTGTTGCCTCCCTTTCTTCACATTTTTTATCTTCTCGGACGGCAGTATTAGTGTTGCCTCCCTTTCTTCACATTTTTCATCTTCTCGGACGGCAGTATTACTGTTGCCTCCCTTTCTTTACATTTTTCATCTTCTCGGACGGCAGTATTACTGTTGCCTCCCTTTCTTCACATTTTTTATCTTCTCGGACGACAGTATTAGTGTTGCCTCCCTTCTTCAGATTTTTCATCTTCTCGGACGGCAGAATTACTGTTGCCTCCCTTTCTTCACATTTTTCATCTTCTCGGACGGCAGTATTACTGTTGCCTCCCTGTCTTCACATTTTTCATCTTCTCGCACGGCAGTATTACTGTTGCCTCCCTTTCTTTACATTTTTCATCTTCTCGGACGGCAGAATTCCTGTTGCCTCCCTGTCTTCACATTTTTCATCTTCTCGCACGGCAGTATTACTGTTGCCTCCCTTTCTTTACATTTTTCATCTTCTCGGACGGCAGTATTACTGTTGCCTCCCTGTCTTCACATTTTTCATCTTCTCGCACGGCAGTATTACTGTTGCCCCCCTTTCTTTACATTTTTCATCTTCTCGGACGGCGGTATTACTGTTGCCTCCCTGTCTTCACATTTTTCATCTTCTCGGACGGCAGAATTACTGTTGCCTCCCTTTCTCACATTTTTCATCTTCTCGCACGGCATATTTACTGTTGCCTCCCTGTCTTCACATTTTTCATCTTCTCGGACGGCAGTATTACTGTTGCCTCCCTTTCTTCACATTTTTCATCTTCTCGGACGGCGGTATTACTGTTGCCTCCCTTTCTTCACATTTTTCATCTTCTCGGACGGCAGAATTACTGTTGCCTCCCTTTCTTCACATTTGCCATCTTCTCGGACGGCAGAATTACTGTTGCCTCCCTGTCTTCACATTTTTCATCTTCTCGGACGGCAGTATTAGTGTTGCTTCCCTTTCTTCACATTTTTCATCTTCTCGGACGACAGTATTACTGTTGCCTCCCTTTCTCACATTTTTCATCTTCTCGGACGACAGTATTACTGTTGCCTCCCTTTCTTCACATTTTTCATCTTCTCGGACGGCAGTATTAGTGTTGCCTCCCTTTCTTCACATTTTTTATCTTCTCGGACGGCAGAATTACTGTTGCCTCCCTGTCTTCACATTTTTCATCTTCTCGGACGGAAGTATTACTGTTGCCTCCCTTTCTTCACATTTTTCATCTTCTCGGACGGCAGAATTACTGTTGCCTCCCTGTCTTCACATTTTTCATCTTCTCGGACGGCAGTATTAGTGTTGCCTCCCTTTCTTCACATTTTTCATCTTCTCGGACGGCAGTATTAGTGTTGCCTCCCTTTCTTCACATTTTTCATATTCTTGGACGGCAGAATTACTGTTGCCCTCCCTGTCTTCACATTTTTCATCTTGTCGGACGGCAGTATTACTGTTGCCTCCCTTTCTTCACATTTTTCATCTTCTCGGACGGCAGTATTACTGTTGCCTCCCTTTCTTCACATTTTTCATCTTCTCGGACGGCAGTATTACTGTTGCCTCCCTTTCTTCACATTTTTCATCTTCTCGGACTGCAGAATTACTGTTGCCTCCCTTTCTTCACATTTTTCATCTTCTCGGACGGCAGTATTACTGTTGCCTCCCTTTCTTCACATTTTTCATCTTCTCGGACTGCAGAATTACTGTTGCCTCCCTTTCTCACATTTTTCATCTTCTCGGAAGGCAGTATTACTGTTGCCTCCCTTTCTTCACATTTTTCATCTTCTCGGACGGCAGAATTACTGTTGCCTCCCTTTCTCACATTTTTCATCTTCTAGCACGGCAGAATTACTGTTGCCTCCCTGTCTTCACATTTTTCATCTTCTCGGACGGCAGTATTACTGTTGCCTCCCTTCTTCACATTTTTCATCTTCTCGGACGGCGGTATTACTGTTGCCTCCCTTTCTTCACATTTTTCATCTTCTCGGACGGCAGTATTACTGTTGCCTCCCTGTCTTCACATTTTTCATCTTCTCAGACGGCAGTATTAGTGTTGCCTCCCTTTCTTCACATTTGTCATCTTCTCGGACGGCAGAATTACTGTTGCCTACTTTCTTCACATTTGTCATCTTCTCGGACGGCAGAATTACTGTTGCCTCCCTTTCTTCACATTTGCCATCTTCTGGGACGGCAGAATTACTGTTGCCTCCCTGTCTTCACATTTTTCATCTTCTCGGACGGCAGAATTACTGTTGCCTCCCTTTCTCACATTTTTCATTTTCTCGGACGGCAGTATTACTGTTGCCTCCCTGTCTTCACATTTTTCATCTTCTCGGACGGCAGAATTACTGTTGCCTCCCTTTCTCACATTTTTCATCTTCTCGCACGGCAGATTTACTGTTGCCTCCCTGTCTTCACATTTTTCATCTTCTCGGACGGCAGTATTACTGTTGCCTCCCTTTCTTCACATTTTTCATCTTCTCGGACGGCGGTATTACTGTTGCCTCCCTTTCTTCACATTTTTCATCTTCTCGGACGGCAGTATTACTGTTGCCTCCCTGTCTTCACATTTTTCATGTTCTCAGACGGCAGTATTAGTGTTGCCTCCCTTTCTTCACATTTGTCATCTTCTCGGACGGCAGAATTACTGTTGCCTCCCTTTCTTCACATTTGCCATCTTCTCGGACGGCAGAATTACTGTTGCCTCCCTGTCTTCACATTTTTCATCTTCTCGGACGGCAGTATTAGTGTTGCTTCCCTTTCTTCACATTTTTCATCTTCTCGGACGACAGTATTACTGTTGCCTCCCTTTCTCACATTTTTCATCTTCTCGGACGACAGTATTACTGTTGCCTCCCTTTCTTCACATTTTTCATCTTCTCGGACGGCAGTATTACTGTTGCCTCCCTTTCTTCACATTTTTTATCTTCTCGGACGGCAGTATTAGTGTTGCCTCCCTTTCTTCACATTTTTCATCTTCTCGGACGGCAGTATTACTGTTGCCTCCCTTTCTTTACATTTTTCATCTTCTCGGACGGCAGTATTACTGTTGCCTCCCTTTCTTCACATTTTTTATCTTCTCGGACGACAGTATTAGTGTTGCCTCCCTTCTTCAGATTTTTCATCTTCTCGGACGGCAGAATTACTGTTGCCTCCCTTTCTTCACATTTTTCATCTTCTCGGACGGCAGTATTACTGTTGCCTCCCTGTCTTCACATTTTTCATCTTCTCGCACGGCAGTATTACTGTTGCCTCCCTTTCTTTACATTTTTCATCTTCTCGGACGGCAGAATTCCTGTTGCCTCCCTGTCTTCACATTTTTCATCTTCTCGCACGGCAGTATTACTGTTGCCTCCCTTTCTTTACATTTTTCATCTTCTCGGACGGCAGTATTACTGTTGCCTCCCTGTCTTCACATTTTTCATCTTCTCGCACGGCAGTATTACTGTTGCCCCCCTTTCTTTACATTTTTCATCTTCTCGGACGGCGGTATTACTGTTGCCTCCCTGTCTTCACATTTTTCATCTTCTCGGACGGCAGAATTACTGTTGCCTCCCTTTCTCACATTTTTCATCTTCTCGCACGGCATATTTACTGTTGCCTCCCTGTCTTCACATTTTTCATCTTCTCGGACGGCAGTATTACTGTTGCCTCCCTTTCTTCACATTTTTCATCTTCTCGGACGGCGGTATTACTGTTGCCTCCCTTTCTTCACATTTTTCATCTTCTCGGACGGCAGAATTACTGTTGCCTCCCTTTCTTCACATTTGCCATCTTCTCGGACGGCAGAATTACTGTTGCCTCCCTGTCTTCACATTTTTCATCTTCTCGGACGGCAGTATTAGTGTTGCTTCCCTTTCTTCACATTTTTCATCTTCTCGGACGACAGTATTACTGTTGCCTCCCTTTCTCACATTTTTCATCTTCTCGGACGACAGTATTACTGTTGCCTCCCTTTCTTCACATTTTTCATCTTCTCGGACGGCAGTATTAGTGTTGCCTCCCTTTCTTCACATTTTTTATCTTCTCGGACGGCAGAATTACTGTTGCCTCCCTGTCTTCACATTTTTCATCTTCTCGGACGGAAGTATTACTGTTGCCTCCCTTTCTTCACATTTTTCATCTTCTCGGACGGCAGAATTACTGTTGCCTCCCTGTCTTCACATTTTTCATCTTCTCGGACGGCAGTATTAGTGTTGCCTCCCTTTCTTCACATTTTTCATCTTCTCGGACGGCAGTATTAGTGTTGCCTCCCTTTCTTCACATTTTTCATATTCTTGGACGGCAGAATTACTGTTGCCCTCCCTGTCTTCACATTTTTCATCTTGTCGGACGGCAGTATTACTGTTGCCTCCCTTTCTTCACATTTTTCATCTTCTCGGACGGCAGTATTACTGTTGCCTCCCTTTCTTCACATTTTTCATCTTCTCGGACGGCAGTATTACTGTTGCCTCCCTTTCTTCACATTTTTCATCTTCTCGGACTGCAGAATTACTGTTGCCTCCCTTTCTTCACATTTTTCATCTTCTCGGACGGCAGTATTACTGTTGCCTCCCTTTCTTCACATTTTTCATCTTCTCGGACTGCAGAATTACTGTTGCCTCCCTTTCTCACATTTTTCATCTTCTCGGAAGGCAGTATTACTGTTGCCTCCCTTTCTTCACATTTTTCATCTTCTCGGACGGCAGAATTACTGTTGCCTCCCTTTCTCACATTTTTCATCTTCTAGCACGGCAGAATTACTGTTGCCTCCCTGTCTTCACATTTTTCATCTTCTCGGACGGCAGTATTACTGTTGCCTCCCTTCTTCACATTTTTCATCTTCTCGGACGGCGGTATTACTGTTGCCTCCCTTTCTTCACATTTTTCATCTTCTCGGACGGCAGTATTACTGTTGCCTCCCTGTCTTCACATTTTTCATCTTCTCAGACGGCAGTATTAGTGTTGCCTCCCTTTCTTCACATTTGTCATCTTCTCGGACGGCAGAATTACTGTTGCCTACTTTCTTCACATTTGTCATCTTCTCGGACGGCAGAATTACTGTTGACTCCCTTTCTTCACATTTGCCATCTTCTGGGACGGCAGAATTACTGTTGCCTCCCTGTCTTCACATTTTTCATCTTCTCGGACGGCAGTATTAGTGTTGCTTCCCTTTCTTCACATTTTTCATCTTCTCGGACGACAGTATTACTGTTGCCTCCCTTTCTCACATTTTTCATCTTCTCGGACGACAGTATTACTGTTGCCTCCCTTTCTTCACATTTTTCATCTTCTCGGACGGCAGTATTAGTGTTGCCTCCCTTTCTTCACATTTTTTATCTTCTCGGACGGCAGAATTACTGTTGCCTCCCTGTCTTCACATTTTTCATCTTCTCGGACGGAAGTATTACTGTTGCCTCCCTTTCTTCACATTTTTCATCTTCTCGGACGGCAGAATTACTGTTGCCTCCCTGTCTTCACATTTTTCATCTTCTCGGACGGCAGTATTAGTGTTGCCTCCCTTTCTTCACATTTTTCATCTTCTCGGACGGCAGTATTAGTGTTGCCTCCCTTTCTTCACATTTTTCATATTCTTGGACGGCAGAATTACTGTTGCCCTCCCTGTCTTCACATTTTTCATCTTGTCGGACGGCAGTATTACTGTTGCCTCCCTTTCTTCACATTTTTCATCTTCTCGGACGGCAGTATTACTGTTGCCTCCCTTTCTTCACATTTTTCATCTTCTCGGACGGCAGTATTACTGTTGCCTCCCTTTCTTCACATCTTTCATCTTCTCGGACTGCAGAATTACTGTTGCCTCCCTTTCTTCACATTTTTCATCTTCTCGGACGGCAGTATTACTGTTGCCTCCCTTTCTTCACATTTTTCATCTTCTCGGACTGCAGAATTACTGTTGCCTCCCTTTCTCACATTTTTCATCTTCTCGGAAGGCAGTATTACTGTTGCCTCCCTTTCTTCACATTTTTCATCTTCTCGGACGGCAGAATTACTGTTGCCTCCCTTTCTCACATTTTTCATCTTCTAGCACGGCAGAATTACTGTTGCCTCCCTGTCTTCACATTTTTCATCTTCTCGGACGGCAGTATTAGTGTTGCCTCCCTTTCTTCACATTTTTCATCTTCTCGGACGGCAGAATTACTGTTGCCTCCCTGTCTTCACATTTTTCATCTTCTCGGACGGCAGTATTAGTGTTGCCTCCCTTTCTTCACATTTTTCATCTTCTCGGACGGCAGTATTAGTGTTGCCTCCCTTTCTTCACATTTTTCATCTTCTCGGACGGCGGTATTACTGTTGCCTCCCTTTCTTCACATTTTTCATCTTCTCGGACGGCAGTATTACTGTTGCCTCCCTGTCTTCACATTTTTCATCTTCTCGGACGGCAGTATTAGTGTTGCTTCCCTTTCTTCACATTTTTCATCTTCTCGGACGACAGTATTACTGTTTTCTCCCTTTCTCACATTTTTCATCTTCTCGGACGGCAGTATTACTGTTGCCTCCCTTTCTTCACATTTTTTATCTTCTCGGACGGCAGAATTACTGTTGCCTCCCTGTCTTCACATTTTTCATCTTCTCGGACGGAAGTATTACTGTTGCCTCCCTTTCTTCACATTTTTCATCTTCTCGGACGGCAGAATTACTGTTGCCTCCCTGTCTTCACATTTTTCATCTTCTCGGACGGCAGTATTAGTGTTGCCTCCCTTTCTTCACATTTTTCATCTTCTCGGACGGCAGTATTAGTGTTGCCTCCCTTTCTTCACATTTTTCATATTCTTGGACGGCAGAATTACTGTTGCCCTCCCTGTCTTCACATTTTTCATATTCTTGGACGGCAGAATTACTGTTGCCCTCCCTGTCTTCACATTTTTCATCTTGTCGGACGGCAGTATTACTTTTGCCTCCCTTTCTTCACATTTTTCATCTTCTCGGACGGCAGAATTACTGTTGCCTCCCTTTCCCACATTTTTCATCTTCTCGGACGGCAGTATTACTGTTGCCTCCCTTTCTTCACATTTTTCATCTTCTCGGACGGCAGTATTACTATTGCCTCCCTTTCTTCACATTTTTCATCTTCTCGGACGGCAGTATTACTGTTGCCTCCCTTTCTTCACATTTTTCATCTTCTCGGACTGCAGAATTACTGTTGCCTCCCTTTCTTCACATTTTTCATCTTCTCGGACGGCAGTATTACTGTTGCCTCCCTTTCTTCACATTTTTCATCTTCTCGGACTGCAGAATTACTGTTGCCTCCCTTTCTCACATTTTTCATCTTCTCGGACGGCAGTATTACTGTTGCCTCCCTTTCTTCACATTTTTCATCTTCTTGTCTCGAGCCAGTTCGGAGTTTCCAATTTCAATTTAAGCATTTCTTTTAAATTTTTTTCTCACGATCTCCGAAAACATGTTGTTGTTGGTTTGTTGCTGTTATATTACTTTTCATTGGTTTTGTTGTTGCTGTTGCTGCTGTTATTTCTATCGTTGTTGTTTATGATGCTCATGTTGTCACTGTTGTTGTTGTTGTTGCTATTGTTGTTGTTGTTGTTGTTGTTGTTGATGTTGCCATATGTGCTGTTATCGTCCTTGGTGTTAATTATATTTTTTTTTTGCCTGTGGTTTTTATTTAATGGGAGTAGTGGTGGTGGCAGCATCTTGTTCTTGATGTGTGCATTTCATACTGTAGTTTTTATGAAGAGATATTGTTGCTGTGTGTTTTTATTGTTGTTGAGGTTGTTGGCGGTGTCGGTGGCGGTATCGGCAGCGGCGGTGGCGGCGGTCGTGGTGGTGGTGGTGGTATTTTCGATAGTGTCGTGGGTGGTGGTGGTGGTGGTGGTGGTGGTGAGGGTCGGTGGCAGCCTGGTTGGTTATTTCTGTAGTGATGATGGGGACAATTATGGTGTCGGGAGTGGCATTGTTATTATTACTCTTTGGACATTTTCTGAAATCGTGAGACATGGTTTGCCCGTACAAAATGAATTATGGCGACCTATTTACAGATTATAACAAACATTGTAACGAAGAACATTATGCAAACAAGTGAAAATCAACAAAACTTACGGAGCACAAGCATGAGTAACTACTTGAAAAAACTATTGATAATAATTTCCCAAATTTTTTATTTAAATATTTAACAGGCCACAATGATGTGGCTGTTGATTTCGAATTATTTAAGTGGATTGGCAGTATCGGTAGAGGGTTGACGCCATACCTTGCAGCATAGAGTTACAGCCCTTTATGATCTGAGTTCAAATCCCGCCGAGGTTCACGTTACCTTTCATCCTTACGGGGTCGATAAAATAAAGTACCAGTCACGCACTGGGGTCGATTTAATCGACTTTCCCTCCCTAAAATTGCTGGCCTTGTGCCTATATAAGAACCCATTATTTAATGGCGAAGAAAAACACATTTGACATAGTTAGTAAAATATTATGATATTTAAACTAATACCATTCTCATTCATCTTTCTAACATTCTTTTCATATACGCTACAAAGGTAAGGTATGATTCTTACTGTATGTTCAGCGCCGTTGTTTATGTTATATTTTACATTAATATCTTCCTTATTAGTAGTTTGCTGCATTCATGTTTCTGCTTCAGTATTACAGATATTACATTTAATTTAATATTTGTGTTTTACAGAATATTGGATTGGCAAGATTCGTAGAACGTCAAATAAATACCATTGCGGTATTTATTCTGAGTTCAAATCCCACAGAATTCAAGTTTGCCTTTCATCATTCCAGGGTCGATAAAATAATGTACCAAAGTTTGCTGGCGTTGCCCCTAAATTAGATATCAATGTTTAACTTTGGTATTGATTTGTTTTTCTATTTTGGAGTCCACAACTGGGTTTTCGCCATTTGTTAGTCACATTCCATGTCAAATCTTCTATTGATTCTTTCATGTCAAATCTTCAAGTTGCTTTTTCATGTCAAATCTTGATTCTTTCATCACAAAGCATGCGAGTATTCATGTATTCCATGATACTGACGATTAACACTAATGGATGGATTTCATCTCTATTTGTTTTTTGTTTTTGTTTCTTCAATGGATATTATTTTTTTTTATACTGTTAATGTTATCTTCTTGAGCGAAGATTTGTCTTTATAATGGAAGCCTTCCGAAACCAGTGGAGATAAAGTGCTTCTTCTTCTCTTTCTCTTTCAATTTATTCTTCCTCAATAATGTTGAGACTGTGTGCTCAGATATGTATTCCGGAGAGTCCTATCAGACGCAATGGGCTCCCAGTTAATCAAATGTATCCTCAAGCGACCCAACAAAGACTCAGGGATATTATCCCACCTTCTTGCTCGTGGTCTATCTTTGGGTACCTACCGGTTGACTTAAAATCTGGTCAACGCTTCTTTCCTGAGACATTCCCACCACATGTTCAATGTGCCGAGGATGCATGAATAAGAAAAGAATAGATAGATCATAGTTGTGCATCTTAATGCACTAAATAAATAGTCATGGCCAATATCTAAGGCTTAATTTCTTTCAATTTTACGTTTTGATTGCTAAGGTTTATATTTGATTTATTGTCTTTGGTGTATATTCTATCTCTGTTCCACATCAGCTCATTATTTTCAGACAGACATATCAGAGGATACCCTTCACCCTCACTTTCCCTATATAACAATAATTTACGTCTCTCAAAAAAAAAAAGTCTATCAAATCGCTATTCATCATTTAAAGGTGTTTCTCTTTCTTCTGCTTAAAACTAATATGTGTAGCTCTGTGTGTGAGTGTAGAGCTGCATGTGTTAAAAGCGTATGTACGATGAGTGACTAGTCACACACAGCCCAGATATTTAGTCCTTCGTATGTTTTCTAGTATTTGCTGCCACGCTGCATACCTCTTTCTTGCCACACATATCGTACATCGCACGAAATACTTGAATATTTGACCTTCAATTAAGAATAGAGAATTGTTGAATAGTAACGAAACGATAAACATAAAATTTATATACAGACTTCACAAGAGAACGTAGTTGTAGACTAAGTAATAGTGTTACATACACGCAGTTACATCGACAATATATATGTACACAATTACGTAATTATAGATATGAATATCGACATCATAATAGTAACGTTGAAAATGCAAAACGATTAAATTTATGTATTTATGTGTTTGATTTTATGATGATAGTCAATTCTCCCACTCATGCTAAAATGTATGTTAAAAAGTTTCATGTTACAAATGAATTCTAGAATTATAGATGTGCATAATTTAATTGAGACACAGGAATATAAATTCGACGCATTTTTTACGCATTCTAAGTATTCATATCAAACATATTACTGATTTTTGTTTTATGGTCAATGTTTCATTTTTCTTTTTCATATAATCAGCTTCGTCTTCTCTAAGGTAAATGAATAAATCTTCATATGTTCACATTTGCATTTCATTAGTTTCTTTACTATTCTACAAATATATATTTCTAATTGATTTACTTTTGACAGAGTAAAATAAATTAAAGCCTTCTCATAATTAGACTTGATGCTCTAGATTGTTTTTTTCTTTTATCGATTGTTATATGACATTACTAGACATTGTCCCCTATCAACTCACATGAGGAATGTAGGTGCGCAATGTATAAACTTAGAAGAAGATTATAATTCTAGAAGCATATAATTCTAGATATCAAGACAGTCGAAAATTTGCTTATCTAGTGATAGGAAAAGAAAAGATGAAGTGTTATAATTAATTTGAGGAAGTATACATATCTGAGCCTTGTTGCAAGTTACTTGGTGGTTGGTTGTGCTTGGTTCACCATGCCAATTTGTTTTGTTACAGGTGTCGCAGAGTGATATTAACAACGTGTTAATATTTATTAGGATAATATAGACTGTGGTAATTTTACATCACATATCTCAGAGCTGTAGATTGTCCTTCTTCTCTTAGAGGTTACTAGTTTCTACATTGTTCGCATTACATTCAGTTGAATATAGCAACTCGCTATATAATCATAACACCGGAGGTGTTAAAAATCTTGATCCTTATCATCAACGATAAATGATTTGTAAGAGATAGCTATGGTCAACCGTAATGGCATCCTACGTGACATATATTTTGGCATTAGACAAAGACAACATATATATATATATATATATATATATATATATATATATATATATATATATATATATATATATATATATATATATATATATATATATATATATATATATATACATATATATATGTATGTGTGTGTGTGTGTGTGTGTGTGTGTGTGTATCTATATATGTCAGGTCGCTCTTAAGTGCTACTTGTAACATGTAACCCAGTACAACCTGTCTCAAGGTCGGGTCGTTGGCAACTAAACTGGCAACACCATCAAGCTAGCTTGGTGAGGAGGGTGATATTGGGACACTCTGCGGGGTGAAATGCAAGACCCGGCAAAGGGCGGAGGAACTCAGCAGAGTCAACGGCCATCCAGATAGTAGGGTTTTTTTGTTTGTTTGCTTTGTTTTTTTGTTTTTTGTTGTTTTTTTCACCTGGGAGTGAAAGGCCCCCAGTTGTTGTTAAAACACCTTTCTAGGAAAGGGAAACTCTGAAAAAAGCCTGCGACTTCAGAAGCATCCGATGATGTTGTTTAGTTCTCCTTTTCGGGTAGTGTTTTCGATGCTCAGAGAGTGGGATTGGTCGATTTTAAGGCCTTTCCCCACTTAACAAACCTTCAAAGCACAGGCATGCCTTGTTCAGGATATGTTACAGGTTCGTGTGGGTGGCGGTAGCGTAAAAGTGCACCAAACTCTATAATCTGACAAGCGATTGCAATACTCTTAGTAGAGATGCAGCCATCATATATATATATATATATATATATATATATATATAGGTGTGTGTGGGTACATACATCCACTAATAGGTGACTAGGTGACTATGTATCGTAGTTACACCACGAAACTTCCATTGAAACAAAGGCATAATGATTCAGCTGTTGCTATTGTGTGAGATATATACCTCTGCGTGGGCGGACATAAACAAACAAAATATCAAGATACGTTAATTATTCAGTACTTTCTTCCTTTTATATGTTCATTGTTGAATACCTTGGTTCTTTGTAACAGAGGCGTGTCCATCGCTTTTGTTCCCCAGTTACATATTTCGCCTCCGATGTTAATATTAATTACAAAAATGGTAGAATTTGATTAAAATGGGAAGCCAAAATCTGAACAGAATATCTTCAACGGTGTACACAATTGAAAGGGATTAAAATAATGAATATCTTTCTTATAATTCTGAATTTACGCTCTAACCTTAAGATAGTGTGCAGTTATATGAATCACGATCTTCCTATGTACTCATATTTGTACGTAAAAGGCTTCATTGCATCACAAACCAATTACTTTTCAATATCATTCACTTTATTAGATTCGATTTATTCTCACATAGTGCAGTATTCCAGTCATTTTCAATGGTTGAATGTCAAATTTAATATATCTCTGATTAATTCAATTCGATATGGTTTAAATATTTTCTTCCATTTTGGTACACTACTATTCCCCAAACTGATGTTATTTCTACAGTGTACCGCATATGTCTAGTAGATAATTGAAACACTCACTGCGGACCGCTTTAGTTTAATATTCCATTATTTCCCTGATGTAGGTGTTGTTGCAGCTTTCGATAGTATTCTATACATATTACTAGTTTAAATGACTGATTACAAAAATATTTTACTAGTTCTGAAAATCAACTGCTGAAATGTAAAAGGGATGGCGGTGTGAAAAGACCATGTCATATTTAACAAATGCATCGCGAATATTCACATATTAACGAACAGAAGGATACAAAGATCGAATGAAAATTACGTGTCATATGTATGAAGAAGGATAAGAAATGTAATACCCAATGCAGCATGAACTATGCACGTTAAAGAATCGGGTCTATATCATGTTATTAAAAAGAAATTCTATATTTTTTGTCTGTTCTGCTTTAGTATGGAAACTGTAAGTCGGTATACACTCTTTGTATCTTAGTCTTTAGCGTTTGATTGAAACCGAAGGAGCCTCAGAGAATTTGTGAAAAACAAATACATCCGTATTTACATTATCTTTTTAGGATTAGATTAAGTGCTTAGAGGCAGTCAAATAGTTTTTAAAGATGCGTTTGTTAAAACTATTCTTACTTTTTATTTATTTGGCTCACGATTGATTTTGATCCTGTTATTGTTGTAGATAATGTTTTTCACATGTTGATACTTCCTGCGTCTTTATAAATGCACCGTGTATTGTGTTTTATATAAATATTTAAATTCTTTCGTTATTTCCGTTGTTTGTTTGTTTGTTTTCTTTTTGCATATTTGTTTATTTTGAATCTTCAAAGCAATGAGTGTTGTAGTCATCGTATCTTCTCAATCAAACAATGACAAACTTGATTCCACCAAGAGCACTATGAAGATTTCTATAGAGAACAACCAACAAATCCAAAAATATCGATGTCAAAACAACTATCATCACACTGATTCTCACTCTTTTATCTTCCATTTATATTCTAGCATATTTATTGTTATTTTTGATAATATTAGTATAGCCGAGTGGATCATTCTGAGGAAATCAGTTATCTCGACTCATGCGTTTAGAGTTTGTATCATGTTACATTTGCAGTGCTGTCTCTATGACTAAAACAATTATCTCTGCCTCAGTCCAACAAACACCATTTTAGATATCGACAGGGGTTTTGGTAGTGTTTGAATGATCTCTGCACGGTATGACATAATAAATTCACTAACAGCATATGAATATTTCAAAGGGAACATTTTCAATGTGTGGATGTTTATGGAATATGATTATAGGTGTGGATGTTTTTTTTTTACTAATGCTGATTTGAATGCATGATAGAGTTTTCAATCATATCATATAATAAACTGCGTATAATTTTCTGCACTTGGAGTGCGTTACTATTACATTAAGGTTTAGAGGAAGCTACAAATGACAGGCGTAGTGTAAGTACAATAGAATACTTACAATCAGGAATCCACATTTTTTTCCTCTGTCTAGAAATATCAATGGTCGTTCTTTGTCTTCTCTCGTCAATATAAACAGTCGAAAGAAAAATATAGGATTAACGTCATCAGATCTCATAGTATTTGCTTTGAGCATATTTAAACGAATTATAATACCTGATCGCAATTGACAAGACTTGATACATGCAAAGATTATTAAAACCAATGTGTTAACACATTCAAATGACATAGACAGACATAGAAAAAATGTGGAGTAATGGTAGAGTAAAAGGTAGATTAAGGTGGGGTTAGTTCACGTAAGGGACACATAAGGATGCATAGAAGAAGGGTTTTAAAAATTTAATTTAGTTAATTAATGGACTAATTACCTGAATAATAATAAAACTAATGAAATCCCACCCTCCCAAAATACAACACAAATAAACATACAGAGGGATACATACATATACATGAAATCTGCCCACTCGTTATCGAGTATGGCCATTGCACGATATAACATTATTAATAATTATCAATTAATACTATTATCGTGCAATGTCTGTGCGTGAAATTTTTTTTTAAGTAAGGAAAGACTGTGCACTGAGCCAATCCCACTCTCTGAGCGACAGTAGCTATAACCCCAAAAGAAGAAAAGATCTACATCATCGGTAACTACTGAGCCGCACGTTTTATGTCGGAGTTATATGTCGGAGTTATCCCTGACAAAGGCTAGAGGTGCTTCACTCCCAGTGGTTTAAGCACGCGACCGGGTATCCAGCCCGATTATTTCTATGTCCCCGCGCATATACATACATATGCATACATGTATATACATATATATATATATATATATATATATATATATATATATATATATATATATATTTAATACATTAACAGAGAAAGCTGTAAGCAATACTCCGACCGGCTATATATATACACACACACAAACCGATACAGTATATACAAATTTAGACAATTTTGGATGGCCGTTGACTCTTATGAGTTCTTACACTCTTTGTCAGGTTTTGTTTTTTGCCCTGCAGGGTGTGCAAAATCACCCTCCTCACCAAATAAACTTGGTGAGGTTAACGATTTAGTCGCCGACGTCCCGACCATGCGACAGGTTTTACTGTGTTGCATGTTATCAGTTGCACTCAAGAGTGACCCGACATATACATACACGCACACATACATACATGCATACATACATACCCACATACATACACGAGCATGCGCCCACACACACATACACGCACACACACATATATATATATATATATAATTACCCGTGAGCTTGTAAGCTTAATAATTGTCTCTATTTTTAACACAAGAGCAGTAAAAACCCAGTGTATTACTGGTACTTATTTTATCGACCCCGTAAGTTAACCTCGGCGGGATTTAAACTCATTTAATAATTGTTTCCACTTTTGGCACAAGGCCAGTGCATTACTGGTACTTTATTTTATCGACCCCGTAAGGATGAAAGGCAAATTTAACCTCGGCGGGATTTGAACTCAGATCATAAAGGGACGTAACTCTATGATTCAAAGCATGGTGTCAGATACCGCCAAGCCACCGCCCTCGCTAAACTCATTAAACTCACTTAATAAATGTTTCTACTTTAGGCACAAGGCAAGCAATTAGCCAGTGCATTACTGGTACTTTATTTTATCGACCCCGTAAGGATGAAAGGCAAAGTCAACCTTGACTGTATTTAATACGACTGTGTCGCATTTAAGCATGTGATTTCCACTATTATATATTATATACTGAATCTATATATGTGTGTATATACATATAGGTGTGTTTTTATATATATATATATATATATATATATATATATATATATATGTGTGTGTGTGTGTGTGTGTGTGTGTGTGTGTGTGTGTGTGTGTGTGTGTGTGTGTGTGTGTGTGTATACACGTGTTTATATATATATATATATATAATATATATATATATATATATATATATATATATATATATATATATATATATATATATATATATATAAACACGTGTATATACACACACACAGGTTAACTTACGAGGTTAGCTTACGGGGTCGATAAAATAAGTACCAGTAATGCACTGGGTAATTGCTGGCCTTGTGTCAAAAATAGAAACAATTATTAAGTTTACAAGCTCACGGGCAATTATATATATATATATATATGTGTGTGTGTGTGTGTGTGCGCGTGTATGTGTGTGTGCGTGTATATATATGTCGGGTCACTCTTGAGTGCTACTGATAACATGCAACACAGTACAACCTGTCGCATGGTCGGGTCGTCGGCGACTAAATCGGCAACCCCACCATATATATATATATATATATGTATATATATATATATATATATATATATATATATATATATATATATATATATATATATATATATATATATATATATATATATATATATGTATATATATACATATATATATATACGAAATTACTAATCTCGGAAATACATACTTAAGTTGCAAGCTCAGACGCAGAAAATAACTGCAATTACACTCAGTTTCTATAAAATAGCTTTAACAATATCGGGTAAAGAATCCTTATATATATATGCATACAGTATAATACGCAAAGATACATATATATATACTTTGATGCATACAGACACACAGACACACATATATATGTGTAAGTGAGAGTGTATCCGCGTGAGCATGTGTGCGTGTTTTTGTGTGCGCTAGCGTGCGTGGGATGAGTTACCTGTTTGTTTATGTCCCGCTGCTGATAAGCCCCATTTACTTATTATCCAAGTCCTTAAACAATATAACTGCACATAGAAAGATCTATCAGTTGGTGGAATTCTCTTTAAAATCAATTAAGTATTATTTATTAAGTATCTTTATATGAATGTAAAGAGTGTGTGCACTGAGCAGTACCTATAGGATATGATTGATTATTAATTTCTCTGATATAAAAGGGGAGCGAAATGAAAGTGGTTATATCTCAATATATAACATAATATACATTGTCGTTCCCATTCATATAATCTACGGTGACATCAGCAAGTTGTCATGAAAATATTTATTATACTTTTTATCGCATAAATATCGAATAAATATTCCCAACGAGCCAGACCTGCATTTTCTTCAAGGCAAGTGCAATAAACGAAAAAAGATATACATAGTTCGTGATGTATATATTAATAACCAAAAAACCTGGGTGTGCCTCTTCAGATCAATAAGAACCCCCCCCCCCCCACACACACACACACACACCAGCCTATTGGAAGAGTTCGAGAAAGAAATGATTGGCATCATTTCCAACATCAAATTTTCCGACCAACCATACCGGGGTCGAGAGTACCTTAGACGACTGGAAAATGAAATTACCGAGCTTAAGGAATATACAGGAATACTCGTCCATGCCGACAAAACCAACAACCTTTACAGCATGGACGTTCAACTTTACCATGAGCTAATCCTCAGGGAATTGAGAATAAGATACAAAAAAACGCCCGAGGCTACCCTGGAGGATATCAACATCAAGGCTTATGAGATCGTATCTGGTCTTGGTATAGATGATAGGACGGCCCCATACCAACCAAGGGAGCCGAATATTACCATTAAGGACGACAAACCAAACTTCGAGTCTAACCTGCCGGTCAGACTGATAGCCCCCTCCCGGTCAGACATGGGGGTTATTAGCAAAAGCATTTTAGATAGGATCCTGCCCACACTTAAGAGTAAAATAAGGTTACAACTCTGGTCCTGCACCAGCCAGGTGCTGGACTGGTTTACGTTTTTACCTGACAAACATAGGACTAGCTTCATACAACTAGACATCAACAATTACTATTCCTCTATCTCGCCCATAGTCCTGAACAAGGCACTCATATTCGCGATGAATAGGACAGACCTAACACGCGACGAGGTCCGAATCATACACGCCACCAGAAAGATCCTGATCCGATTCGGTGGGGACATATGGACCCGGAGCGACTGGCCAAATAATTTTGACATTACAATGAGCTCCAGTGACTCCGCGCAGCTAACGGACTTGGTTGGGATATACATACTCTACGAGATCAGGAGAGAAATACCCAACGACAATGGTCGAAAATATGAAGCGGAGAATTAGGCACTTCTTTAGCAAGGTAGGACTTAAAGTAGATATGGAAGCCAATAGAAAAGTAGTGAATTTACTGGACACCACCCTCAACCTCAACACCAAGCTACACCACCCACATCATAAACCCAATGAGAAGCTGGTGTATATCAACGCTGGGTCCAATCACCCTAGATCTATAGTTAAGATCGTAGTTAAGAGATCTTCAATAGTAACGCTGATTACTATAACTCAGCGCTAGCCAAGGCGTCCCACGGCCATAGGATCAGCTACAACCCTAAGGGAATGATCGAGATGACCCAGGGGTACCCCGGACCAATACCCTCAGGGGCATGAGTCGCCCACCTAATACCTCGGTGACCAGTAGTAACACTCCCAGACACCTATCCATCACCACCCCCGGTAGAAGGTCCCGCATACCCCACCGGTCTAATACCTACAACGCTGAAGACCACTGTGCAGCGGAGCATAGGCACCCCTGCACCGGCCCCACCACCCGCCGAATCCTAATTGAGCAGAGAAGCCGCACCTCACAGGTGTATAGCCCCACGGTGGTCCCATATAACCCTCGTGATAGTGACCGCTCCACACACCTGAGTAACACCAACCGAGCTCGACCTGAGCTGTGCACAACCACGCGCTGGACCACGGCGGACACCCAACAACCCCGCAAGAATAGGACCAGGAAGGTCACATGGTATAACCGTCCGTACTCGGTGGGTCTACGTACCAGCCTGGCTAGAACATTCTTTAGAGTACTGGATAAATGTTTCCCTAGGGCCCACAAGTACCATAAAATATTCAACAGGCACACGGTGAAGCTTTCCTACTCAACCACACGCTCCGTAGCCCAGCACATAGCTGGCATAAATAGGAATAGGCTCACTGCCTCTAATACCACCGTAAACCCCGGAGCCACCCAACAGAACCAGCTCGCGGGACGCACCGGAACCCGGACGGGCCCAACTAGCACACCGGAACCCAACGACCCTGTGCTGATTGCGGAGGCTACCCAGCCAACCCTGAGTGATGGTAACCACGCGGTACATGTGGTGGGGCTTAAGAAGTCATGTAATTGCAGAGACCCATCAATATGCCCCCTTAGTAATGAATGCATGACGAAAAACTTAGTCTACAGGTGCAAGGACACAACCCTTAACTCGGAGCACCACTACATAGGATCCACAGCGACGAGCTTCAAAGATCGGTGGTATAACCATCGCCATGCCTTTAACAGAATAGATAAGAGGAAATGTACGGCCCTTTCTGAATTGATCTGGAAGCTCAAACTTGAAAAGACCCCGCACTCTCTGGTCTGGTCCGTGGTTAGAAAGGCTCCCCCAGACAGAGGCGGGTCTGGCATTTGCAACCTCTGTCTTAGTGAGACACTCGAGATACTTCATGGCGGAACCAAGCTATTAAAAAGAAGGGCCGACTTAATCGGTACCTGTAGACCTGTAGACACGTAAGGACGGGAACATTCCTCAAACTATATGGATAAACCCCGGTTAAGGCCTCCCACAACGCCCCCCCCCCTCCCTGTAGGTCCGTTACACCCCGTACCAATGACCAATGGACAACAACAACCACACATAGTTTGTGGTCCCTATGGTGGATGGTCCACCGGATCCTCTACTGGTTAGGAGTCATCAAAACCACGTTTAATTGAACCTGTACAATGACTCACGTTCTATGCAAATTAGTCTACCCACTACTAATTTTCATAGAAAAAGCATATAACGATATGTGCTTTTACAATTCTCCAGAGAAGCCGGAAGATGGGTAAATATTGCTGATGAGATGTAATAACATCGAAACTAGTCCAATATTCCTGTCTGGCCCTCTGGAGAATAGAGGAAATGTGTTTCCTTGAAAACTCGTATGACTCTAAAACCCGGTCCGTCTGTGTGGTTACATACAGACTAGCTGACACTCACTGTAAAGTGTCTAGTGAAAAACTGAGTACATGTACATATGTATACATGTGTGTATTTATATGCATACTAATACTTCCGTATACATATGTAGATGTACACTTTAACTTAATTGTTTAAGCGTCAGTCATACAAAAGTGAGTTAGAAGCGAAACGAAATTTAATTTCGTTTCGTTATTTGTTTTTATCGTTTCCGCTGAACCGGTGCGTACAATGACTCACGTTCTATGCAAATTAGTCTACCCACTACTAATTTTCATAGAAAAAGCATATAACGATATGTGCTTTTACAATTCTCCAGAGAAGCCGGAAGATGGGTAAATATTGCTGATGAGATGTAATAACATCGAAACTAGTCCAATATTCCTGTCTGGCCCTCTGGAGAATAGAGGAAATGTGTTTCCTTGAAAACTCGTATGACTCTAAAACCCGGTCCGTCTGTGTGGTTACATACAGACTAGCTGACACTCACTGTAAAGTGTCTAGTGAAAAACTGAGTACATGTACATATGTATACATGTGTGTATTTATATTCATACTAATACTTCCGTATACATATGTAGATGTACACTTTAACTTAATTGTTTAAGCGTCAGTCATACAAAAGTGAGTTAGAAGCGAAACGAAATTTAATTTCGTTTCGTTATTTGTTTTTATCGTTTCCGCTGAACCGGTGCGTACAATGACTCACGTTCTATGCAAATTAGTCTACCCACTACTAATTTTCATAGAAAAAGCATATAACGATATGTGCTTTTACAATTCTCCAGAGAAGCCGGAAGATGGGTAAATATTGCTGATGAGATGTAATAACATCGAAACTAGTCCAATATTCCTGTCTGGCCCTCTGGAGAATAGAGGAAATGTGTTTCCTTGAAAACACGTATGACTCTAAAACCCGGTCCGTCTGTGTGGTTACATACAGACTAGCTGACACTCACTGTAAAGTGTCTAGTGAAAAACTGAGTACATGTACATATGTATACATGTGTGTATTTATATGCATACTAATACTTCCGTATACATATGTAGATGTACACTTTAACTTAATTGACTTAATTGTTTATATATATATATATATATATATATATATATATATATATATATATATATATATATATATATATATATTATGTGTATATATATATATATTGTATATGTGTATATGTGTGTATTTTATATATATGTGTATATATATATATATATATATATATATATATATATAGATATATATATAGATATATATATATTATATATATATATATATATGTAAATATATGTATTTTAAATGCATATATATGCATGTATATTTTATATGTATGTGTATTTTATATATATGTGTATTTTATATGTGTATATATATTTTATATATATATGTGTTTTATATATATATATGTATTTTATATGTATATATATATATAGGTGTGCATACATATATATATATATACACACCTGTATGGATTTGTGTGTGTAGATGTGTGTGTGTTTGAGGGGGTAGGTGTGAGTATGTATAAGTCAACCAACATAAGCCTTTTATTTCTAAATTTTCTAAACTATCTATGTATCTGACTCTAACCATTATTATTATTTTAAGTATCACCACCCCACATTAATTCCTCAATTTGTATGTGTGGATGTGTGTGTGTGTGTGGCGGTGGGTGTGAGTGTACGTGCAAGCCAACCTACATAAGTCTTTTTATTTGTAAATTTTCTACTCTAACCATAATTTTCAGTAGCACCACTCCACATAAATTCCTCAATTTAAGAATGACCTGTAGTATCTATTTCATACTATTAACCTTAATTGAATATATATCTGAACAGGAATGATTTTTGTGAAAATCAGTCATATGGAACTATTGTCTTCTTGCCTGACGGTTTGAACATTACAACACCACCTGCCTCTTTGAAGTCAAATACCAACCCTACTAGCATCTACCAATGAGAATTAAGACTATTCCTGCTGACAACATTAAATTATTCCTAACAAGCTCATATGTCCCAAGGCTCTGATACCATCAACACTATAAACACAGAGCTGGCATATCTAAGAACTGACTAACTGCCTGATGAGGTCATAGCCATTCAATGGCTATCATCGAAATATATATAGCAGTAAATAAAGGATTCTGAGTTCATGCAATTGACTTATGCTTCGTCAATATATATATATATATATATATATATATATATATATATATATATATATATATATATATATATATATTTTTTATAAGAAAAATGGAGTGCTGCGTGGTGCATATGGGTTACATATGAATAAAATTAGTTCTTCATCAGTGATCTTCCAACCTTCATTGGTATTTCATCGCTTTAAAAATCATATATCTCTGATTGGTGCGAGCAATAACTAAATAAAGTTATTGGGACAAATAAAATAGCGTGAAGCGAACGAGACATGTAAACAAACAAAGATGGTATTGCAACAGAAAGATATGAAGAGACAAGTACATGATATCTATAAGCTTAAGCTTGGTGAATTCATGGACGAGAGATACAGATCATCCGACATGGGTGAGATGTGAGCGAGAAAAGGACTTCACACAGGTCAAACGGGAGGAAGTGAGAGAGGGGAGAAGCAGAGAGTGAGTGAGTGGAAGTGTGAGGAAGAGACCAGCCGAGAGAGAGTGTGACTGGCAGAGGGGGTAAAAAAAGGTGAGAGATACAGAGAGAGGAGAAGCAGTAAGAAAGAAACAGACAATCGCAGCTGAGGAAAAAATATAAATATAAGAAAAATGGAGTGCTGCCTGGTTGCACATGGGTTACAAATGAATAAAATTAGTCCTTCATCAGTGATCTTCCAACCTTCATTGGTATTTCATCGCTTTAAAAATCATATACCTCTGGTTGGTGCGAGCAATAACTAAATAAAGTTATTGGGACAAGTAAAATAGCGTAAAGCGAGCGGGGCATGTAAACAAACAAAGATGCTATTGCAACAGAAAGATAGGAAGAGACAAGTACATGATATCTATAAGCTTAAGCTTGATGAATTCATGGACGAGAGATAGGGACCATCCGACATGGATGAGATGTGAGCGAGAAAAGATATATATATATATATAAAGTCTAATATTATTATTATTATTATCATTATCAATTATATTATATTATATTATATTATATTATATTATATTATATATAGTACAATAATTCCCGCTCTATATCACTACCTTTGTTTAGCTTTAGTTTTTGCATTGGACTATATTTGTAATATGGTTCAAAATGTTATTCACTTCCTTAGCAATTTTTACTTGAGAATGCTTACCCGATAATTTTCCTATGCTTTAATGTATGTACATTCCATATTCTTCTGAGTTTTTGGCTTGTATTGGCTGATAGTGCTTCTTATAGCTTTAATTGCCCTGATGAGTCCTTAATAGGACGAAACATTGTTGGCTAATAAAGACTTTTGATGTATTGAAGGCTTCTTTGGTTTATTTTCATAATATATATATATATATATATATATGTGTGTATGTGTGTGTGTGTGTGTGTGTGTGTGTGTGTGTGTGTGTGTGTGTGTGTGTGTGTGTGTGTGTGTGTGTGTGTGTATATACATATATATATATATATATATATATATATATATATATACAAATGTGTATATATACATATATATATATACATACACACATATGCGTGTGTGTCTGTCTGTACATATATATTATATATACATACACATTATATATATATAATGTGTGTGCATGTGTGACTTAGGGGTTGTGGTGCTTGGCTCGTGATCATAGTTTCGCGGATTCGATTCCAAGACACTATATTTCATGTTGATCCAAACCGTTGAACTAATAAAAAATATATTCTACCTGTAAATTCAAAGAGTCAGCCTTATTATCACATATTTTTGTCAGACTGTTTCCATTTAAGAGTACAGGTGTCTGTGGAATGCTCAAACAGTTGCATGTTAATTTCATAGCCCAGTATTCTCCTTTAATCATATCAACTGGAGCACTCGTTGTCAGAAATGATGAATCCCCGTCACACTCAAAGATTAATAAAATGTATATCACGATGGTAAACTGGTGCATTTTATATAACCATGGCTCCATATAAACTATATTTAAGTGTATTGAATGCAGCAGTGTAGATTTTGACAAGTAACAGATTTCCCGGCGTCGAAGACGCTACTTTTTTCCTAAAATAAGTCTCAAAAGTCTACCATGCGTCCTGGAGGCCGAAGTTTGTTTATTATTTTTGTTACACATTTTTGGTTCTCAAAATTAGGGTGCGTCCTCAAGGACGCCTTCAGCGCCTGGAAATACGGTATATAATTCTATACTTCGCAGCATGTCGGCGTGTCTATGTTGAAGATTTACTTTGCGCGTCCTCGACAGGTATTATGTTGTTATTGAATGCCAGATCAGCAATGATCGGGCAAATCTATAAATATAGCCGTTTCAGACATGAACAACTCAACTTTCATTCAAACAACGAGCGTACGATTATTGTATCCAATGAGGGTGTCAATTTTAAATACAGTATTTTGTGATTTGAGATAGTATTGGATGCTATTTCCTGAACGTCTATTGATCCCACACAATTTTATTTTGACCACGATGGATGTAATCAAGGTAACAACTGTCGCTTATCATATGCATTTGCATCGTGCAACTCATCACACTGTGATAGACATTGAATACTCGTAGTTTTGTGTGTATATTGTATATTTGTTGTGGTAGTCGAGTCTTTTTGTCATGGATTGTGTTAAGATTTTTCAGAGTGCTTTGGTATGTTGTAATTATGATCTGTTTGTTACTGTGTGAGGTATTCTGCAGGTAATAACATGGTTTTGGTGTCGGCTACTGGAGTATCAAACTCTTTTCCCTAACTTATCGTTCTAGTCGTTTCCCCTATGTTTGTTTCATTATGTAAGTGTTCTGTGTCTTAATCTGCATGAATCATTTAATGGTGCAATGTGTATTGTTTGAGTACATTACTTTTGAGTTGCTATGGAGGTCCTGCTGGGAAGACCAGAGCCGCAGAGGTGTTGTTTTCCCTTCTGTTCATTCTCTCAGTAGGCGAGCGTTAAATCATATACAGATAGTGTTTGTAAGATTTTGTTATGTACCATTTGATAATATAGTATGTTTATAAATTTTTTTTCTTGTTTATTTCCGGCTCAGTCATAATTATACAAACGTATGATCAAATGTATTCTAGCTGTGACAATCCCATATTTTATTCTGACGCAGTCTACCTAAGTCTACATTATCCAATCTTTACTTCACTTTTGTAAAACTTTGCCTGTGGATTAGTTGCAAGTTAGTGACTGCCTCTAACAGATTCTTCGGTTATAGTAAATTACCACAGTTCGCACATTTATAGTTTATTAGTGTTATTGAGTTTGACAGCTTCTTGGTAAAAACAGAAATAGTGAATTTTGTACTTGGTTCTTTTGTCTGTTTTTATATAGTATATAACTGATTTAAGCTGTTGACTTTGACAAAGACATAAATGTCACTGCATTCCACTTTGAATGTCTCTTAAAATGTTGTTCATCGGTAGATAAAACGAAGAGCTGGCTTAAATTAGTCCTAAATATTGGAACCCGAATGTTAGAAATCTAATACAGATTTGTGAAACAAGTAAGTGAATCACGCGGCAATTAATGTTCAAGAATAGAGTCCTGTACCGATAAAACGACACTAGCTTAGTAATTCTTTCAAAAGATACGCATCAAATGCGCTGAACCTGATTGTGCTAATGTTCTACAATGCTTTTTATCATGAAAAACGTTGTGATGA
Organism: Eledone cirrhosa; assembly: GCA_964016885.1. Lineage (NCBI taxonomy): Eukaryota > Metazoa > Mollusca > Cephalopoda > Octopoda > Eledonidae > Eledone > Eledone cirrhosa. The sequence goes on from OZ024742.1 coordinate 306,710,616, forward strand.
AATCCTTACCATAGTGTCATGCATTACACTAAATCCATAAATTGATTGTTTAAGATTATATGATCTACTTTGGTCGCCAAGAGAGTGTATATAGGAAAAAGTGTTATTGTTTTCTGACACAATGGAAATGCATTAGTACCTCTCTTTGACGGAGAACGGCGCTTATCCATCGACCATATATTATAGGTAACAAATAGTTATAATCCCTTTCCTGTCTTTCCCTATACATTGGAATAAATATATTTTTCCTTGTATCTTTGTCGCCGTCGTCATCTTAGTATAGATGGTGTTTTACAGAATTGAATTTTGAGATATCACATCAAAAGTAAAGACATGGAAACACTTTAATATTTGTGTAAACAATATACAATCCCTATATATTGGAGATACAAGAACTAGTACTTTATGGTGATATAAATATGGAAAATATGATTTTCCTATCACTACAGATTAGCCTTGACAAAGCAGTCATCAACATCTCGCAATTTTCTAACAATGACGCTTTTTAAATTATATATATATATATATATATATATATATATATATATATATATATATATATATATATATATATGTATATATATATATATATATATATATATATATATATATATATATATATATATATATATGTATATATATATATATATATATATATATATATATGTATATATATATATATATATATATATATATATATATATATATATATATATATATATATATATATATATATATATATATATATATATATATATATATATATAAGAAAAAGTATGACCCCGACGGTAGAGCTGAAGCCGTTTCGACGGCTTGAGCTCTACCGTCGGGGTATACTTTTTCCTATTTCCCACTCTACTACCCTAAGTATTGAGTACTCTTGTGCGTTATGGTCCATCTGGTTCCTTACCACAATTCCTTTGTTATATATATATATATATATAATATATATATATATATATATATATATATATATACAAAGATCGGAATTAAGAGTATTCCGCAGTTCACTGTAATAATAATAATAATAATAATAATAATAGTATTAGCTCAAAGAAGAATAGAGAATTTCCTCTGAACTCAAATGCAAGTATATGTTACACAAAGAGAAGTGTGTTACACAGTGAGATGTGTGTAAATAATTATTACAAGTGATTTTACCGTTACTGTATAGGGAACAATATCTACAGGTTAGCAATTAAATAGAAAGAAACCAGTTCAGAATCAAATCTCTGGACTGGAGTTTTAAATCACAAACCTTATAACTATATTTTGCTGATACGAATCTAGCTTCGTTTCACCACTTATATGTGCAGTATCAGTTCACATGGATCCTCAGTCAGCAAAATGCGAACACTGAACACTACACATCTAACCTTATGGATAGAGAGAATGCAAATAGGCACGCTGGCCAGAGTAGGGCGGAATCACGTGTTATTTGAATCAAATAACGGCTCTCATGGATTGGGGAAGATGCTAGCATGTCTATTTGCATTCTCTCTATCCATGAGGTTAGATGTGTAGTGTTCAGTGTTCGCATTTTGCTGACTGAGGATCCATGTGAACTGATACTGCACATATAAGTGGTGAAACGAAGCTAGATTCGTATCAGCAAAATATAGTTATAAGGTTTGTGATTTAAAACTCCAGTCCAGACATTTTATTCTGAACTGGTTTCATTCTATTTAATTGCTAACCTGTAGATATTGTTCCCTATACAGTAACGGTAAAATCACTTGTAATAATTCTTTACACACATCTCACTGTGTGCACACTTCTCTTTGTGTAATATATACTTGTATATATATATATATATATATATATATATATATATATATATATATATAATAGATTGAGTTAGAAACTCAAAATAGTCTTTTACAATTAAATAGCTCAAAGAGAGGAATCTTTCCGAGACGTGTAATATATATATATATATATATATTGAAATTTCCGTTGAAAGCAGAAAAGGTCATAGAAGTGAAGAGTGCTCTATGTAAGTACCAGAGCAAAATTTAAAGTATAAAATCAATACAACATAATTACTTCATTACCTGAGGTTTCCCGAATGAGGCGAATACGAAAGAAACGTCTTCATTCGTTCGTCAGACGAGGCAATATAAAACATGGCTAAATACTTGGAAAGTCTCATCAAGAAAAGCAAAAAAAATTATATAAATATAGACAAAGGAATTACAATAGCCATATGAAATATATAAAAATCTTTCAAGAAATATAGTTAGGTGTGTGTATATGTATGTATATACGCTCACAGATGTACATATGTGTGTATGTACAAATGTGTACGTATAGTGAAAAAGTGTGCGTAAATATATGTGTTAGGGCAAGTGTATCTGTGTATCTGTAACTACAGACAGACATGATATGATTGTCCGTTTGGCAGGTACACAGAAAAACAATAAGAATATGAAGGCACACGTATAAACACACACACACGCACGTACACTTATATGCGGAAGAAAAAGAGGTAAGGGAGTGTAATAGTAAAAAGAAAGTATCATTCTCGATATATTTATAAAAATGGAACAATAATTTAGAAAGAAAAAATTTAAGAAAAGAAGACAAACAAGGTACACGCGTACACACACACATATATCTACAAGAAACGTATATCTATAAGAAATATATATATATACACGCAAAAACGTGCAGACAAAAGCGTATGCAAGCATACATACGCACACAGGATGCACATATATACGTATATACGCCTCGCCCCATGTATATCTAATCACGTGCACGCACGCGACTGTATATACACTCACACACACACACACACACACACACAAAATATACATGCCTATATACATACGCACACTTACACATCCATACATTCAGTACGTACACACACACACGCACACACACACATACATACATACACTCACGCATATTGACCTGTTTACATGCACACACATAAAAATGAGGATGTAAAAAAAGAGAAAAAAACAAAAAAACATAGATGTAAAAACACAGTTATAAAAACACACATACATACACATATATATATATATATATACACGAACGCGCGCGTACATACGGAGGCGTTCGTGTACATATATAGAAAGTATACACACATTAAGGCGCTCAGACACATAGATACAGAGAGTAAAAAGCCTTGTGGATGAGTAAGTACAAATATAAAATTATAAGATTGGCTGCGAAATAACAGAAAATAACAGAGTGGAAAACGCAGGTGACCTCTGTAATCAGGTAGTGAAGAAAATAGGGAAGTAAAAAGTGGAAAGTGAAGATATTAGGTAAGCGAATCGGAGATTAAAGGGGGGGGTTATTGGTGGATGTGAAGTAAAAATAAAAATAAAAATAAAAATAAAAATAAAAATAAAAATAAAAATAAAAATAAAAATAAAAATAAAAATAAAAATAAAAATAAAAATAAAAATAAAAATAAAAATAAAAATAAAAATAAAAAAATAAAAATAAAAATGAAATTAATAAAAAGGATAAAAATGAAAGTAAATCAGAAAGGGTAGTCATAAAGAGAATAATAAGAGTTTATGGAGGATAAGTATCTGAAAGTGTGTTAAGTTTATATGAGCTGGAAAGCAGGTGTGATTTCATGTGTGGGCAACTGGTGAAAATTTCTGTCTTTGTGTTCAGGCAGGTCTTTGGTGATTTAAGATTTTGCAAGATCCAATATTTTTCATTTATGCAGAGCGTGCATTTTCTTGTTCCTTTTGCATATTCTTTAGATTGGTTCAACATTGACCAATCCAATTTATATTGGATACCTTGGTCTTTCAAATCCCATATTCTGCTAGCCAGAGCTGTTGTAAATCTTTTTTCTGGATGTCGAAAGGATGCGACATGTGAGTAATAACGCGTTTTGAATTTGTCTTGCGTCATACCCACATATCGTTCACTGGTTGTTGCTGATCGTTGTCACTTTAGCCGCATATACAATGGCTTTGGTGTTGCATTTACGTTGTAATGGGCATTCACTTTTGATTCTACAGGAGCAATTTTGATGTTCTCTAGGTGATTTTTTGTTCATGATATAGGATTTAATAGGGGGACCGCAGGAGTAGCTAATTTTGACACAGTTTCTATTAAAGATCTTATAGTATCTATGTGTTCTAGGGAAATGTTTATCTAGGAGCTCTAGGAATTTTTTGCCTACATTAGTTTTAACTGCTAGAGAGTAGGGGGTGTGAACCAGATTATTTTTCTTTTCCTGTTTTTATGTTTAATAGAGTTAGTATAGTTGTGTATGTATTTAATCGGTTCGCTAAAACCGCTATTTTGGAGGGCTTTATTATAGTAGGGGGATGCCTTATTAAAAATAGCTTCTGAAAAAGAGAGGGTGGAGATCCTACGGCTAATATTAGGGATAAGGTTTTTAAAAACTATAGGAGGATGGCAAGAGCCTTTATTTATATGTTTTAAGTTTTCATTAGGTTTATGGTATGGTTTATAAGAAGCAGTAGGCAAATCTAGGTTTATATCTAGGAAATCTACATTGGAAAGGTTAGTGCCAATAGTAATTTTAAGATTTAAAACTAGCGAAGGTTTTTATTAAGTCTTTCCTTAATCTATCTAAGTTATGGCCTATGGTGGTATGGGAAAGTAATAGACCATCGTCGCGATAAAGCCCCAAAATATGGTTAGGAAATTTTTCTTTAAGTGTGTGTAGGAGGAATAGGCCGACCAAATCACAAACATCAGCACTGTCATAAGAGCCCATTAACTTAACACACTTTCAGATACTTATCCTCCTTAAACTCTTATTATTCTCTTTATGACTACCCTTTCTGATTTACTTTCATTTTTATCCTTTTTATTAATTTCATTTTTATTTTTATTTATTTTATTTTATTTTTTTTTTTTTTACTTCACATCCACCAATAACCCCCCCCCCCTTTATTCTCCGATTCACTTACCTAATATCTTCACTTTCCACTTTTTTCTTCACTACCTGATTACAGAGGTCACCTGCGTTTTCCACTCCAGATATTTTCTGTTATTTCGCAGCCAATCTTATAATTTTATATTTGTACTTACTTATACACAAGGCTTTTTACTCTCTGTATCTATGCGTCTGAGCACCTTAATGTGTGTATACTTCTATATGTGTACACGAACGCCTCTGTATGTGCGCGCGCGTGCGTGTATATATATATATATATATATATATATATGTGTATGTATGTGGTTTTTATATCTGTGTTTTTACATCTATGTTTTTTGTTTTTTTCTCTTTTTTTACATCCTCATTTTTATGTGTGTGCATGTAAACAGGTCAATATGCGTGACTGTATGTGTGTATGTGTGTGTGTGTATGTGTGTGTGTGTACGTACTGAATGTATGGATGTGTAAGTGTGCGTATGTATATAGGCATGTATATTTTGTGTGTGTGTGTGTGTGTGTGTGTGAGTGTATATACAGTCGCGTGCGTGCGCGTGATTAGATATACATGGGGCGAGGCGTATATACGTATATATGTGCATCCTGTGTGCGTATGTATGCTTGCATACGCTTTTGTCTGCACGTTTTTGCGTGTATATATATATATTTCTTATAGATATACGTTTCTTGTAGATATATATGTGTGTGTACGCGTGTACCTTGTTTGTCTTCTTTTCTTTAATTTTTTCTTTCTAAATTATTGTTCCATTTTTATAAATATATCGAGAATGATACTTTCTTTTTACTATTACACTCCCTTACCTCTTTTTCTTCCTCATATAAGTGTACGTGTGTGTGTGTGTGTTTATACGCGTGCCTTCATATTCTTATAATGTATCTAATACCCTGTCTTTCTGTGTACTTGCCAAAAGGACAATCATATCATGTCTGTCTGTAGTTACAGATACACAGATACACTTGTCCTAACACATATATTTACGCACACTTTTTCACTATACGTACACATTTGTACATACACACATATGTACATCTGTGAGCGTATATACATACATATACACACACCTAAATATATTTCTTGAAAGGTTTTTATATATTTCATATGGCTATTCTAATTCCTTTATCTATATTTATATAATTTTTTTTGCTTTTCTTGATGAGACTTTCCAAGTATTTAGCCATGTTTTATATTGCCTCGTCTGACGAACGAATGAAGACGTTTCTTTCGTATTCGCCTCATTCGGGAAACCTCTGGTAATGAGGTAATTATATTGTATTGATTTTTATACATTATATATATATATATATATATATATATATTGTTATACTTTGGGAGGGTCATGTTGCCAATAAGAAACAGACGCACCAGTTGCTTTCACTTCAATTTATTATATATTTATAAATTTATAAATTTATAAATTTATAAATTTCTGGTTGGTTGGTTGGTTCCACAACCAGATAGTTGTTTATATATAGTCATAGTTCTTTCGTCACACACTCTGTGACCTCTTCAGTGACTGGGGATTCCTTTCTTTGTTTCTGTGCCTCTCCTTTGTTCTGTCCTACGCCATTTTGTTTCTGTGTGTGTGTTGTGTGCTCAGTCTGCGCATGCGCCACATCCGGTTGTCTGTGTGTGTTTATGTTCATTTATTTATTTGTTTATTTACATGTTACTGATTGGTTGTTTGTTCTATGTGTGTGTGTGTTTTCATTTTGTCCTTAATTGTAAGTTGTGATGTTGCTGTTCCACTCATATTTTCTATTTAATTTTGGTTGTAATTCTTTTATGTTTATTGCCTCTGTAATTTGTCTAAACATTGCGTCTTTTCTGTGTGTAGATTCTATTTTTATTTCTATGTTCTCTAATTTACCCTTGTGTTCTATCTTAGCATGTTGGTAGAGTACAGATGATTCTTTATTATCTTGAAGGTCTCGCCAGTGTTCATTTATCCGTTCCCCTACACTACGAGCTGTCTCACCTATGTACACTATATTTTTGTCTCTACATTGTCCTGCAGTACATCTTATGCTATACACTACATTTCTAGTTTTACAGTTAATATGGGGGCTTATTTTACAGGTTATACATTTCTTATCTATACATGAAGGTCTTTGAAAAGGGTATGTCTTGCTAATAAGTGTTTTTACGGAGGTACTTGGTCTTTCTACTATCTTAATATTGAGTTTATGTTTATGATGAGAAATGTGTCCCGCATGTGCAACTCCGAAGAACTAGAGAGACACATACAACACTTCATCCACCGTATGCAGTTCTCTGGCTACAATCAGAGAGATAAAATCAGAGTGTATAGAGGAGCCAGAACCAAATGGGAAAAAATGGTAAATAATGACATAAATGGCACCTGCCCCTTGTATAGGAGCAAATTTTGGAATAGAATAGAAAGAACTAGGAACAAGGCTAATAGAATAAACTCATGGTATGATAGCAATAAATACCAGAGTGTAATGTTCATCAATACAACCCCTAGAGGTGAATTAGCTTACAAATTTAGAAGGGACCTAAATAAACATAAACTCAATATTAAGATAGTAGAAAGACCAGGTACCTCCGTAAAAACACTTATTAGCAAGACATACCCTTTTCAAAGACCTTCATGTATAGATAAGAAATGTATAACCTGTAAAATAAGCCCCCATATTAACTGTAAAACTAGAAATGTAGTGTATAGCATAAGATGTACTGAAGGACAATGTAGAGACAAAAATATAGTGTACATAGGTGAGACAGCTCGTAGTGTAGGGGAACGGATAAATGAACACTGGCGAGACCATCAAGATAATAAAGAATCATCTGTACTCTACCAACATGCTAAAATAGAACACAAGGGTAAATTACAGAACATAGAAATAAAAATAGAATCTACACACAGAAAAGACGCAATGTTTAGACAAATTACAGAGGCAATAAACATAAAAGAATTACAACCAAAATTAAATAGAAAATATGAGTGGAACAGCAACATCACAACTTACAATTAAGGACAAAATGAAAACACACACACACATAGAACAAACAACCAACCAGTAACATGTAAATAAACAAATAAATAAATGAACATAAACACACACAGACACCCGGATGTGGCGCATGCGCAGACCGAGCACACAACACACACACAGAAACAAAATGGCGTAGGACAGAACAAAGGAAAGGTACAGAAACAAAGAAAGGAATCCCCAGTCACTGAAGAGGTCACAGACTGTGTGACGAAAGAACTATGACTATATATAAACAACTATCTGGTTGTGGAACCAACCAACCAACCAACCAGAAATTTATAAATTTATAAATTTATAAATTTATAAATATATAATAAATTGAAGTGAAAGCAACTGGTGCGTGTGTTTCTTATTGGCAACATGACCCTCCAAAAGTATAACAATATCGGTTTCAACACACGATTTCAGATAAAGAATCTTGGTAAACAAATTCAGAAACGAAATATATATATATATATATATATATATATATATATATATATATATATATATATATATATAAATATACACACATACATATACACACATATATATATATATTTATATTTCGTTAAAGAATTTGTTTAGCAAGATTCTTTATCTGAAAACGTGTGTTGAAACCGATATTGTTATACCTTTTTTGGGGGGGAGGGGTCATGTGGACAATAGGAAACACGCGCCAGCTGATTTTCACTCCAATTTATTAAAAATTAAAGAATTAAAAAAAAAAAAATTTATAAATTTCCGGTTGGTTGGTTGGTTCTACAACCGGACGGTTGTTTATATATTGTCAAAGTTCTTTCGTCACACATTGTGTGCCCTCTTCAGTGACTGGGGATTCTTTTCTTTGTTTTGTGCCTCTCCTTTGTTCTGTCCTACGCCATATTGTGGCGTAGGACAGAACATCCCTCCGGTTGTAGAACCAACCAACCAACCGGAAATTTATAAATTTTGTCTTTTAGAGAACTTTTTATTTTTATTTTTTTATTTATAATAATTGGAGTGAAAGCAACTGGTGTGTGTTTTTCTTATTGGCAACATGACCCTCCCAAATTATAACTATATATATATATATATATATATATATATATATATACAAATAGTAAAACAATGAAATTAAACAAAAACCGGTTAATTCATAGTAAAACCCACTATTTTACGATCGTTTCTGGGGGGTAGTTCACCGTATGTTCATTCTATTATTTATCTATGTAAAATATATTACAAAATATCATAATAAGAAAAAATACATACGTCTTCACCACCTGCCGTCTTCAGAAATAATGAGTTTTGTTTATTGAAAAATACAAAAAAACACATATATGAATAAGTAACATTTTATAACCCAGGTTGAGGTTGACCAATAGTAAGAATAGGAAGGGGCAATATAGATCCTTAAGTTGGTAGTAGTAGATGAATAAATAAGCTGTCAGGGGATATGGTATCATTTAAGAAATAGAAATGAAAGTTGCCAGTGTAAAGGAATTTAGACATATTGTATATAAAAGATGGTCAACGAAGATTATAGTTGGAGGAAAAGAGATGTAGAAATTAGTGTGTTACATCAAGTAGAATAGTATATAATAATCCTAAAATATTTGTTATTTCTTTGTTGAGAGGAATAATTTGTACTAAAAATATAAAAATATATAAAAATAAGTAAAGGAATATAAATAGATCCCAAGAGAATTAAGATTTAGATGAAAAATAGATAAAATACTATATAGGTAAGAAAATACTAAAGTTTGTGTAAGTATTGTATTGTGTTAGAGTGGTTAGAAAGAAGTTTTTACCTGTAGGGAATTATATTTTCGAATAAGGAGTCACATTAATAATCTAGTTTTTTGTTTTAAAAAGGGGATTTTAAATGCATATCAGTTAAAAGTTTTGTTAGATTATTGAAAATAAGGTGCTCATTGTTGAAAATATAGTGCTCATTTATAGTTAATTACTTAAAACAGTTATAGGGATGAGGTATAGGATTTAATGCTTGGATTAATAGCAGAAAAAAATATATATATATATATGGGCGCGACGGATTCGGCCGAGGTCAAAGATCTTATAGGATTATTCCTACTATTTAAACTCACCGAAATGTTTCCTGCATTCGGCGGTGGATTGTACCGAGATGATGGGCTCCTCACCCTCAAAGAGTACAACCCCAGTAGTACAGATCGGGTCCGTAAACAACTTATCAACTTCTTCCGGGACTGGGGATTTAAAATCACCCTACAAACATCCCTAACCCGAGTCAATTTCCTGGACGTTACCCTCAACCTCGAAAATGATCTGTACTACCCATACAGGAAACTAAACGACAACCTGCACTACATCCACCGCCGCTCTAACCATCCTAGAAACATCACCAAAAACCTGGTTAAAAACATCTCCCTCCGCATATCTCATTTGTCCGCTAATGAGCAGATATTCGACGAACATGCGCCTCATTACAACCAGGCCCTCAAGCGGAGTGGCTTCCGGGAGGAAATATCCTTTTATCCAGCTTTCCTTAGTGGGACCAGCAGGCGACACCGCCGCTAACGCAACGTAACGTGGTTCAATCCTCCCCACAATGCCGAGGTGGCAACACCTATCGGGAAAATCTAGTTTAGGCTCTCGAAAAACACTTCCCACTACAACACCGCTACCACAACATAATCAACAAAAACACGATAAAACTCTCCTACAGCACCACACCTTACGTCGCACAAAACATCGTCTCAAACAACAAAAAACTCAACCCCTATGCAAGAAACAACCTAGACATCAGTGGAGAGTCGACCAGGAGGTGTAACTGCCCTGATACAAATGTTGACCAATCCTCTTAACAACTACAATCTTCCCATATAAGGAAGAAGACATTGACAAGTTTGGCTATTTATTTACCAGGCTAAAAATTCTAATTTAGTCCAGAAATAGCCGTCGAAACGGCTTGAGCTCTGCCGTCGGGGTCATACTTTTTCCTATATATATATATACACACATACATACACACATATATATATACATATATATATATATATACTCATATATATACACACATATATATATATATACACGCACACACAGATACCCATATTATATACACACACACATATAGATACATACACACACATGTATATATATAGAGGCACACACCTATGTATACACATACTCACACACACATATATCTACACACATATATACCCACACATACACTCACAGTCTTTTTTCTCCTATATCTTTTTCTATATTTGTTTAGTTGTATTTATAATATTTGAATGTCCTTCTAATTTTATGGTTACATGCTATAATTAATTCCTGTCTTTTATTTAATAGAGTGTCCTTCGATTTAGTAATTTCAAACATTTTCTGAGAACATAGTCCACACTCCCTTCTAAGTTAGGTTATAGCCAATATTCTTCTTTTTTACAATTATTAACTGCTTCTGCTAAAGAAGTCGTATTAGCTAATTTTTTGTTTCGGAAACTGTGGGTGTGTGCGTAAAATCTCGATTTAAACGGATTAGAAGAGGATCCAATATAGGATTGATTAGTCCTTAGTGGTGATTATACATTTATATACTACATTATTAATTAAAAAATTTCCATTTAAGGGGCAATTATCTTTTATTCTACAATTACAACCGTTTGCATATAGGATTTCAGATGTGCTATCTATATTCCCAATAATAGAGCTAGTATTTGTATTTACCTTTTTATTTGGGAAAAAAGGGTTTACGGTTGGGTGGTCGTGGCCCGAAAGGTTGTTTGTTGGTGAAATCATACAGGATATAGCGTTTATAGAATCATGGTTGTTTTGGAAGTTATTGATTAGATTGGGTATGTAATCCTCAATCCCTATTAAGGATGAGGAAGAAGGCAGTTGGTTGTAGGCTGATGTATTGTGTTGGTGAGGTGAGTGAGTGGATGTAATAGGTGGGTATGTAATAATATTCTGGTTATGCGTTGTAGTATTACTATAGTTATCTTGTGTGTGGTATACATGGAGCTTTTTTACATTTATAGATGTTACATGTACTTATTTTTTTGTTGTATATTGCTTAATGTGGAGTAAGAAAATTTTGATGGTATTTGTGGTTAGGTGGGAAGTGTTTAGCAAGAATTGTAACATTTTTTAGGGATTTGACCCATAGTTTGCAAGTTAAATGGAGTTTTTCAGGGTAGATATTGTTATTAGATGATACTATAATATTGTGATTGTTATTATGGGTGTGAACTAATTGTTTAGTAGATTTTTGAATTGTATTAGTTTTTGATTTATTGCTTTTTGTTTGATATATAGAGGATATTGTGAGTTTTATTAATGGAAGTTTTATTATTGTGAGTTTTATTAGGACCTGGAATTTTGGTATTATTCTTGCTATTTACAGTAGTTCGGATATGTTTCTCTGGATTTTTGGATTGTAAGGATGTAGCTTGGTTAGGTTGAAGGTTCAATGAAATAGGTAATATATCATTAGGTTTATTGTGATACTTAAGATATAAGATGTTATTATTAGCTGCTTTGTTTAGAATTAGTGTAGTTAGGAGTTTTCGTAAGGTTTGTAGTAATATTATTAAGGAGGTTATGGCGGTGAATTGGCAGTATCGGTAGAGGGTTGGACGCCATGCTTTCTTGCATAGTTACGTCCCGTTACAGTCTGAGTTCAAATCTCGCCGAGGTTAACTTTGTCTTTCATCCTTACGGGGTCGATAAAATAAAGTACCAGTAATGTACTGGGTAATTGCTGGCCTTGTGCCTAAAGTAGAAAAAATTATTAGGTAGGTTATAGAAGTATTCAGAAGCGTTAGGATTGATGATTTTTAGAGAGTTTGTGTCATTCATATTAATGCGGGTATTAGGAGTAATGGTAGGATCTAGGTTTTTCGGTGCTTCATTGTTGGTACTAAATTTTGGGTGTTTTTTATGGTGTTTGTTGCTTATGCTTGGTTGTATGCTGGAGGTATTCATGGTGTTAGGTATGTAAAATAGTTTATCCTTGTAGCCACTTCTAGTTAAAGCCTCATTATAATAAGGTGCGTTTTTATAGAATATTTCTTCATTAGATGATAATTTAGATAATCTGAGTGAGATATTGTAGACTAGATTTTTTAGTATGGAACTAGGGTGGTTAGATTGTGAGTGTATATAATGCAGGTTTTGGTTTAGTTTGTGGTAGGGTTGGTAATGCCTGTAGATAGATCTAAAGTGATGTCGAGGAAATTGACCGTTTTAGTGCAATTTTCAAAAGTAATGGTAAGATTATAGTAATATTTGAGGAATTTCCTAATATGTTTTTTATTTCTCTCAGTTGCTGAGAGACTAAGATTGTTAAATAGAATAAGACAGTCATCGCGATATAGACCACCTTTGAGCCGAAATTGCTTCAGATGTGGTCTTTGGCGTAGAGTATTTCCAGGGCCTCAGCAAGGCAGAGGTCACATGGTCTTTTATTTCCGTAATACGATCTAGCTTAAGCTAAGATCTCCCGGTGTAACTTATATTGGGTGTGGTTGTCTTTTAGACTCCAGATATAAGCTGAAAGTGACGTCATATTCCTTCTTAAAGGGTCAAGAAAAGAATGGGTATGCATGTAAAGACGCTGCTTGAATCTATTGGCGGTTAACCCTCTGTAGGCCCTACGGGACGTGGGTGTTTCAACCTTACATTTGTAGACAATGTTACTAGAGAGGTATTTCCAGTTTTTTTCCGTTCATTGCCAGAGAATGTCTCCATGAACCACCTAATAGAATATTAGTCTACGACTTCATTTACACCATAAACGTGGTTTTGTCTTTGCGTGTAATTGTTTTCACCGCAACAAATAATGACGTATTACCTTCATTTTTTTTTCTTTCTTTGACAGGGAACGTTTCCACGAACCAAAATATCATCGTCCTATCTTCCTTCAGTTGCAACGTTTTTTGAAATATTTACTTCTGCGTTCACAGATTGACTTTTTTAGTTTCAGAAGATCCCGCTAAGGGTGAAAGCAGCGATTCTTTGCTTAAACTTTAATCTGTTATTTTAATAAATATTTGCTCTACAGTTCTTATATATCTGATACATATTTATCCTTATCGAGCCCTCTTTGGATTTTAGTTTTCAAATTTATTAATATTACTATATATATATATATATATATATATATATATATATATATATATATATATATAAATACAGTGTGTAACGAAGCATGCAATAACGTGTGAAAATATATACACATATCTAATATGTGGGCATGTAAACATCAGAAAATAGACAGAACTGATAGAGCCGTTGAATTACCCACAAGAAGTCAATAAAATGCAAGAGTGCAAGAATAAATAAACAGTATTAGATTATGCAATATTAAGATGTAAAGGACAATCAACAAACATCTGGAAATGGCTGTACCATGGATTAAGTTTTAAAATAATATAATTCTATAATATTTGGCAATAACGAAACACCAGCGGTTTTGTTCCGCAAAATAGTGGAATTTACCTTTTATCTTTCAGTATTCAATAAAAAATGTACCAGTCATTTACTAGGGTTGTTGCTTACACTATATCTTTTTCTCACTTCTTCCCAACCACTATTTATCCTTCCCTGAAAGAAATCAGCTGCGTTCAGACATGGTGATGTAATGGTCTCCGTCGGGTTTTAAATGCCCAAGACATGCTATATGTCACTACGGTTCCCATTTGATTCTATTATGATTATCGTGTTCAAACCTATATTTGGCAATAAAAATGATGCGATTCATAGGTCTGCAGAGGCATAAACACTTTGTGTAGATTACGTTAATCGAAGTGTAGATTACCCGAATCTTTTTATAATGGTTGCACAATGCCAACGGAGCTAACTGCTTGAGTATTTTCACAGCACCTGCCTTATTACTGTAAATATGTGACTTAAATATCGGGTTGTCAATTGGACTCGGAGTTGTTAATTCATCGAAGCTGGACGGAAATAAGAGAAGCAATACGCACCCTGCTGACGTAATGGCTTTTGTCTTGATTGTCTTTGATAATGCAAGGAATCGACGTTCTAATACATCGAATTTTACGTAACTTCTAACCCTCTATGAATCACATGCTGTCATACACAGCCTCACTTCATTGTTTTTCTGCATCATATAACATCAGAAGATATTATTCTTACATTGGCAGATGCTTAGTTTAACCTGATATGACCTGAGGAGAAAGTGATCCTACTCACACGGATCTAACAGTAAACATTGTGCGTATTTCCCGAATTACCATTTCTACACACAAGTCTACACATGTTAATCTGTTTGTCCATTTACCGTTATTAGGCATACAATAAATACAATGTAAATTACAATATATTTTTCCTTCTAACTACATGTTTGGCCGTATTCTATCTCTACTCAATTTACCAAGTGAATATGCTTTGCTGAGAAGATCTTATAAAATCGAAACATTACTATTGCTTTCAGTTTTTTATGCACCCATACGCCCCCCCCCTACCCTCCTCTCTATTTCTCTCTCTCTATATATATATATGTGTGTGGGTGTGTGTACGCATATATATATATAGAGAGAGACATAGAGATGCATATGCGCGTGTGTCTGTGCGTACATAAAAACTTTGAAGCAAGGCTCAAATTACTAGAACCGACATACAAACTGACGCACCAGGGAAACCTATAACTCCATCTTCGATTAGAGCCCCTGATCCTCTCACAAAGTTTTAAATCAGTGATTCTCCTATCTCCCTTACAATGTTGCTAGGTAGTCTGTCCACTATGAACGTTCAACGACAGGGCTATTCTTTTGTTTGTTAATGTAAATCATTGTAATGTTAGCCTCGGTTTAACACTAACATTTTCATCAAAATAAATTGCACCATCTTATCACCTGCGAGTAAATCCGCTACGAATATTTTAATAACAAGCGTCCCGCTGACTATAACGTATCCGCGCAATGGATGGACTTGGTCATGTGTTTCTTGTTAAGCTGAACAATGGGTAATATTCGTTTGAACTAGACTTAATTGCATGAATCGATAAAACCGGTTGGTTTCCGGATCAGATACTATTTCCTTTCTATTAAAATGTAAGCAGTAGCCATAGACAAAAATGAACACAGCTGGATGTTATTGTAGATCATACTCAATCCGAGAATAATGTTTGCTGAGAGTAATTCCTCTGTTGTTGAAATATGGCAGTATAATCGGCTTGTTATAAAGTTTTACTATAGCCGAACATCCACATAAATCTTATCCGCGACTCGATTTCCATTCTTGCTTGAGTGTATTATGCTTCATAGTACAACGCCTTTAATGTAAATATGTTTCATGCCAAACATGTAAATCTAGGAAATTTTACCTATTCAAATAATATTCATGACAACACATCATATAACTGACACAACATTTTTATGGTTGTTATTCTTTTCTAATTGAGAGATAGGCCATATATTAGCAGATAGTGATCGCAAATATAAAAAAAAAAACATCCTTATGTATTTGATTCTGGTGTGATTGATAAAAGGTATATTTAACCTAGAAAAAATATACCCCAAAGCAGAGATGAATAATTATATACACACACACACACACACACACACACACACACACACACACACACACACACACACACACACACACACACACACACACACACACATGTATATATATACACAGAGGTGGTATTAATCCCCAGTTTATCTTGTTAAACTAAATAAATATATATATACATATATATATATATATGGTAATAACTTTAAGTCGTTTGGAAGCCTCGACAATGCAAATGGGTAAATCTCCGAGTAACAAGATCCGGTGGTGGAGAGAGAGATGTAAGTGGGTGTACGTTGAGATGCGTGGCGTGTATGAGATGTGTAGAAGAATGAAGGAAAGAGTATAAAGGATAAAATAAAAATAACAACACGAGAGAGAGTTACCTTGGGAGAGATTTAATAGTCCCTATATATTTCGGATTCACATCCATCAACTGGGGTTTTTTTCCGAGGTGGGGGAAAGGTTGTCTGTCGGACAGGTGCGAAACGCGTCCTCCGCTGTTTGTTGTTTTGAATATATATATATATATTGGTAAAAGGAAAAGAAAATGCTGACAAATTGTTCCCAGTGAAAAATAGTTTAATTAGGAATAAGTAAAAATTAGTAATAGTATTGGTTAGTATTTAGTTTTGGTTTTAAGTTTTACCGGTTGCGCATTTCTAATGCTTTTCAAAAATAATTTTGAGATAGAGCGCCCGTGATGTTTGCTCTAATCTGATTAGTTTTGGAAATTCTACCTGTTTTATGTAAAAAAAAGTGGCTCCAGATGTATGAACAAATTCTTGTGGTCAAAACAATTTTGATTGGTCGGTAGAGGTCATGTGAATGTTAAAAATTGATTTTGCGCCAAATGTAGGTTTGTCTCGGCTGATTGAGAGGTCACTGAAAAATAAGTCTTTCAAGACAAATGTGTGTGTGTGTGTGTGTAGTAGTAGTAGTAGTAAAGAGGTTCGTTGTTGTGATAATGGCCAGCAGGGATGTGTGTGCGAACCGCAGCCTGTTGACAGTTCAAATGCCTATTAAGACAAGTGTATGTGTGTGTATGTGTGTGTGTGCGTGTGTGTGTAGCAGAGTAATTCATGGTAAAGGGATGGTCAGTAGGAATGTGTCTGTACGTGTGTGGGGGATATTTTAACATGTTAAAAGATATTTTTCAGCTCTTGTCTTATACGGAGAAGTGTGTGTGTGTTTGTGTAACTCGTGTGTTACACCTCTATTCTTTTAAATATATATATATATA
>OZ024742.1:306730769-306743269 GCA_964016885.1 Eledone cirrhosa
ACAAGTAATTGGATCTGTTCCATGAGAATGTTACTTAGTTAGAGCGTGATGAGGCATCACATCAGGGGTGAGGTGTCAGAGCAGTGGCGAGGCGTCACAACTTAAATAAGCTAGTATTAAAGAGCAGTTGTTGTTTATGCTACCTCCCACCACTCCTCAACACTGTTCATGTTCAACTGTGAGGCAAGTATTGATTTTGACTTCGTCTATTGTTGTCGATTTCTGGCACTCCAGCAACAGCCTCCGGGGGGGGGGGGGGGTTCTTCAATGCAGATGGAGTTAAGATCTTTGATTGCTCTACTTTCTTTAGATGAAATTAAGAATTGTATAAACTCCAGCCAACAACATGCCATTTATGATTACTTCATTTTTTACCAGCTGCACCTATTGATATGAAATTGCCGGCAAGCCAGGGATCATCATTCTGTGAAACCACCGTTATACCACTCCATGGGCTGTGTTTTACGCTTTTGACCAGGTGTACCCCATTAAATCAACCGCTCTTTTCACCTCACTCATATAGATTACTAGTTTGTTCCTCTTCCAATGAGGGATATGCCTGGAGACTCTGCTGGAGCAGAAATAATATTGTTCAGGATCAGATTACACATAGTTGCCCCAGAGAGAAATTAATCCAGAAGGAACTGTACGAGAATATAAATAGATACAAATTTAGTCTTGAAAGTGAATTAAACTAAAATAAATCGAGTATATTTCATTCATAGATCAGTAACCTGTATAAATTTATCGATGTACGACAAGGAGAATCGCGTAAATCTTAAATTCCTTTGTTTATTTTAATGTGGACGAAAATCGTATTAGATCGCTATATTCTATACTGAAACCGTATTAGATCGCTATATTCTATACTGAAACCGTATTTAACACTATATAACTCCTCTAAATATTTATCCATATCATCGCTCTTCCATTTCTGTCTCTCTTCATTTAATGAGATATAATTAAACACAGAAATAATTTCAAACCACTCCAACTGATCATGTGTCTTGTTTATAAAATTATCATATGCGTTACTAAAATTTTCATATGCGTTACTAATACATGTAGCCTCTGTTTCATAGGCTATAATTTTATATGAAGTACTTATATAGAGATAATGCTTTACTCTTTGTTTATTCGTAATACCATACAGGAAACTGTTAACGCAAGACAAGGCTTTAACTTCTTGTGTAAATCTTACATTGCGAAATTAATTATTTTGACAGTGTATTATTTCTCGCTCTATATCATTGTAATATTTACTCTCATTTTCTGAAGATGCTATCCTACGGCTGTCTGCTTCAAAGTGCACAGTTGAATTCATTATATGCTATTTATTCGTTAACCTTGTCCACTGAGGCTTTCTTCAGTATACTGTCAACGTTTCATATTATCCTCTTTGACAGTCTCCACATTTCTAGTTGAATTGTTGAAGGGAAATGTCATGTCTACGTATTTGCATCAGTTTAACAGCATATATATATTCATTTCCTCTTTCTCTCCCTTCTTCCCTCTCTCTCACTCACTCTCTCCCCATCTCGCTTTCTTCCTCTTTCCCTTCCATTTTCTCTCTCTTACTCTCACTTTCTCAATTTCTCTGAATCTGAAAACACACCTTTTCTCTAATGATTCATCGACAGTAATGAAGTGTCCTTTAGAAATCTTGAAAACTAAATGTATCTTTTAATCTTTCATTTCCAGTGTTTTACGCCAATAATTGTGATTTTTTCATATATGGTTTACCTTGATTCTGAAGTAGATTATAATTATTTAGATTGAAATATACAATTCGTATTCAAGATAAATTATAAAGATGATTTTAAAATTAGTGCTTGTTTATTCATTTCTGTTGGAGAGAATCGCTGTCAATTTCTTCTATATACTATTGGTATTCATTCTGGTAACTCTTCTGATATTCGATTATTGTTAGTTACCAATATTTTCATAAGACCTCTATAAATATACAAAATATATAAATTGATTTTGGGTATAACATTAAATGACTTATTAGCACAGAAATTATTCAATGAAAACTACATATTTTCGTACGTTACAAATGACAGGAAAGGAACGTAGATATATTAAAGATATAACCCCATTTTAAATTATATACAAAAATATAATTTTGTGATAGAATATATTTATGGTCAGTACAAATTGTTGGCAATTTACTTCTTGTAATGTAAATCTTGAAATTAATTTAAAGCTTTCAGAATCGCCAGAATTCATTTACCCCAAATTTTTTTTTGCGAAATTCAGAAATTATACTTACTTAAAAAGGCAAAGCGAGATTTAAAACAAAAGTTTATCAAAATATTTTAGAACAAAATAGATAACATTTTCCGTATTTCTCCACGGAAAACGACGTGTGAATGTTTTCTGATAGAACGTTAATAGAAATAAGTATATGCTATTAGTCAATAAGATAAATCCGTAAGCATGCTATATATTCAAAATCTCCGTTAGAACCTTCTTTAAATTATTAATAATACATCAGTAAACTATATTTGCGTCCTTGAAAAAGATCAAGTGTAAGGTGAGCCAATTCTTATTCACAGATTCAAGCGTTTCGTGTAATAAACGATTGAAAATAGTTGAGTGTTATGAAGCATGCCTAGGTAATGCTGATTAAGGTTCGAATGTGATGCAGTCAAAGAAAATGACTTTGAAGAGAGGAGAGTGAGATTAATAAATACTGATTTTGATGAGAGTAGGTGGGAACCTGCGTACCGAAAAGGAACTGTACGAGGTTTTATTAGCAGTGACACATAAACTAGTAAGGACGGATGAATTTACAATAATAAGAATAACACGAGAGATGTATTTAGAAAATGTTTAAGTACATGAGAACTAGTTAAAATATGCTTTATCTATGAATAAACTGCTCTAACAGCTTACTATTTTCTTTGAAAGGATGTTATATTTAATGAAAATGTGTAATTCGCAGACTAAATGATTTGGAGTGATAGAGAGTTTAAAACATGTTGGTGTTTTGTAAGGTTCATCTGAATATGGATTAAGGAAAGAGAGATTACATCATAACATTTCAAACGTTTCAGAAATGCTGTGAATAATTGGAATTGATGAAATAGTTAATGTTACTTGACTTAATATTCCAGTTAATCTAAGACATACGTTTTTAGTAAGAAGCGTATAAATGTTGTTTGTAGCGTAAACATTGTTTCTACTTTTGGCACAAGGCCAGCAATTACACCAGTGCATTACTGGTGCTTTATTTAATCGACCCTATAAGGATGAAAGGCAAAGTTAAACTCGGAGGGATTTGAACTCAGAACGTAAATGGCCATAACTCCATGCTGCAAAGCCTGGTGTCTGACGCTCTACCAATACTGCCAATCCACCGCCCTTGTAGTGTAATAATGTTAATATAATGAATGAAGCAGTGATCGTTTGGACAGTAGCGCATTAAATAAAATCTTTTGGTGTAATTCACATTTTTTTTTTTACATTTCAACTTCTAAACTTTCAATTTGCAATACGTTCTCGTTTTTTTGTCATAATTACACATTTACACATTCCCATAAATTCAAATGTTCCCCCGATTTGATATTTTTAGTACTCGAATCCTACCCCAGTCGATTTATTTATACCCTTTTTATCTCTCTCATTTGTATCATATAAACCCATACATTTTAAACGCGATATCTTTTAATTATTTCTCACTCTGATCTGACGATTGCAAAGACGAAACTTCTAAAAGCAAACTTGAATTTATTATGGTTTAATGTTTAAATTACTCTACTTAGTGTTGAGATGTTTCTGTTCGGTTCTGCTTGTACTTCAGTATATCCAGTATAGTAACTCTATTATCTCTCTCTGTATCTCTCTCTCTCTCTATATATATATATATATATATATATATATATATATGTATATATATATATAATAATAATAATAATAAAATGTGGAGAGGAGGCACACGAGTTAGGATATATATATATATATATATATATATATATATATATATATATATATATATGAAAACAGGGTGAAAGAGACGATTATGTGGAAGAAAAAAAAATTTTTTCTCCTTTTTTTGTCTCTCTCTTTTTGCTGGGTTAGAAAATGATTAAAACGAAATGTTTTACTTTGTGTGAAGTGTTAAGGTATTAGTTGATTTATTTATTATTTATCAATGGAATTTATTTATCTATTTATATATTTAATTATTGTCTATTACCGGTTTCTGCATTTATATGCATTATCAAATGATAGTGAAATGTATGGTGTCGCACATGTTAAACAGAAGGTGCAGAAAGAATAATTTTATATACAAACAAGGATTAAGAAGTGAAAAGAAAAAGAAAAATGAAAAAAAACGTGCATAATGTGGAACGTAAAAAGTCAATGTGGAAGAAAAAATAATGTTATTTACAAGCACAGTCATTGAAGTTAAGCAGTTCAAAATGTGTTAATATCGCAAGAGTGCTTAGTTGAACCATGGTTCCGTGAAGGAGGCAAATGGTGGACTGTGGTTTGATATGATTTCCCTTTTTAGAGAGTTAATGTTAATATGCAGGGGAAGCAATTCTTACTGGTTGATATTTAATTTATTTAAGAAAAAGGATTAGATAGGGTGTGAGGGAGGTAACTCTTGTAAATGTTTGATGGTTTGTTGCAGTTTTAGATTGGTCCGATTTTTAGAGCATTGAGTAGTGGTTAAAATATTAATGAAATGTGTTTCCTTATTGGTGCGTTGGGTGAAAGTAGCGTTGTCTATGAATTTGTAAATGGGGAAAATTTTAAAGTTTGGATGTTGGTTGAGAGCACAATTGGCAATATGTTCACTAAATGCAATCTTTCTGTATTCCTGTATTTTAATTTGTGATTTATGGACGGTCATACTTTGACGGAGGCTGTTTTTTGTCTGTCCTATGTAGTGCTCTTGACAACCTGAGCAGGCCAAAATATAGATAATGTTTTCAGATGCACATGTAAAGTTGTGTTAAACTGTGAAACGTTGTCCTTGTTTAAAATGGAATGTTGAACCTTCTATTAGATTTATGCATATGCCACAGTTGGGCCTTCCGCATTTTGTTACTGTAGGGTTTATTGTGAGGGTTTGTTGGATTTCGGCTTTTGTGAGGATTTTTTTTATGGATTTGGGTTTTCTTTTGCTCTTTATGATGTGTGTTTGGAGGATATTGTTCATTCTTGAGTCTCTTTTAGTAAAGGATTATTCTGGAGGATGGTGTCGAATGCCTCATTGTTGAGGGGGTTGTGTGTGGAGATGTATGGTAGAGTTTTTTGTTGCGGTTCACTCCTGGGTTTGGGGGTGTCTGAGTTCCTGGATGTCTAGTTTTAGGGCACGTTGGATTCCATTGGTGATTAGGGATGGTGGGTAGTTTCTGATGATAAGTGTGTTTTTTAATTCTTCTAGTTGTGTGTAGCATGTGTATTTATATGAAACTATTGTGCAGATCCTTCTGGTTAGGTTATAAGGAATTGTCATTTTGGTGTGTCTAGACATCCAGGAACTCAGACACCCCAAACACAGGAGTGAACCGCAACAAAAAACTCTACCATACATCTCCACACACAACCCCCTCAACAATTAGGCATTCGACACCATCCTCCAGAACATTCCTTTACTAAAAAGAGACCCAAGAATGAACAATATCCTCCAAACACACAACATCATAAAGAGAAAAAGACAACCCAAAAAAACATAAAAAACATCCTCATACAAGCCAAAATCCAACAATCCCTCACAATAAAACCTACAGTAACAAAATGCGGACGGCCCAACTGTGGCATATGCTTAAATCTAATAGAAGGTTCAACATTCCATTTTAAATAAGGACAACGTTTCACAGTTTAACACAACTTTACATGTGCATCTGAAAACATTATCTATGTTTTGACCCGCTCAGGTTGTCAAGAGCACTACATAGGACAGACAAAAAACAGCCTCCGTCAAAGTATGACCGTCCATAAATCACAAATTAAAATACAGGAATACAGAAAGATTGCATTTAGTGAACATATTGCCAATTGTGCTCTCAACCAACATCCAAACTTTAAAATTTTCCCCATTTACAAATTCATAGACAACGCTGCTTTCATCCAACGCACCAATAAGGAAACACATTTCATTAATAAATGTTAACCACTACTCAATGCTCTAAAAATCGGACCAATCTAAAACTGCAACAAACCATCAAACATTTACAAGAGTTACCTCCCTCACACCCTATCTAATCCTTTTTCTTAAATAAATTAAATATCACCCAGCAAGAATTGCTTCCTCTGCATATTAACTCTCTAAAAAGGGAAATCATATCAAACCACAGTCCACCATTTGCCTCCTTCACGGAACCATGGTTCAACTAAGCACTCTTGCGATATTAACACATTTTGAACTGCTTAACTTCAATGACTGTGCTTGTAAATAACATTATTTTTTCTTCCACATTGACTTTTTACGTTCCACATTATGCACGTTTTTTTTCATTTTTCTTTTTCTTTTCACTTCTTAATCCTTGTTTGTATATAACATTATTCTTTCTGCACCTTCTGTTTAACATGTGCGACACCACACTAATATATTCACTATCATTTGATAATGCATAGAAATGCAGAAACCGGTAATAGACAATAATTAAATATATAAATAAATAGATAAATAAATTCCATTGATAAATAATAAATAAATCAACTAATACCTTAACACTTCACACAAAGTAAAACATTTCGTTTTAATCATTTTCTAACCCAGAAAAAAGAGAGAGAGAGAAACAAAAAAAGGAAAAAAAAATATTTTTCTTCCTCATAATCGTCTCTTTCTCCCTGTTTTCATATATATATATATATATATATATATATATATATATAAATGAAAGGTATAGAAATTGTTTTAGCAAGAAGCTAACAGTATTTCATAACACATATATATATATATATATATTTATATATATATATATATATATATATATATATATATATATATATATATATATTTCTACCTCTCCTTTTCTCTATCTGTCTCTTTATACTCTTTATATATATATGTATGTATATATATATATATATATATATATATATATATATATATATATATATATATATATATATATATGTATATATATATATATATATACACAGAGAAAGAAGATATTGGATTACAAATACATAGAGATATAGATATAAAGAGAAAGTGACGGTGTGGTGAATAGATAGATATTTTATTATGACATCATGAGACAAGCTTAATTAAGAGCTTAGTAACATGAGCACTTTGCTTGTGGCCGAATATCAACACGTGGAATATGATAGTGGCATGAATTTCAATCGATCCACAAAGCTGGTAGAATATAAAGTATACTGTATCCCCCTATCCATAGCACTTATTTCTGCTATAACACTACCCAAATTAGAAAACTATACGTTTCACAGTAGTATTGTTTTTAGTCGTTATTTCGAAGAGGTTTACACAGATAATCATGTGACTATCACATGATACAAATTTCTGCGTAGAGATGCCGTATCTTCTTGACATTAAAGCCATGTGTATGACTTATAGCTTTCAATATTATATGATATTCCAACAGGGAATTTTATATGGGAGACGGAGATAGGAGATGTCTTTGATCACAGAGATACCAAATAAATTAGTGTCATATTTGATCACAACAAAATTAATTAATACTTTCGAAAGGAATGTTAAAGACAATGTTATTTTGATTTATAATATGGAATATTTTGATCTAATTTTATGTGTCTCTAGAAAGCATCTAAATTCGTTTTATCTTTTTACTTCAATATTTTCACTTTC
The DNA here is from genome assembly GCA_964016885.1 of Eledone cirrhosa. Classification (NCBI taxonomy): domain Eukaryota; kingdom Metazoa; phylum Mollusca; class Cephalopoda; order Octopoda; family Eledonidae; genus Eledone; species Eledone cirrhosa. The sequence continues at coordinate 306,738,565 of OZ024742.1, forward strand.
TTTAATAATGTTATTCTCAAAATCAGAAATTCTTCCGTTTTTAGGAGACGAAAGCACCACTTTCTGGAGTAAGCACATAATAATTTCTAATTTTGTTTTAAGATCCAGGGAAGAATCGTTTCGTTCAATTTTTAGAAAGCCAAATATTTATACATTTGAATTTTTGAATTCGAACTATAGGGAAATTTACTGGTAAAATAGTGGGAATTAAATTGATAGAATGATATTTGGATCAATGGTAAAGTTAATGGGTTTGTAAGTGTAATTAATAGTTAAGATATGATATATTAATAATTAGGAGAAACGAAATGAGGACGTGAAAAACATAAATGTAATTCATGTGTGTTGGGAGACGTCATTACTATTTACGCATGTGTTTGAATGTGCCATATGTACCCATGTGTTTCTGTGCATAGACTCATTCTGAGATATTCAACTGAAAAGTGTGTTACTCGAAGTGGATTTGAAGGATGCTAATTAATTTTATGCATTTTCTAGGAAAACTTCAACATAACTAAACTTATGTAGATATGTATGCAGATAAGCATCGGGGCATACACATATATATATATATATATATATATATATGAAGGTGTACAAACACACACATGTATATACATATATACACATAGATATTGTATAGATAAACACACACACACAGAGGCAGACATAGGAGAGTATGTATTCAATCATACATATTAAGAGATAAAGATAAGAATATCTTATGTATCAATAAATATAATCTAGAACTAAATATATAGGTGCTTTCAATTTTTTCTTACACTCTCTCATGGACATATATACGCCGTATGCATGTATACTTAATTTTTAGCATATATATATATATATATATATATATATATATATATATATATATATATACATGTTGTGTATCTATATATATACAGGTAAGTAGGTAGGTAGATAGATAGTTAGGTAGATTTGACCATTTTAACACCTCTTTGTTTTCAGAGTATGTATCAAAACGGAGGTTGATACATATTGGGTAACATATATATATATATATATATATATATATATATATATATATATATATATATATATATATATAATATATATAGAGAGAGAGGTGTCAAAAGGCGAGTTGTGTAATTGAATAATCTCCCCTTTTCTTAACTTACGTGAAATGTTAAATGTTTCAAATAATCCATATATGGTATTATAATTGGCGTATACAATAATATATACGTACATACATATGTATATATATATGTGTGTGTGTGTGTTTGTGTGTGTGTACATATATATGAGTATGTATACATGTATGTATATATATATATATGTGTGTGTAAATATATATGAGTATGTATGCATGTATGTATATATATATATATGTGTGTGTGTGTGTGTGTCTATGTCTGTGTGTGTATGTGTGTGTATATATAATGCTAATAATTCAAGTGATATTGAGCCCACATCCATACAATACAATCAAACCAAATAATAAGCAGCATTGTGTAGAAAAAGGTATAAATGAATATAACTATATTACGATGTAAGCAAGAAATTGTAATTACTACTTTTCTAACTAGCTTCTTATTTGATAAACTGAACTCTTGTCTTTGTGTTTCGGTAAACATTATTGAATATCTTCGCCATATCGTTGTCATATCGATAAAGGTTCGAGAATATATAATGTAATTATTTCTAAAAGTAAAAATAAAATCAGATAATATATAAGAAATAGATGGTGTGATAATATATATGAAGATACATAAAGATATTTACAAACACAACACACATACACACATACACACGTATACGCAAATATATATATATATATATATATATTATATATATATATATGGTGGCTGCCAACTCGTTTTCGAGTATGGCCACTACTTTATATCCATGTAGGAGAACTCCTACCGATGCGCTGAACGAGTGTGACTTTTTAGTCCAGCCAGTGACTTGAAAACTCTGGTACAAACATTACACTTGTGACAATTATTGACACACAGTGCTGGGCCCATGGTACCATGTGACGACAAGTGCAGAGAGATCTCCAGACATAAAGCAATGCCTGTGCCGTGAAGCTTTTATAGTGAGCAAAAGCATTGCACAAAGCCAATCCCACTCTCTTAACCAAGATGATATTTACCAAAAAGAAGAACAAGTCAACATCATTGGATACCATCAGAGTTGCAGGTGTTATATCAAAGTTTTCCTTCTCCTAGAATTCTGCCTTGACAAAGGCTAAGGGGTCATCTCTCCCGGTGATTTTGGATGGCCATTGACTCTTAAGAGCTCCTTTGCTCTTTGACAGGTTTTGTTTTTAGTCCTGCAGGATGTCCATATATATATATGCAAACATACATATACATATGTATGTGTGTGTATATATATGTATACAATAAGTTGAATCCAAATAAAACATTACCTTATGCTCAGAGACACACACACATATACACACATACACACACACAGACGCGCACACAGTTAGATACCTTTCGTATTTAGCAGGAAATATTCGCTACACACAACCTGTCCTAACAAAAGTTATATGGTACATATGACTAAATATTCAGTCACCAAATTCGAACTAGATACGGTAATGCTGTATACGATTCTTTGAAGTTTCTTGTTATAATTTCGTTCGGCAACACCACCTGCTCTCTCTCTCTCGCTCTCTCTCTCTCTCTTTCTTTCTTCGATTTCCCTCTCTATCCCCTTCTCTCTCTCTATTTCCCTCTTTTATTCTACTCTCTCACAATCACTATCTCTTTCTTTCTACCTTCCTCTCTCTCTCTCTCTATTTATGAAGGTACCCGGAAAAAACCCATATCTCGGGAATCAGATATCTGAACACCGTGCGGGATGAAATACAAACTCGACAAAGGGAGGAGGAACTCGGCAGAGTCAATGGCCATCCAAATAGTACTTTGTTTTTGTTTTGTTTTTTCACCTGGGGGTGAATGACCACCAGTTGTTGTCACAACGTCTTTCTAAGGGAGGGAAACTCTGAAAAAAAACCCTGCTCTTTCGGAAGGATCCGATGATGTTGACCAGTTCTCCTTTTCGGGTAGTGTTTTCCATGCTCAGAGAGTGGGATTTGTCGAGTGCAAGGCCTTTCCCCACTTAAAAAAAACTCCAAATCACAGGCATTGCTTCTTCAGGATCTGTTACAGGTTCGTGTGGCTGGCCGTAACCTAAAAGTGCACCCTTTTCTGTAATCTGACAGGTGACTGCAACATATATATATATATAACAAAGAAAGTGTGGTAAGGAACCAGGTGGACCATAACGCACCAGAGTACTCAATACTTAGGATAGTAGAGTGGGTAATAGGAAAAGAGTCAGGACACCGACCGGCTCTGCTACCGGGGTCCTGACTCTTTTCCTATGTGTGTGTGTGTGCGTGTATTCGCGTTAAGTATTTATATTTATAATAGAGTGCAGCTTTGAAGTTTCATTGAAAATTCGTTTTATTCAGTCACTTTGAACAAGCCTAATCAGTGGCACATGACAAAACACGCGCATATATATAGGCACACACACACACACACACACACACACACACACACACACACACACACACACACACACACACACACACACACACACACACACACACACACACACACACACACATCTCTCTCTCTCTCTCTATATATATATATATATACATATATATATAAAGAGATGTAGAACTTGTTATAAACAGTACGGTTGATAGTTTGGTGAGAGGCTTTGCTTTGGAATATATTTATAATCATATGTACATGTGTAATGTTACCTGTGAAATCTGGGTTTTATGAAGTCACAGTATCTTGGCTTAGCATGTGTCCCTGAGGCTAGATTTATTTCTTTTTTTGTGTATCTTGTGCGATACACAAAAAAAGAAATAAAACTAGCAGCAGGGACACATGCTAAGCCAAGATACTGTGACTTCATAAAACCCAGATTTCACAGGTAACATTACACATGTACATATGATTATAAATATATTCCAAAGCAAAGCCTCTCACCAAACTATCAACCGTACTGTTTATAACAAGTTCTACATCTCTTTATATATATATATAGAGAGAGAGAGATATATAGATGTGTGTGTGCGTGCGTGCGTGTGTGTGTGTGTGTGTGTGTGTGTGTGTGTGTGTGTGTGTGTGTGTGTGTGTGTGTGTGTGTGTGTGTGTGTGTGTGTGTGTGCGAGCGTGCCTATATATATGCGTGTGTTTTGTCATGTGCCACTTGTGTGATATGTTCACATACTTGAAACGTATGCAACCGTACAAATATGTTACTGCGTTCGCACGTGCGTGTGTTTATGTGTGTGTTTATGTTTGTTACGGTGCGCTGATGTGTTACTATGATGAAATAGTTCTTGTGTGCGCGTGTTTTGTTGTCTGTATACATGGTTTTGTTTATCGATGGCACATTATTTTCCGATGTAAATATCTGCGCACAAAGAAGTGCTTTTAAATGCGATGACAGAAATCATGTTTTAGGATTTAATATGATATATCTGCTTCTTAATATCGACACCTTAGAATATATCTCCAGATGATCCTTTTACAGATGTTTCTACAACAAAACTACCTGTAAACTACTCATAAATATCTGTCGATGTATTGAATGTCTTTTTATACATGTGTGTAGATATTTGTGTTGTTATAACTGTATGTAGTTATATAGGTAAATGATTTTACGTTTTGAAGCATCAATTCTAGTCTTTACCAATGGT
>OZ024742.1:306750769-306770769 GCA_964016885.1 Eledone cirrhosa
GACTTTGCCCTGTGAAGGGGAAAGTATAATATTTGGGCCTTTTGGCCCAAATATTTGAACTTTTTTACATGTTAAAAAATTTACGAAGAAAAAAAAATGTGGCTGAGCCACGCCCCCCAGCGATATGTCGGCTGTCGTGCGACAACGACGTAGAAGTTGAGAGGAGCGCTACAGCGAAATTAACACACATTGATAACACAAACACCACCACAAACAAGGTAAACAAAGACATCAATGATACCAATGAAAACTCTCATTTCGAAGAAAATGACAGTAACAGCGACAACGAAAATACAGATAACAAAAAAAAAATAATAACAAATACAACAACAATATCAACACCACTAACATGAAAACAAATAGCGACAACACCAACAGCAACAATACCAACTGCACCGAGAACAACGGTGGCAATAAAGACAACAATGATAACAGCGACAGTGCTAACAACACCACCAAAAAGAACAACGACAACAACACACCCAACCAAAACAAGAAGAACACTTTCGCAGCGGCAGCAGCAAAAAAGAGGCCATGCTTCAACATGGACCTCTCAAACAAAGATGAAATGTTGGCCCAGGCATGGAAGCTCATCAAGCAAGAGCAAACCTGGGCCAACTTAACTGTCCCGGTAGAAGCTATTGAGGCAGTGGAGCGCAGAACTGTGCATTATAGATGCATCTCAGCACAAACCAAAAGGGCACCTTCTAATCCCACAAGAAGATGTCGAAGTCGCGCTGAGGTGCATCAGAGAAGACACCCAGTACATAGAGAGGGGCAGACAGTACGGCACCATTTCGGTGTTGTTCAAGTCAGAAGCCCTCGCTATGAAACACGCTATGACTCCTTGCAAAACCAGCAAGGTCATAATGTACCCCTCCCACATGGGAAAAAGAACGGCCCGTCTCCGCATTCCCAGAATCGCACCAGGACTTGACATGTGGTGGCTTCTGGGATGTGTGATTGTGGAAGGGACGGATTCCGTCCCTATATAAGTGACCAGACGGCCAGAGAGGACTGGTCCGGGGTTGACTTGGAGATCCTTCTCCAGATCAGGCCCGAGAATGTGAAGACTATCCCGGACCACATCCGCCTTCAGAATGGGACGGTCATTCACATTATGACCGAAGGCAAAAGGCCGCAGTGTTTTGTTTGTGGGGAAAAAACCCATTTGCGAGCCTTCTGCCCTCAACTGCTGAAAGAGGCAAGGGGTCGAAAGGCTCCACTGCTGCCGACGCCGGGGCGAGGACCACAACCAACACCAGCACCGGCAAAACCACCAACAACAACACCAATAGAAAGACCACCACCAACATTGACCACCCAGGGGAGAAACGAGGAAAGCTGTCAAATTCCCCCTCCCCCCAAAATACACACACCAATAAAACCATAAACATACATACAGATCCACTTACAGACACAGACCCCTCATCTACCAGTAGTGAAAATGAGGGAAAACCCAAATCCCAAAAAATACAAAAAAGGAAACACAAAAAGAAAAAAAAAACTCAACAAAGCACAAAAGCACCCACAATAAAAAACACAGACACCACCCACGTAAACATCTCTCCAATAACACCAACATTAACACCACCATCACCATCACCAGAATCCCCCAAACGCAAACAACTGAAACAGACGCAAGAACAAATATACGCACAAACATCTGAAACCACAGACACCGCACTCACAACAAACACAGACACAACCGAAACAACACCACCAAAACCATCACCACCACAGCCACGCAAACAAATAAAATCACACCAACGAAACATACAAAACTTTGTGCTCGTCAGGAGGGCCAACAAGGAACTGATGGCCCTCGTAGCACGAAGTGAAAATATACAAAAAGAGGGGGAAATTTTTAAATCGAACACATTTCGCGTGCTGGAAGATTTGGTTCTGGTGCGAATGTCGCTCGACATATTCAAATAAATACGAGACAGCTTTCCTCGGGACGTGGGAATCCCGAACGTAAAACCCACTTCAAAACTGTTAAAGGGGTTCCCAAAAGAAACCCCACCAACTATGGAGGTAGAACAACCCGACCTTCACAAGTGCCCGGAAGATAAGTAAACCTTCCTCTCTTTCTGTTTAACCTGCCAACATGGCCGTATTAAGAGTAGGATGTTTAAATGTTCGAGGCCTGGGATCGTCCTGGAAGCAGGGTCACCTGCTCAACGACCTCTATAGAAATGGATGTAATTGCAGTTAGCGAGACCAGGATTTCCGACACGCGCGCACTAGCCTCCATTTTCGACGACTATCAGATCTTTGCATCTGTTAGCCAGCCGGGAATGGGAGGCGGGGTGAGAGTGCTGTTTAGGAAAGACCTGGATCTCGAGGTAAGGTCGATCTTCCGGGAACCGGACGGGAAGTTGATGGTCCTGGACGTGAACAATAACGAAGGTGGTGCCGTTAGACTGGTGGCCCTCTATGCTCCTACTGGGGCAGGACGGCCGGACTTCTTTAGACGCCTGGAAGCCTTTCTGGGTACGTCTCGCCCTTTACTGTTAGCGTGGGACTGGAACGGCATCTTAGACGCACGCTGGACTGTGTGGGAGCATCCGATAGGAGCGGGGGGTGCAAAAGCCTCCAGAACCTGATCAGCCAGTTCCAACTGTCTGACTAGATTTCGCTAATGCGCCAGTGTGGACCTGGGCTAACCGCATAGGGTCATCTAGATCGTATATAGACAGGATATTCATTAGGAAAATAGACAGAAATAGTGAAAGCTGTCCACGTTTTGAAACGGTCGCCTATTCAGATCACAAGTTTGTGATCTGTATGGTCGACCTAGATAAGACGCGTAGGTTAGGACCTGGTTACTGGAAGATAAACATGTCATTTCCGGCACGTAAGGCTTACAGGGACCAGGTCAACAATTTAGTTAAGAAAAAGTTGACAGGGGAAGTCGTCAACAATAGATGGTGGGGGGCTCTCAAAAGTGAGATAAGAGTAATGTCGATAGAGTTTAGCAAAGAAGTAGCGTTAGAGAAAAATAGAAAGGAGGAGAAGTTGGTAGATAAGTTAGACGAGGCTATTGGTAGTGGCATTGCAACTGACGTGCTAGCGGCGAGAATGGCATTAGACCATTTCTTCAATGCGAAACACGAAGGTTGCATTGTCAGAGCTGTTCGATGGGCCCGCGTGGCAGATGCGCAGCGTGGTAATAAAACAACGATTCGGTCTTTGACGGACCGAGACGGGCACGAGCTGAGCGATTCCGAGAGGATGTGTGAGGCCTTTCGCCAACATTTTGCTCGGTTGTTCGGGGGAAGTGGCGGGTCAGAGATGGTGGCGGACTTCAGTCCCTACTTCGATGGCTTGCCGCAACTCTCGACGGCTGACGCTGGGCGATGCGAAAGGCCAATTACTTCAGCCGAGATTCAGGATGCCCTGGTCGGCTGCATGAGGCGCAAGTCACCCGGTTTGGATGTTCTGCTCTACGAGCTTTACGTAAATATGCCAGACTTATTCTCCAATCTCCTCGAAGCCCTCTACTGCAACTGGCAGCAAAACGGGAGTATTCCCAGTTCTGTGAGCCGGGGCGTAGTGACGCTGATAAGGAAAGACGAGAACAAGAGGGACACATTAGACAATTTCAGGCCCATAACTCTGCTCAACACAGAGTTTAAGATTTTGCCAAGGTGTTAGCGAAAAGGTTGGCGTTTGTCGTCGGGGATTTGGTTGGGAGAGGGCGCAAACTTGCTCAATCCCAACCAGGTCCATACACGACAACCTCCACCTAATGCGATACATCATAGAGAGGGTAGGGTGTAAACCTGGCTTCGGTGGGGCTCTGATTAATTTAGATCAATTGAAAGCATTCGATAGGGTTGACCATCGGTACCTGGAGGCTGTCCTCAAGGCGGCTATCTTCAAGGAGGCTGTCCCCAAGGCGGCCCCGTCTTCAGAAGCTGGATCGCTGCAATGCACAGCGGCACCTGCTCGATGGTCAAAATTAATGGCCACCTCTCGGAACCGTTTCAGGTCTCCCGATCGGTCCGTCAAGGGTACCCTCTCTCCTCCCTTCTGTACGTATTGACTCTCGAGCCTTTACTGCGGAAGCTAGAGCTGTTGCAGAGCATCCCGCTCGAACCGGTACGCGGAAAGGCTGGGTCGGCTTATGCGGACGACATCACCGTGATGGTGTCGGACTCCTCAGAAATCAAGGTGGTCGGCAATTTATTGGAGAAATATGAAAAGTTGACGGGGGCAAAACTTAACCCGGAAAAGTCAGTGGGCTTGCAGCTCGGCACCTGGAGAGGCAAGTCCATGCCATCCAACAGCGTAGTTGGGCGCTGGACGGACTGACCGGTAAAGTTGCTAGGGGTTTGGTTCGGGCCAGACACCTCCAGGTGGATAAGAATTGGGAGGAGGTGACGGGCAGGGTAGCCAGTCTCGCCCAGAAATGGGCTGGGATGAAGCTATCACTGAAAGGTCGGGAGGAGGTGGCGAACGCGTACATCGCGTCCGTCATCTACTACCGTCTGACTGTTGTACCTTGCCCCCGTTCGCGCCTCGCCATCTTGGAGCGGCTCCTCTTCAAATTCTTGTGGAGAGGTCAGGTTCCGCTGGTGGGGCGGTCCATCTGCTGCCAGCACCCTCTACGTGGAGGGCTGGACATGCCGTGGCTAATGATGCGCAGGCACGCGTTGAGGCTGCGGCATCTCCAGATATTCTGCCTAAACGGTGAACAGGTGTGGTCGCCGTTTGTCAGACGAGCCTTTCCGCAGCTCGTTTCTTTGACTGAGCTGCAGTCCTGGGTCAAGAAGAGACCGAGACTGGGTGACTGTCATCTGGAATGTTGCCAGGCACTCACTGCCCTCTACCAGGCGGGAAATGCGGTCAGTGGAACTTCCACTCTCGAGTTCTATAGATGATTAATGGTGGGCAAGTGCGACGAAGAACTCGGAGAGGCTCTGGGAGTCAACGAAGTCGAACTAACCAGTCTGTACCGGAGGAATTTCGAGCCGGGGACGATGGATAATTTCCAAAAATCCCTGGCTTGGCAGTACTAGCGGGGGGCACTGCCGGTTCGAGATAAACTCTACAGGCACGGAAGTGCTGTCAGACGGACCTGCCCGAGATGCGCGCAGAGCGACGAAACCGTTCAGCACGCACTCGTCCAGTGTCCGTGCATTACTGACTTGTGGAGTTATGTTAAACAGTGTTGTCGCGTGTAGAACGGATCCGGCTATCGGTCTAGTCCATAGTGAAGATCGACCCGCCGCCTTCTTTTGGCCAGGAAGGGCAGGCAATTTTCCTATGTCTGGTGGCAGTAGCGAAAGGGGTTGTATGGTGGACAAGGTTGAAAGGACTGAAGACAGACACTTTTCTCTTCGGCCAATCCCTCATCAACTTTTTCAAGTTTCACTTGGAAAGGAAGGTGAGGGTGGAGAGAGAAATGCTGCCCCCCAGTACATTTGCTAAAAGGTGGGTGATTGTGGCGAGAATGGCCCGTGTGAGTGGGCCTACTCTGGTCATGCGGTTGTAGGTAGGTAAATTTGAGGAGGAGAGGGGTGCCCTTCCAGGGTTCTCTCGAAGCGTCGGGTCGTTCAGGACTGGTGGGGTACCTGAGCGAACCCTAGGTGGTCATCACCCCTATTGGGGAATGTTTTTCTTGTAATTTTCTTGTTACTTTATTGTTACTCTGTTGTTGTTACTTTGTTATTGTGATTCATATTGTTTACTCGATTTTTCTGTAAACCCCCACTGTTCCAGTCTTTTGTATTGTCCCCTATATGTCGGCCCGTGTGTCCAATAAATGAAAACATCATTATTATTATTATTATTATTATTATTATTATTATTATTATTATTATTATTATGGGCGGTGGATTGGCAGTATCGGTAGAACAACGGACAATATGCTTTGCGGCATACGTTATGCGGCATGCGGCATGCCCTTTACGTTATGAGTTCATATCCCGCGGAAGTTAGCTTTGCCTTTCATCCTTACGGGGTCAATGAAATAAAGTACTAGTCACACACTGGGTGTTAATTTAATCACCCCCCCCCTTCAAATTGCTGGCCTTGTGCCTAAATCGCAAACCATTATTATTATTAAGGTTGATGTTGTTGACATAATACCAATAGTAGTTATTGCAGTTATATATATATAGTAGTGAAAGAGTGATTAATAACATGGTCGACTGTACAAAAATGGTTTTATTTACAGTATTAACAATTCTTTCATTGATCAGGTGAGTCTAAAGGTCGCTAATCACTCGAAGTTGCGTCACTTAACCTTAAATACAGTGTGTGTCTGATCAAATCATCGGTATACTGGAGGGTGTAACACATAGCATTGGTATTTATAGATACATCGGAGAATCAAAACAATAACATCAATAATAAAAGATAATAAAATATAATAATAAAGAAGTTAGAATGAAGATGATAAAGATGTAAAAAATAAGTAAAAAATAAGTTTTAAAAAAAAATATATATATATATATGTCAACATGTATGGAGCTGTTATTTTTATCTAAAGACATTTTTTCAAATTCCATCCCGCCCGTCCCCTCTATCTATCTTATTTCTCAATCTTTCTTCTGATGAAGGACTAGCGTCCGAAGTGTTAAGACCCTCTTCCTTTTGTTTTTCAGCGTTAACCTAATATATCCCTTCCATATACTGTACCGATTGTGTTGTTATTTCTGTTTACCTTTTACATGCATATATATATATATATATATATATATATGTATAGTAATAATAATAAATTTGAGGATTAAAATCCAAAGAGGGCTCGATAAGAATAAATATATATCGAATATATAAAAACCGTAGAGCAAATATTTATTAAAATAACAGATTAAAGTTTAAGCAAAGAATCGCTGATTTCACCCTTAACGGTATCTTCTGAAAGATTATATATATATATATATCTTCTGAGTTTCAGAAGATCCCGTGAAGGGTGAAATCAGCGATTCTTTGCTTAAACTTTAATCTGTTATTTTAATAAATATTTGCTCTACGGTTTTTATATATTCGATATATATTTATTCTTATCGAGCCCTCTTTGGATTTTAGTCCTCGAATTTATTATTATTACTATACATATATATATATATATATATATATATATATATGCATGTGAAAGGTAAACAGAAATAACAACACAATCGGTACAGTATATGGAAGGGATATATTAGGTTAACGCTGAAAAAAAAAAGGAAGAGGGTCTTAACACTTCGGACGCTAGTCCTTCATCAGAAGAAAGATTGAGAAATAAGATAGATAGAGGGGACGGGCGGGATGGAATTTGAAAAAATGTCTTTAGATAAAAATAACAGCTCCATACATGTTGACATATATATATATTTTTTTTTTTTTTAAACTTATTTTTTACTTATTTTTTACATCTTTATCATCTTCATTCTAACTTCTTTATTATTATATTTCATTATCTTTTATTATTGATGTTATTGTTTTGATTCTCCGATGTATCTACAAGGTGAAGGCGCATGGCTTAGTGGTTGGAGCATTGGCCTTGCAATCGAAAGGTTGTGAGTTCAATTCTCGGACCGGGTGATGTGTTGTTTCCTTGAGCAAGACACTTTATTTCACGTTGCTCCAGTTTACTCAGCTGTAGAAATGAGTACCGGCCTGCCCGCCCAGCCAGTGGGATGGCGTTATCTTATGGCTAAAATAGCACGACGTGCCAGCGGCGCCGATTGGTGCCCCACAGACTGGTCGGTCTTATTATATCACCTCGGTCAAGGTGATATAATAAGACCGCCATCGACATGAACTAAGGTCATTCATTTGCCACATTGTTTGAACTAACTATTGTAGATTAAAATCTATGTAACCTCTTATTCTATACACACGTCTAACCTGAATGTAAGTCAAAGGTTTACAATGATGGTTTCCCACTCAATGAACCAATCAGATGTTGTCAATGGCTATGTTATCACAGCATCTCTGTATCCTTTTTAAATATTTTAACTAGAGGTGTGTACTCTTACCTGTTGTTTTCCTGTTTGTTTTTGTGCAGCATTCGGCCAGACCACAAATCATTCTCTAGCAATGCCTAGTTGGTTCAGCCGCTGTGTGTATTCGTTACATTGGACTATCTCATCCGTTGTTATTTGCCGCTTAAAACGTCCACTCATTCTTCTAAATATATTGCTCTCAGTGTTGCATTGATTTATATTTAGTGCTTCACTTTATTCTTCATAAAATTGGTTTAGTTTGATTTGGTTTTGTTTGGATTCAAACTGATTGCTTTCTTGAATGTTTAATGTCGCTTTACATACCAAGGGACTGTTTTGCGATTAAGCGGGAACCTCTTGTTTTACGGATTCATTGTTTTGAATAATAATCTTATTTTTATTTTTTTTTGGGGGGGGGGAATATTTATCTCTCATCTGTTTTCCTTTTCGTTATAGATTTCATTAAAGATTGACATTTATTTTCGCGTATTTTAAATAGTTTTTGTATATCTATTGACCATGTTGTTTGCTTTGGTTTTAATATTCTTATGTTAGTAAAACTAAACAATTACCCATTTTTTATTTTAACTACAGATGCATAGTTTGTCATTTAACTTAATGATATTAATATCCACATCTGTTTTAATTAAGCATGTCATGCCCAAGATTTATTATATGCGGTAGGCATTTCAGGAATAACTGTGTAAATGATTATACAAGTGTATTCTTGGCATATTATTTTTTTAGACACGATGGTGGTGTATGGTTAAAAGTTGGCTCAGCAAGCTTATTTGGTCTTTGATTTTACTGCGCATCACTTTGATAAAGTGTCTTCTATGATTACTTTAGGTAGATCCAAATCATATGAATGAAATTGGACACCTGGACCCCTTCCTAGAGGATTTTACCTGATATATGGAGGTTTTATTCACTCTTTTCCCCAGTAGTATTGGACACCCTACAATGGTAATGAACACTGCTTTTCTTTCTTTCACTAATAAATAAAACAAAATATTACTTTTATTATCTTTTTGTCTCGTTCCTCTGGGGTTTTTATTGCATATATATAAAATTAATATTTTCTCTCGAAACATTAGTCAAATTTCATTCCCAAACACATAACATATTATATTTTAAATTGCTTTCTTGATTTATGTGAAAAATGGTTTTAAAATTTTCATATAGTTTTATTTGCTTTTTTATTTGTTTTTGTTGTTGTATTTTGTTTGTTTTGTTTTTCAATCATAGTTTTCAGTTGGTTTCTCATTTCTCGTTTTTGTTTTGACTATTTTTATTTTTCCTTTTTCTTACTTCTTATTTTCCTGCTTTCAAATAAAGTCAGTTTTGTTTACCAGGACACATCGACAGCCATGCTGGAGTTTATCCAAATTTTTCAGATTTTAACTGTTTGCTATATATCATTTCGACCTGAATAAAATGTCTCGTTATATTTTTTTTATTTACCATTTTTCACAATATAATTATTCTGGGTTTACAGCAACAACACCACCAACAACAGACTACATTCTATTTCTTTCTCTTAAATATTTTGGACCTTGTGGCTTGGTAAGAAATCAATATAATAGACATACCACTGTATAGAAATATAACCAGTGATATGTAGATGTTCTAGAATCCATTTGAAGACCAAGACCACCCATAATGCTATTTAGGAAAGAAAATAAACTTTTATAGCCACATATTCCATACAATATAAAATTATTTGTCTGATCAAATGCATACCAACACAAACTAAGATAAATCAAGAGCGTCAAATTTGTAAGAATGAGACTTCGTTTCAATTGTGGCCGTTTCAATTCGTATGGCTGACACATCTCGTTGTTTTTCAGTTTTGTTTCAGGCCTTGTGTATACCATAGAAAGAGAAAACATCTATGGTCAATTAGCTATTTCAGTCCTTGAAACAAATATATATACCGTTACATTAATTTTCTTTTATTTCTTAATAGTAAACTCCCTCATACTTCTGCAACAATGTTACTGATATAATTCCAACATTCAATTAGACATAAGATTTGGACGAGTGAACGTTTTATATAGTTAAAGAATAGTCAAGACAAGCACAGAGATACAAAACCACAAAGCTTTATTAGTATGTGGACAGAATGGAGAACGTGTTTCTCCGGGGGATGGTAGAGGCATTCCATCTCGCAAGACTCACACATGCAGCTGGCCAGCTCAGCTCACGAAATTATTAGCCATGCAGCCATGCTTGTGACAATACTATATTTAGTTGATATATTTGGCAACGTTGAAATAATTTCTTTACACTATTTCTAGTCATAACATAATTGGTGAGGAACAGTTTACATTCATTGACTAAACACCTACTTTTGTAACTTCTGCTTATTCTCTACGCATTTGTTCATAATTTTTTCCCTCAAATTCTTCTTCTTCTTCTTCTTCTTCTTCTTCTTCTTCTTCTTCTTCTTCTTCTTCTTCTTCTTCTTCTTCTTCTTCTTCTTCTCCTCCTCCTCCTCCTCCTCCTCCTCCTCCTCCTCCTCCTCTTTATTCGCTTTCTGCTTTCATCTTGTTTTTATCATTTTTATTGCTTTAATATTGTTCCATTGTTTTCCCCATATATTAAACTTTGTTAGACTTTGGCACCCTTAATTATCTTTAATTCTTTTATTCCGATTTGTTTATCGTCTTCTTCTCTGCAATCTATATTTTCATCTGAGATCTTCTTCAAATTAAACGTTCTTCAAATAAACTAGCACCGGGTTTCTTAAACATATTCTACTCGTCAGACAAACAGTTTCCTCCTACATATTCGACTGTGTTTTTCACGAAGTAGTTAAAACCTAATTTCCATTAATTTCCGTTCTTCCTTTATAATAGTTTCTTCTTTTTTATTTGCTTTCATTTTATTGTATGTTGATTAATTATATATTTGTGTATTTCACCTTTTATTTCGTACTTCCTTCCTTAAAGTAAATATTATCTAGTATACAGACACCCTCTTTTTTCTTCTCTTATTTATTATAACCCTGTTTTTCCTCTTTCCGCTTTCTCTTTAATGTACATAGCCATTTTAGAAATTTTGAAAATTTTCATTTTCTCAGCTGGTATTTATTGAATGTCAATCATTTGAAATAATTATTTGAAAATAATGCTGTTATTCTTTTCTAATGGTGACAGGAAAGCTAAGAATGGGGCTATAGGTGTTAGAAGCTGGAGGAAAAGTTAAATGATGCAACAAGGCTCTTGAGTATGATGGTTGTGATGATAGTAATGCTAGTGGTGCTGGCAAAAGGTGTGTATTAGTGACTGTCAGTGAGTGATGACGGTGCGTTCACTCCGGTTGCCAATGGAGATGTCTATTGTGATAACTGGAAAAGGGGTGATAGTAGCTGTAGTAGATGATATTGATACTGTTATTGATGATGATGATTTGCATATTGATTGTATTATTACTAATATTATTTCATATCCTGTCGCGTTTCGTTGTGCCTTTCATAATTAGGGAATGAATAAACACACTGGGGTTGATTTAATCGATTTTGTTTAGAACAATCAATTTTCGACTTGTGCCTAAATCAGGAACCATTATTAATATTATTTCGGCATGCTGGTACTAGAACATAATGAGATGGAATGGACTTGTATCGGGAAAATATGCTTCTAAACAATTATTTTACAACTTTTAGTTTGAATTGTTTCTACTATTGGCACAAGGCCAGCAATTATTCCAGTGCATTACCTGTACTTTATTTTATCGACCCCGTAAGGATGAAAGGCAAAGTTAACCTCGGCGGGATTTGAACTCAGACAATAAAGGGGCATAAATCTATACTGGAAAGCATGGCGTCCGACCCTCTGCCGATACTGCCAATCCACAAGATATTAATATTGTTTGGTTTGTTGCAATTAACCTACTACAGTAGAATGTTAATTTATTGCCTGCCCTTCTAGCAATATACGAACACATTTATGTATCTATTCCACTAACTATCTTCGCTGAGACAATTTTTTTTTTTTTTGTGGCATAAGGTCGTTATTTGAATCTATACCTTGTTTAGATCAACTATGTTAAGCTTATATTTGTACTAAACCACGTTTGCACGCATTCTGTTCAGCATATTACTTTCTGCAACTATTGTATTTCTGTCAGTTATTGAAATGATTCTGCTAGCAAAGCAGGATGGCATGCATAGAGTTGATCTTGTATGTGAACAGATGAAATGTGATGGGCTCTAGCACTAATCGGCAAGAGGAAACTTTAATAGAAGTTACATACAAATCTCTGTTAGCCAGATGCGTTGGACGTTGATTCATAATTGAAGATTAATTGGCAATTTAACCTTCTGACTATATTAATTTTAATTAGTTCTTGACACCTTCTAAAATAAGCACAACATTTCCCTCTTCAAATAAAACTAATTGATATTATGAACAATCTCAACATTTCTATTTATATAAAATTCTGTGTGTCTATACCTTATCTACTTATGTTGTGAATACCTTATCCTTTAGATACTTTATACAGACACAGAGTCAATACATCTGTCAATGAAGCGTATCGTTGTGCAGAATATAAGGTTTTGTCTTTTTAGTTTAGCTTCCCGCTACTTCTAACAAAGGCGTTTTCAAAGACTAAAAATCCTTAAATTACTATTATTTTAGTTAATGAATCAGTAAATTCAGAGGTCAAATGTGAAGATGAACAATGACATATATGAAGTAAAACTTTCAAAGAAGGCAAGAAAAAAGTGCAATTTGGGGACAGAACGCTTCATTGGGAAAATATTTAATAGTGGATAGATTTTGTGTTGCCCTGCTATGTTGTGACAGAATAAAGGTAGCTGAGTTAACGAAGAGGAATAATGTGTTTGTGGGGGGATACACTTGCATACATACATATATACAGGGTGTCCCAAACACATCAGCAGCATTGTAATCAAAGTGTGTATATATATATACATGTGTGTGTGTATGCATATACATATATATATATATGTGTGTGTGTGTGTGTGTGTGTGTATATGTATCTGCATACACACAAACACATGTATATATATATATATATATATATATATATATATATATATATATACGTTATTCCGGGTTGAATCGGAGGTAACCACAGTAAGTAAGGGACTCAATACATTGCAGAGTATAAGAGTTTTAATATACATGAGATTCTACAAGACTAGAACTGTTTCATTCTTTAGAAATCATCAGGAATCTGGGTATCAACTTTCAAACACTTTAAGCCAGTGTTAAAGCCCGATGGCTAAAAACGACCTCCTCCTATTGGTCCCTATACCTCCTTCCCACCCTACCCCCCACCCTCCTCAACCTGAAATACGGCCACTATGGTTATGTGAGTACCTCTTAACTATCTGCATTTTCTGCCTGTAGAGCTGTTTTTATGTGCCTGTGTATATGCGTATATTTATTGAGTACTTATTTATTTGTATGTGTATATATTTGTGTGTATGTGTGTATATGTATGTGTTGTATATGTATGTGTATGTATGTGTATGTGTGCACATTTGTATGTGTATATGTGTGTATATATGTATATATATATATATATATATATATATGTATATATGTATATATATATATATATATATATATATATATATATATATATGATAGCTAACAAGCTTGAAACTAGTACATCGTTCCTGTATCAGTGTTGAACAAAAAGGTGACGTGGTTGCCTTAACACCGTATGGCATAAATTCGGGCTGTTCAGTTTGTTTACAAACGAACAAAGCGACGTTAGCGCCGCTAAACTGATACGTGCATATATGTATGTGTACCTGTATGCATATGTATATATATGTGTATATATATATATATATATATATGTATATGTGCATGCTACTGTACGTCTGTATACATATATGTATGTACGTATACATGCATACTTACATTTAAGTAAGTGCCATACTAAGAGTGAGAAATGAAATTTCGTTTTCATTTTGTTTCAATTTATCGTTTTCGGTATGCCTAACCGATTTAACTCACTCAATATGCAAATTAGGCTGCTCAGCCGTTAATTTTCATAAGGAAAGTATATACTTTCGAACGTTCAACTATCTGGCAGATGGGTAAACGGTGCTGATGATAGCTAACAAGCTTGAAACTAGTACATCGTTCCTGTGTCAGTGTTGAACAAAAAGGTGACGTGGTTGCCTTAACACCGTATGGCATAAATTCAGGCTGTTCAGTTTGTTTACAAACGAACAAAGCGACGTTAGCGCCGCTAAACTGATACGTGCATATATGTATGTGTACCTGTATGCATATGTATATATATGTGTATATATATATATATATATATGTATATGTGCATGCTACTGTACGTCTGTATGCATATATGTATGTACGTATACATGCATACTTACATTTAAGTAAGTGCCATACTAAGAGTGAGAAATGAAATTTCGTTTTCATTTTGTTTCAATTTATCGTTTTCGGTATGCCTAACCGATTTAACTCACTCAATATGCAAATTAGGCTGCTCAGCCGTTAATTTTCATAAGGAAAGTATATACTTTCGAACGTTCAACTATCTGGCAGATGGGTAAACGGTGCTGATGATAGCTAACAAGCTTGAAACTAGTACATCGTTCCTGTGTCAGTGTTGAACAAAAAGGTGACGTGGTTGCCTTAACACCGTATGGCATAAATTCAGGCTGTTCAGTTTGTTTACAAACGAACAAAGCGACGTTAGCGCCGCTAAACTGATACGTGCATATATGTATGTGTACCTGTATGCATATGTATATATATGTGTATATATATATATATATATATATGTATATGTGCATGCTACTGTACGTCTGTATACATATATGTATGTACGTATACATGCATACTTACATTTAAGTAAGTGCCATACTAAGAGTGAGAAATGAAATTTCGTTTTCATTTTGTTTCAATTTATCGTTTTCGGTATGCCTAACCGATTTAACTCACTCAATATGCAAATTAGGCTGCTCAGCCGTTAATTTTCATAAGGAAAGTATATACTTTCGAACGTTCAACTATCTGGCAGATGGGTAAACGGTGCTGATGATAGCTAACAAGCTTGAAACTAGTACATCGTTCCTGTGTCAGTGTTGAACAAAAAGGTGACGTGGTTGCCTTAACACCGTATGGCATAAATTCGGGCTGTTCAGTTTGTTTACAAACGAACAAAGCGACGTTAGCGCCGCTAAACTGATACGTGCATATATGTATGTGTACCTGTATGCATATGTATATATATGTGTATATATATATATATATATATATGTATATGTGCATGCTACTGTACGTCTGTATACATATATGTATGTACGTCTACATGCATACTTACATTTAAGTAAGTGCCATACTAAGAGTGAGAAATGAAATTTCGTTTTCATTTTGTTTCAATTTATCGTTTTCGGTATGCCTAACCGATTTAACTCACTCAATATGCAAATTAGGCTGCTCAGCCGTTAATTTTCATAAGGAAAGTATATACTTTCGAACGTTCAACTATCTGGCAGATGGGTAAACGGTGCTGATGATAGCTAACAAGCTTGAAACTAGTACATCGTTCCTGTGTCAGTGTTGAACAAAAAGGTGACGTGGTTGCCTTAACACCGTATGGCATAAATTCAGGCTGTTCAGTTTGTTTACAAACGAACAAAGCGACGTTAGCGCCGCTAAACTGATACGTGCATATATGTATGTGTACCTGTATGCATATGTATATATATGTGTATATATATATATATATATATGTATATGTGCATGCTACTGTACGTCTGTATGCATATATGTATGTACGTATACATGCATACTTACATTTAAGTAAGTGCCATACTAAGAGTGAGAAATGAAATTTCGTTTTCATTTTGTTTCAATTTATCGTTTTCGGTATGCCTAACCGATTTAACTCACTCAATATGCAAATTAGGCTGCTCAGCCGTTAATTTTCATAAGGAAAGTATATACTTTCGAACGTTCAACTATCTGGCAGATGGGTAAACGGTGCTGATGATAGCTAACAAGCTTGAAACTAGTACATCGTTCCTGTGTCAGTGTTGAACAAAAAGGTGACGTGGTTGCCTTAACACCGTATGGCATAAATTCAGGCTGTTCAGTTTGTTTACAAACGAACAAAGCGACGTTAGCGCCGCTAAACTGATACGTGCATATATGTATGTGTACCTGTATGCATATGTATATATATGTGTATATATATATATATATATATGTATATGTGCATGCTACTGTACGTCTGTATACATATATGTATGTACGTATACATGCATACTTACATTTAAGTAAGTGCCATACTAAGAGTGAGAAATGAAATTTCGTTTTCATTTTGTTTCAATTTATCGTTTTCGGTATGCCTAACCGATTTAACTCACTCAATATGCAAATTAGGCTGCTCAGCCGTTAATTTTCATAAGGAAAGTATATACTTTCGAACGTTCAACTATCTGGCAGATGGGTAAACGGTGCTGATGATAGCTAACAAGCTTGAAACTAGTACATCGTTCCTGTGTCAGTGTTGAACAAAAAGGTGACGTGGTTGCCTTAACACCGTATGGCATAAATTCGGGCTGTTCAGTTTGTTTACAAACGAACAAAGCGACGTTAGCGCCGCTAAACTGATACGTGCATATATGTATGTGTACCTGTATGCATATGTATATATATGTGTATATATATATATATATATATGTATATGTGCATGCTACTGTACGTCTGTATACATATATGTATGTACGTATACATGCATACTTACATTTAAGTAAGTGCCATACTAAGAGTGAGAAATGAAATTTCGTTTTCATTTTGTTTCAATTTATCGTTTTCGGTATGCCTAACCGATTTAACTCACTCAATATGCAAATTAGGCTGCTCAGCCGTTAATTTTCATAAGGAAAGTATATACTTTCGAACGTTCAACTATCTGGCAGATGGGTAAACGGTGCTGATGATAGCTAACAAGCTTGAAACTAGTACATCGTTCCTGTGTCAGTGTTGAACAAAAAGGTGACGTGGTTGCCTTAACACCGTATGGCATAAATTCAGGCTGTTCAGTTTGTTTACAAACGAACAAAGCGACGTTAGCGCCGCTAAACTGATACGTGCATATATGTATGTGTACCTGTATGCATATGTATATATATGTGTATATATATATATATATATATGTATATGTGCATGCTACTGTACGTCTGTATGCATATATGTATGTACGTATACATGCATACTTACATTTAAGTAAGTGCCATACTAAGAGTGAGAAATGAAATTTCGTTTTCATTTTGTTTCAATTTATCGTTTTCGGTATGCCTAACCGATTTAACTCACTCAATATGCAAATTAGGCTGCTCAGCCGTTAATTTTCATAAGGGAAGTATATACTTTCGAACGTTCAACTATCTGGCAGATGGGTAAACGGTGCTGATGATAGCTAACAAGCTTGAAACTAGTACATCGTTCCTGTGTCAGTGTTGAACAAAAAGGTGACGTGGTTGCCTTAACACCGTATGGCATAAATTCAGGCTGTTCAGTTTGTTTACAAACGAACAAAGCGACGTTAGCGCCGCTAAACTGATACGTGCATATATGTATGTGTACCTGTATGCATATGTATATATATGTGTATATATATATATATATATATGTATATGTGCATGCTACTGTACGTCTGTATACATATATGTATGTACGTATACATGCATACTTACATTTAAGTAAGTGCCATACTAAGAGTGAGAAATGAAATTTCGTTTTCATTTTGTTTCAATTTATCGTTTTCGGTATGCCTAACCGATTTAACTCACTCAATATGCAAATTAGGCTGCTCAGCCGTTAATTTTCATAAGGAAAGTATATACTTTCGAACGTTCAACTATCTGGCAGATGGGTAAACGGTGCTGATGATAGCTAACAAGCTTGAAACTAGTACATCGTTCCTGTGTCAGTGTTGAACAAAAAGGTGACGTGGTTGCCTTAACACCGTATGGCATAAATTCGGGCTGTTCAGTTTGTTTACAAACGAACAAAGCGACGTTAGCGCCGCTAAACTGATACGTGCATATATGTATGTGTACCTGTATGCATATGTATATATATGTGTATATATATATATATATATATGTATATGTGCATGCTACTGTACGTCTGTATACATATATGTATGTACGTATACATGCATACTTACATTTAAGTAAGTGCCATACTAAGAGTGAGAAATGAAATTTCGTTTTCATTTTGTTTCAATTTATCGTTTTCGGTATGCCTAACCGATTTAACTCACTCAATATGCAAATTAGGCTGCTCAGCCGTTAATTTTCATAAGGAAAGTATATACTTTCGAACGTTCAACTATCTGGCAGATGGGTAAACGGTGCTGATGATAGCTAACAAGCTTGAAACTAGTACATCGTTCCTGTGTCAGTGTTGAACAAAAAGGTGACGTGGTTGCCTTAACACCGTATGGCATAAATTCAGGCTGTTCAGTTTGTTTACAAACGAACAAAGCGACGTTAGCGCCGCTAAACTGATACGTGCATATATGTATGTGTACCTGTATGCATATGTATATATATGTGTATATATATATATATATATATGTATATGTGCATGCTACTGTACGTCTGTATGCATATATGTATGTACGTATACATGCATACTTACATTTAAGTAAGTGCCATACTAAGAGTGAGAAATGAAATTTCGTTTTCATTTTGTTTCAATTTATCGTTTTCGGTATGCCTAACCGATTTAACTCACTCAATATGCAAATTAGGCTGCTCAGCCGTTAATTTTCATAAGGAAAGTATATACTTTCGAACGTTCAACTATCTGGCAGATGGGTAAACGGTGCTGATGATAGCTAACAAGCTTGAAACTAGTACATCGTTCCTGTGTCAGTGTTGAACAAAAAGGTGACGTGGTTGCCTTAACACCGTATGGCATAAATTCAGGCTGTTCAGTTTGTTTACAAACGAACAAAGCGACGTTAGCGCCGCTAAACTGATACGTGCATATATGTATGTGTACCTGTATGCATATGTATATATATGTGTATATATATATATATATATATGTATATGTGCATGCTACTGTACGTCTGTATACATATATGTATGTACGTATACATGCATACTTACATTTAAGTAAGTGCCATACTAAGAGTGAGAAATGAAATTTCGTTTTCATTTTGTTTCAATTTATCGTTTTCGGTATGCCTAACCGATTTAACTCACTCAATATGCAAATTAGGCTGCTCAGCCGTTAATTTTCATAAGGAAAGTATATACTTTCGAACGTTCAACTATCTGGCAGATGGGTAAACGGTGCTGATGATAGCTAACAAGCTTGAAACTAGTACATCGTTCCTGTGTCAGTGTTGAACAAAAAGGTGACGTGGTTGCCTTAACACCGTATGGCATAAATTCGGGCTGTTCAGTTTGTTTACAAACGAACAAAGCGACGTTAGCGCCGCTAAACTGATACGTGCATATATGTATGTGTACCTGTATGCATATGTATATATATGTGTATATATATATATATATATATGTATATGTGCATGCTACTGTACGTCTGTATACATATATGTATGTACGTATACATGCATACTTACATTTAAGTAAGTGCCATACTAAGAGTGAGAAATGAAATTTCGTTTTCATTTTGTTTCAATTTATCGTTTTCGGTATGCCTAACCGATTTAACTCACTCAATATGCAAATTAGGCTGCTCAGCCGTTAATTTTCATAAGGAAAGTATATACTTTCGAACGTTCAACTATCTGGCAGATGGGTAAACGGTGCTGATGATAGCTAACAAGCTTGAAACTAGTACATCGTTCCTGTGTCAGTGTTGAACAAAAAGGTGACGTGGTTGCCTTAACACCGTATGGCATAAATTCAGGCTGTTCAGTTTGTTTACAAACGAACAAAGCGACGTTAGCGCCGCTAAACTGATACGTGCATATATGTATGTGTACCTGTATGCATATGTATATATATGTGTATATATATATATATATATATGTATATGTGCATGCTAC
>OZ024742.1:306775769-306778269 GCA_964016885.1 Eledone cirrhosa
GCAACCCCACATCACTAACACAAGAGAGGTAACACCACAGGAGCATGAGGATAGAGAAAAAGCCCTCAATGCCCATATGGTGATG
Organism: Eledone cirrhosa; assembly: GCA_964016885.1. Taxonomy (NCBI): domain Eukaryota; kingdom Metazoa; phylum Mollusca; class Cephalopoda; order Octopoda; family Eledonidae; genus Eledone; species Eledone cirrhosa. The sequence goes on from OZ024742.1 coordinate 306,775,855, forward strand.
TGGACGAATATAATGCAGCCCCACGAAAGGACTGCCAACAACTACCAGGTCTGGAACAATGACGTGCCGGCGTTGTATGGGCTTCGAAAAGACCATAAAACGGGCAGTGACCCTGTCGCGGGACCACCAACAAGGCCAGTCTGTGGAGCTAACATTGCTAGTAACTACAGACTGTCCTACTTCCTCTCCCTGATCATACGCCCCATCATTGAAATGTCCCCAGATGTATGTGACAGCACGGAGGACTTCCTCAGCAGAATCGGCGTGTGTAACCGATCTAGGGACCTAACAAACTGCATAATAGGTAGTATGGATGTTGTGTCCCTGTATCCATCTATTGACGTGGATTTTGCCGTGGATTTTAATGTTGAGTTCCGTGGGATTGATACCTGTGAGCTGGGACTCCTACTTAAACTTACCTATAGTAATAATTATCTAGACACATATGACCTTAGCAACCTGTGCCCTACAAGACCAGCAAGAGGCAGACCACCTACCATTACCTCAATGGCCAAGAAAACCCACACAGATAGATAGAACGGGTGGACCAGAGCCATACGGACACCCGAAAACCACGATGAACTGAAGAAAATGACTGCACAAGCGGTAGGGGCCAGCATAAAACTAACCCTTAAGGAACATATGTTCAAATTTAATGGAAAAACATATGCCCAAGAGGAAGGAGCAGCCATTGGTGTTAGCATTGCAGGCGACATAGCTAACTTATTCATGGTATGGTGGGATAGTAGACTTAAACTTAAACTTAAAGAACAATTAGAAGACCCCTTAACCCTGATAATGTACTCCCGCTACGTTGATGATATAAACATCGTGTTAAGACACCCCCACTACAGAACAGTCAGGAACTAGAGAAAAACACAATGGAAAGCATCCAGCAAATAGCTAACTCCATCCACCAGAGCATTAGAGTTACTATAGACTACCTAAGTAAACACCCCAACCATCGATTACCTGTACTAGACACAGAGCTCTGGTTAGATACCATTAATAACAAAAAACAAATCCTCCATTCCCATTATGCCAAACCCATGACTTCCAAACATCTGATCCACCGAAACTCGGCCGTTTCGGACCATACCAAAATCAACATACTGATTGCGGATTTGGTAAGGGTGATGAGAAACGTGTCCCGCATGTGCAACCCCGAAGAACTAGTGAGACACATACAACACTTCATCCACCGTATGCAGTTCTCTGGCTACAATCAGAGAGATAGGATCAGAGTGTATAGAGGAGCCAGAACTAAATGGGAAAAAATCGTAAATAATGACATAAATGGGACCTGCACCTTGTATAGGAGACAATTTTTTGGAATAGAATAGAAAGAAATAGGAACAAGGCTAATAGAATAAACTCATGGTATGATAGCAATAAATACCAGAGTGTAATGTTCATCGATACAACCCCTAGAGGTGAATTAGCTTACAAATTTAGAAGGGCCCTAAATAAACATAAACTCAATATTAAGATAGTAGAAAGACCAGGTACCTCCGTAAAAACACTTATTAGCAAGACATACCCTTTCCATAGACCCTCATGTATAGATAAGAAATGTATAACCTGTAAAATAAGCCCCCATATTAACTGTAAAACTAGAAATGTAGTGTATAGCATAAGATGTACTGAAGGACAATGTAGAGACAAAAATATAGTGTACATAGGTCAGACAGCTCGTATTGTAGGGGTACGGATAAATGAACACTGGCGAGACCTTCAAGATAGTAAAGAATCATCTGTACTCTACCAACATGCTAAAATAGAACACAAGGGTAAATTAGAGAAGATAGAAATAAAAATAGAATCTACACACAGAAAAGACGCAATGTTTAGACAAATTACAGAGGCAATAAACATAAAAGAATTACAACCAAAATTAAATAGAAAATATGAGTGGAACAGCAACATCACAACTTACAATTAAGGACAAAATGAAAACACACACACACACATAGAACAAACAACCAACCAGTAACATGTAAATAAACAAATAAATAAATGAACATAAACACACACAGACACCCGGATGTGGCGCATGCGCAGACTGAGCACACAACACACACACAGAAACAAAATGGCGTAGGACAGAACAAAGGAGAGGCACAGAAACAAAGAAAGGAATCCCCAGTCACTGAAGAGGTCACAGAGTGTGTGACGAAAGAACTATGACTATATATAAACAACTATCTGGTTGTGGAACCAACCAACCAACCAGAAATTTATAAATTTATAAATTTATTATAAATTTATTATAATAAATTGAAGTGAAAGCAACAGGTGCGTGTGTTTGTGTGTTTCTTATTGGCAACATGACCCTCCCAAAGTATAACAATATCGGTTTCAACACACGATTTCAGATAAAGAATCTTGCTAAACAAATTCAGAAACGAAATATAT
>OZ024742.1:306783269-306815769 GCA_964016885.1 Eledone cirrhosa
GGCAACCCCACCAAGGTTTCTTGGTGAGGAGGGTGACTTTGGACATCCTGCAGGACTAAAAATAAAACCTGTCAGAGGGCAAAGGAGCTCTTAAGAGTCAATGGCCATCCAAAATCACCGGGAGAGATGACCCCTTAGCCTTTGTCAAGGCAGAATTCTAGGAGAAGGAAAACTCTGATATAACACCTGCAACCTTGATGGTATCCAATGATGTTGACTTTTTCTTCTTTTTGGTAAATATCATCTTGGTTAAGAGAGTGGGACTGGCTTTGTGCAGTGCCTTTGCTCACTATAAAAGCTTCACGGCACAGGCATTGCTTTATATCTGGAGATATCTCTGCACTTGTCATCACATGGTACTATGTGTCAATAATTGTCACAAGTGTAGTGTTTGTACCAGAGTTTTCAAGTCGCTGGCTGGACTAAAAAGTCACACTCGTTCAGCTCATCGGTAGGGGTTCTCCTACATGGATTAAAGTAGTGGCCGTACTCGAAAACGAGTTGGCAGCCACCATGTATATATAGATATATTTACAGGGAGATGAATTGCCTTATGGACAGCAGCATAACCTATATTGGATTCTCTAATTTACATAAGACTTGGATGCATTTATTCCCCTCTTATTTGTTCTTTTATTAAATTAAATTAGACACCTAGCTTTCAGACAAATGTAATCATATTTTTGTATGTATTCATATACATAAAATATTTGGATTGCCCTGCTATGTTTCATTTATGCTTAGAAATTCACTAGAGAACACGTATGCTTATTTTTTATCAATATAGCGACTGCGAGACTATAGTTTATAATATCATTTACAGGCTCTGGCTGAGCTGTAATAATCATTCTACTTTGGATAACTTTGGATAACTGTGCATTTTTTATAATTCATTGATTAACTATTTTATGTCGAGCACAAATATTGGCTAATCTAAAAAACCTAAAATGCTTATATAGTTATAACTGTAAGTTTTATTTAATAAACCTTTCTGATAGTAGTAAATATATGTAAAAGCATTTATGATATATGCCCATATGGAGAAAAATATTAAGATTGTTTGTCATGTGTTATTTCGGCTTGACAGTTCAGTAGAGAACACATGTGCGCAAGCATGCATATACATACAAATATTTATGCATATATGCTCAAACAAATATATTTCATAATATATATTTATAGGCACCGACACACAAGTAAACAGAGCATGACGGAATGGTTAAGGACTTCGCTTCGCAATCGTTAAGTCTTGGTCTCCTTCCCATTGCGTGGCATCTCGAGCAGGTGTCATTTACGATAGACATAGATCGAACCAAACATAGAAGGTGCAATTAAAGAATCATAAAAAACAAAGTTGTGGAGGGGAATTCGTTGAACGGGCAACAGATTGCACTATCATGTTTGACAAATAGAATGGGGTATAAAAGGAAACATTGTAGGCGTATATTATAAGTGGCGAGAGGCTTTGCCAATGGCCAATTCGCTGTCGTGCGGAATTGAGGAAAGCCACACAACCGTGTGTAAGGAGAATGTGTTTGGTTTGTTAATATAGAGAGAATATATCCTCGTGTCGAATAAGAATTGTGAGGTGCAAAGTCGGAAAACAATAATTTGAGAGAGTTAAGAATATTGTTAGTATCCTTTATATGAAAATAAAGGGTAGTGAGAACGGGTGATATAAGTTCATATATAATATATAGTACATGTAAGAAGTATGTTTATGATGAGATTATAATATGTATAGTTATGAAGATTTATAAGTGAGTTTATAATAATATCTAGTGCTAAGTGTTAAGAGATTTAGGTTAAGGATATGTCATCTTTAGGTAGCTACCAGTAGAAATCTAGATCGTTAAGCTACTGAAGATCTGCCTCTCGTCAGAGATTAGACCGCCTGAGAGCTAGAGCACACCCATTGTTGGCAGGTTTAATTCTAAGCTATGACTTCATAAATGCCACGTGAACATTATCTGAGAGTGATTTTTAGCCGTTTTAACTCTTTTCAAATTAGAATAAAATCCAACTGCTGAAACGACCTCATATAATGGTTTCAAAGTTGCATAATCATAAGTCAGAAATGATCTGTCAAATCAAGCCAAGCACAATTTCAGTCAAATGTGGGTAATGTAAATTCAAAGTTGCCACCACTCTTATTGCTATATTGTACAGATAAAGCATCGATTAAAATGATCTTGTCTGGGTAGTGTTTAGAACAATCAGTATACATAATTGTGGCATCATACATTTGGTATAAAACTTTAACGGCATGAATTAAATTAAATGACATCAACCAAATATCGAAACCACTCTTTAGAATCGCAATACAGATTGTGTATCATTACTGCACGGCTGTTTGCAATGCACGGATAACACTTTAACAGATTTTATTTAATCAGTGTCATTTCTTGTATTCAGCTAATAACTGACTGACACCCGTAACGATTAATCTGTAAAAGCTTTATTATAATGTGCATCATTATAATAAACCCACTACCGATCTATAGCCCCGTACTAATGTCAAATCAGTAGAAACAAATATTATTTTATGTTCAACTGATTTCGTGCAAACTATGGAAGCATTTGTGAAGTTTTAATAATGGATGATAATTGTGAATAAACAACTGTCACCAAATACTATATATTTATTCAATGCATAATGCGGTTAAATTATTAAAATCATGCGAAATATGTTGCTTCTATAATTTCAAACACAATAAAACAAATCTTCATTTTAGATATTTTATTCAATTAATTAAATGGGGAATAAAGAAACAAAATGCGGTGAAATGTACTTTGCCTTTAAATAAATAAATCTTTGTTTCACTGCTCTTCAAAATAACCTATGGATATATTTTCCAGTTAAATGGTCAAAAATACTAAAATATTCTTCAGAGATTTTGGAGAAAACATTCATTTTTCTTCATCAAATACTATTATGTTATAAGAGAATGACGATTTAGCAAACATTGATGCGAACAGTCGAAGGCTTTAAATATCACACATTTTTCTAGGATATAACTAAGATTGTGAAAAGAAAATGCAATTGTATCTATAAACATGAAATTGGTTTAACCGTTATTATTGTTGTTGTTCGTCGTTGGGATGGTGGTGGTCGTAGTAGTGTTGATAGTTTTGTTCCTTGTGTAGTTGTGGAGTATTATGTCAACCTTGACGAAGCAAAAGGAATTTCTTGCCGTGACCATATTCTAAGTTTAAGCAGTAACTACAACTAAATTATCTTATGAAACTTTCATTGATGCGGTGCCATTAGAGAGATATGGGATTGATGGTTCACTATAGGAAAGTCATAGGGATGTCTTACATACATTTAAAGCATGGTGACATTTTCTGCGATATTAGAAAGAACATCTGCCATAACATACATATTTACATTTCTCAGTCTTCTTATATGCAATACGCAGATATGTATATATACATATAGATATTTATATGCGTGTGTGTGTGTGTGTGTTTGCGTGTGTGTACATGTGTATGTGTATAACAGGAGTGGATATAAAAGCATATGCTATATGATTATGATATGTCCCAAACTTACAGAAACAGTCATCTGGCATTCTCACACGTTACCGACATACCTGTGATATAGCAATAGCTTAAAACATTCATAATCAGATTTGGTATGTTTCTTATAAATAAATGTATCGTATATGCGTTCATACACACTTATTTCATAAAATGATCCTATATTAGGTTGTCCGGAATGTTCTGAGCGTTTTTAAGCTAAATCTTTTTACGCTTCATTAAACACACCTGAAACGAAACACAGTTGACGCTTTGCGTTGATTGAAGTGGTAGTGCATCTCTTCTTTCTTCCTGACTATAAATAGATTTATCTTTCATTCCAATTACACTTTATTCACACTTGAAATGGTTAACCAAAATTTCCATATTCGCGTTGTAATTCTTTTTTTTTTTTAAAGGAAGAAAAGACTATTCCGTTTATGATATGCTTTTGAAACGAAATGAAAGTATGCCTTTTTTAAACAACTTGTGACTGGAGATGAAAAATGGGTGGTGTACGAAAACGTGGTACGAAAAAGATCCTAAAGTTTGCGTGTGGATACCCAAAACAGCAACCAAATATGAATATCCATGCCAAAAAGGATATGCTTTGTGTTTTGGTGGGATCATAAAGGCATTATTTATTATGAGCTTCTCCAACAAAACCAGGCCAATAATTCTGATGTGTACTATTGTCAGCTGGCTAATTTGAACCAAAAAGTCAAAGAATTGGGGCCGGAGATTGCCAACAGGAATGGGGTAGTTTCCAACAAGACAATGCCCGACCACATGAACTTGGTTGGGATCTCTTACCCCATCCGCTATATTCTCCTGATGTTGCGATATCCGGCTATCACTTGGTTCTCTATCTACACAACTAATTGCAAGGAAAAACATTTAACGATTTAGATGAGGTCAAAATGCATCTAGATAAATGTTTTCTTCAAAGCCAGTCAAATGTTATGCTGACGGAATATTTACATTGCCTGATAGATTGAAATTATTTCATTGAATACAATTTATTGAAAGGTCAATTATTTATATCGCTTTTTGCATATAAAAAACGCTCAGATCTTTCCATTTCTACCCCCCCCCCCCCCCTTATCAGTAGTTATTCTTCTTCTCCTTTTAGTCTTAAGTATTTCCCTTGAAAAAGTAATGGAAAAAAGAGTGCTCTATGTATTGTACAGAGCTATTTAATTACATAAAACAATATCACAACATAATTATTTCATTACCGATCGATGGTTTCAAAAAACTAGATGATTCTTACAAGGAAAATCCAGTTCATTCGTCAGAGAAAATTATTATTTATATATATATATGTAAGTAAAAGGTAAACAGAAATAACAACACCATCGGTACAGTATATGGAAGGTATATATGAGGTTAACGCTTGATATAGCAGGAAGAGGGTCTTAACGTTTCGGACGCTAGTCCTTCATCGGAAGAAAGAATGAGAAATAAAATAGATTAAGGGGAAGGGCGGGATGGAATTGGAAAAAATGTCTTTAGATAAAAATAATAGGTCCATTCATGTTATATATATATATATATATGTGTGTGTGTGTGTGTGTGTGTAGAAGGAGGCTAGAACGGGAAGAATAACTACTGGATAGAGGGAGGCTAGAAAAGGAAGAATAACTGAAAATACAGGAAGGCTATAAATTGAAGAATACATACGGAAAGATGGAGTACAAAAAGGGAACGGAAACTAGTAATACAGGGAGACTAGAAAGAGAAGAAAAACTACTGATAGAGGGAAGCTAGAAATGGAAGAATAACTAGGAATAGAGAGCGGCTAGAGAGGGAAGAATAACTAGGGATACGGGGAGGCTAGAAATGGAAGATTAATTATTGATAAGGGGAGGGTAGAAATGGAAGATTAACTATTGATAGGGGGAAGTTAGAAATGGAAGATTAACTATTGATAGGGGGAAGTTAGAAATGGAAGATTAACTATTGATAGGGGGAGGCTAGAGAGGGAAGAATAACTAGGCATACGGGGAGGCTAGAAATGGAAGATTAATTATTGATAAGGGGAGGGTAGAAATGGAAGATTAACTATTGATAGGGGGAAGTTAGAAATGGAAGATTAACTATTGATAGGGGGAGGCTAGAAATGGAAGATTAACTATTGATAGGGGGAAGCTAGAAATGGAAGATTAACTATTGATAGGGGGAGGCTAGAAATGGAAGATTAACTATTGATAGGGGGAGGCTAGAAATGGAAGATTAACTATTGATAGGGGGAGGCGAGAAATGGAATATTAACTATTGATAGGGGGAGGCTAGAAATGGAAGATTAACTATTGATAGGGGGAGGCTAGAAATGGAAGATTAACTATTGATAGGGGGAGTGTAGAAATGGAAGATTACCTATTGATAGGGAGAGGCTAGAAATGGAAGATTAACTATTGATATGGGGAGGGTAGAAATGGAAGATTAACTAGGGATAGGGGGACGCTAGAAACGGAAGGTTGTCCCAAAAGTTCCGAGCGTTTTTTAATATGCAAAAAGGCATATAAATAATTGACCTTCAATAAATTTTATTCAATGAAATAACTTCTATTAGGGGGATTGGCAGTGTCGGTAGAAGGTCGAAGCCTTGCTTTACAGCATAGAGTTACGCCCCTTTAAGGTCTGAGTTTAAATCGAGCCGAGGTTAACTTTACCTTTCGCACTGGGTTCGATTTAATCGACTTTTCCCTCCCCCAAAATTGCTGGCCTTGAGCCTATATAAGAAACCATTATTATTAATGACCTTTGCGGTGGATTGGCAGTATCGGTAGAGGGTCAGACGCCATGCTTTGACGCATAGAGTTACGGTCCTTGCCATTCTGAGTTCAAATCCCGCCGAGGTTACTTTGCCTTTCATCCTTACGGGGTTGATAAAATAAAGTACCAGTAATACACTGGTTAATTTCTGGCCTTGTGCCAAAAGTAGAAACAATTATTAATGACCTTTGCCCATCTATCAAGCAATGTAAATATTTCATCAGCATAAAATTGACTGGTTTTGAAGAATATATATATATATATTTATAACGAAGGCAGTGTGGTAAGGAACCAGATGGACCATAACGCACCAGAGTACTCAGTACTTAGGGTAGTAGGGTGGGTAATAGGAAATGGTTAACCTTGACGGCAGAGCTCAAGCCTTTTCGAAGACTATTTCTGGACGGTCCAGAAATAGCCGTCGAAACGACTTGAGCTCTGCTGTCGGGGTTAAACATGTTTCTATATATATATATATAATAATAATACTATTTATAGTTATCTATATACTATACGCTTGCATATGTATTGCTAATGTACTCTTTCTTTCTCAATGCTCCTTTCTCAATGCCTCTTTAATTATTAGACTATTCTCTTGTAATATTCTCTTGTATTATCTGTTGCATGTATTCCACTGTGTGCTTCTAATTTGAATTTGAATTTTTGTACAATTCTCGTAAAATATATGTCACACCTATTCCACCCTGTAAATACGAAACTGTTGCTCACAACATCAATATATATGTATCTATATTATTGTTCAGTTGAATATATATAAGAATAAATAATGTATCTTGTTAATCGGGAGTTCCATCTGCTTCTCGGGGTCATCAGACAAGAAATAAGCCTTCAATAGTAGAAACAGTTCAGATAAACGAAGATTTATGGGGGGATTAATTGTACTGCCTCTACATTGAAATCCATCAAAACATGTACATGTTCCCCATCGAAACATGAACTATTTCACCAAATTTAAATCCATGTAATATACCTAACAATTATAAACTATTTATTGTCAGATTAAAGAAAAAACAATCTTTAAATATACTCCTTTCCTTACTTTTATTTTTTACCTATAATCTTCGATTTATTCAAAACTTACCCCCTTTTGCAACTATATATATATATGTGTGTGTGTGTGTGTGTGTGTGTGTGTGTGTGTGTGTGTGTGTGTGTGTGTGTGTATCTGTGCGCGTGTATGTGTGTGTCTGTACGTGTGTATATATATATATATATATATATATATGTAACGAAGGAAATGTGTTAAGGAACCAGATGGACCATAACGCACCAAAGTACTCAATACTTAGGGTAGTAGAGTGGGTAATAGGAACGAGTATGACCCCGACGGCTGAGCTCAAGCCGTTTCGACGGCTAATTCTGGACCCAGAATTAGCCGTCGAAACGGCTTGAGCTCAGCCGTCGGGGTCCTACTGGTTCCTATATATGTATATATATATATATATATATATATATATGTCTGTGTGTGTGTGTGTGTGTGTGTGTGTGTGTGTGTGTATGTGTATGTGTGTGTATGTATTATATATGCGTGTGTGTAGTGTATTGTGTTGTTCACGAATGCAATTTGAACTCGCACCGATTCACTTTGATTTATCGATTGAATTTACTACCACGGATTACATAATTCCTCCTAGCCGACATCACACACAGAAACATGCATATTATATATGTAATAATATGTATATATATATGTATATATATATATATATATATATATATATATATATATATATATATATATATGTATATATATATATATATATGTATATATGTATATATATATATATATATATATATATATATATATATATATATATATATATATATATAAATGTATATATATATATATACATATATATATATATACATTTATATTTATATATATACATATATATATATATATATACATATATATATATATGTATATATATATATATATATGTGTGTGTGTGTGTGTGTGTGTATGTATATATAGTATATGTATATATATTATCGAGAGTCAAATAGATAGAGACATAGATAAAATCTTCATTTGTATATGATATAAAGAGAGATCAATTAGTTTATCCTAAATAACATGCACAAATACACATACATGATGTAATCCTTGAACCTTTAGCGAATATGAAACTTTCAGAGTGTTAACGCTTCATTGATGTTTCAGTAGTGATAGGTTGTATGTCGAGTGTAACCTGCTGTATATGAACAAATTAATGACATGCAGCTAATGTATATAATCAGCGCTACTTTCCCATGGATGTATCTATGTATACAAAATCTTACATAGAAAAACACATATCAACACCAGTTAGAAAAAGACACACGCACATATGCAAATACACAAATAGCTAGATAGCTAGCTAGGGTAGCTAGCTAGATAGATAGATAGATAGATAGATAGATAGATAGATAGATAGATAGATAGATAGATAGATATGTTTCTTTATTAGCCACAGCGTCACACAAGAAGGGGACAAATACAAAGGGGGAAGTTTACATACAATAAAAACGTGTAAAATGTTATCACAAATGCAATTTAAAAAATTAGTCGATTTTCCCCAATGGGGGGAGACAGTTCATATAGGTAACACATAACCCCGAAAAAATGTGAAACCCTCATCTCCAGGAGTACGAAGAGTTTGTACTCCTTTCCTCTCCTCCTCCTTTTCCTCAACCTACAGGCTGATATAGAGAGAAGGCCCATTCACTCGGGCCAATCTCGCCACTTTCACCCACCTTTCATAAAACTTGCTGGGGTACAGCACCTCTCTCTCCATCCTGATTCTTCTTCCAAAGTGGTATTTGAAAAAAATAATCAGTTGTTGGCCGGAGAGAAAGGTGTCTGACCTCAGCCCTTTCAACCTTGTCCACCATACAACCTCTTTCGCCATAGCTATCACACAAAGGAAAACCGCCTCTCCTTCGTTTTTGAAAGAGGGTAGCGGAGTGATCATGACAATGGACTCGGTGGTCAACCGGATTGGTCCCACCCGCGACAATAGTCTTTCTACATAGCCCCCAGGTCAGTGACACCCGGGCAGTGTATGAATGCGTGCGCGACGGTTTCTTCGTTACGCACGCATCTCGGACAGATCTTTTTTGCAGGGTCCCTGCTCGGGCGCCCATGTCTGTAGAGCTTGTCTCGAACTGGTAGAGCTCCTCGGTAGCACTGCCAGGCCAGGGACTTTTGGAAGTTGTCCATCGGTCCCGGGTGGAAGGTCCTACCGAACAGACTGGCCAGTTCATCTTCCTCTACGCCTAGAGTTTCACCGAGCGCGTCGTCGCACTTGCTGCGGATCAACTCTCTATAGAATGACGAAGTGGAGTCTCCACTGATCGCCGGGTCCGCCTGCCAGAGGGCTGTGAGCGCTTGAGCACATTCGATGTGCCAGTCGCCCATTTTCCTCGGTCTTTGCTTGACCCAGGACTGCAGCTCGGTCAGCGAGACGAGTCGTGGGAAGGCTCGCCTCACGAACGGGGCCCACACCGGTTGTCCGGTGAGGAATACGTAGAGATGCCGCAGCCTGAGTGCGTGTTTGCGCATCGTCAACCACGGCATCCCCAGCCCTACGTTAGAAGGGTGTTGGCAGCAGATGGATCTTCTCACCAAAGGAGCCCGCCTCTTCCAAAGGAATTGGAAGAGCGCGCGCTCCATTTTGGAGAGCGTTTTGGCTGGACAAGGCACGACGGTCAATCGGTAGTAGATGGCGGACGCTATAAAAGTTTTCGCCACCTCCGCTCGACCTTTCAAGAATAGTTTGCACTCGGCCCACTTCTGGGTGAGTGCAAACACCTTGGCCGTCACTGCGTTCCAGTTCTTCTCCACCTGGAGGTCCGGACCAAACCAGACCCCAAGCAGCTTTACCGGTCCTTCCGTCCAGCGTCCGACGACGCCATCGGAAGGCATCGGTTTGCCTCTCCACGATCCGAGTTGCAAACCGATGGAGTTGTCCCAGTTCAGCTTCGCTCCTGTAAAACTTTAGTATTCCTTCAGTAAGGTGCCGACTTCCTCGATTTGCGAGGCGCTCGAAACCATTACTGTGACGTCGTCGGCGTAGGCCGACGCCGCTTTCCGCAGTCCCGGTTCCAGAGGGATGCCCTGCAATAGCTCCAACTTCCGCAGTAGTGGCTCGAGAGTCAGTACGTACAGAAGGGAGGAGAGAGGGCATCCCTGTCGAATGGATCGCGTAATATGGAACGGCTCCGAGAGGTAGCCGTTCACCTTGACCCTTTAGCAGATATTGCTGTTGTGCATTGCAGCAATCCAGCCCCTGAACACGGGTCCGAAGCTTGTCGCCTCGAGCACCGCATCCAGGTAACGATGGTCAACCCTATCGAAAGCCTTAGACTGATCCAAGTTGATCAGGGCCCCACCGAAGCCGGGTTTACACCCAACCCTCTCTATGATGTATCGCATGAGGTGGAGGTTGTCGTGTATGGACCTTGTCGGGATTGCGCATGTCTGCGCTTCTCCCACCAGGTTCTCGACGACAAGCGCCAGCCTCTTTGCCAACACCTTGGCCAAAATCTGTAACTCTGTGTTTAGCAGAGTTATGGGCCGGAAGTTGCCTGTGTCATCCCCCTTATTCTCGTCCTTCCTGACTAGTGTGACCACGCCCCCGGTTACAGAACTGGGAATTCTCCCGTTCTGTTGTCAGTTGCAGTAGACCGCTTCCAGGAGACCGGAGAATAAGTCCGGCATTGCTACGTAAAATTTGTAGGGTAGACCGTCGAGACCTGGAGATTTGCATTTGCCGCATTGGCTTAGCGCGACCACTATGTCAGCGGCTGAAATCAACTTTTCGCAGAACTTTGACTCGCTGTCCGAGAGTCGTGGTAGGCCGTCGAGGTATGGACCGAAATCCATAGCCTCTCCCGGCGCGCGGCCCCGCCCGAACAGTTGAGCAAAGTGTCGCTCAATGGCCGCACACATCTGCTTCGGCTCACGTATCACGCGTCCGTTTTGGTCCTTCAAAGACCGAATCGTGGACTTGTTGCCACTTTTTGCCTCCGTCACTCGGGCCCAGCTAACAGCTTTGGCTCCCTCGTTTCCCAGAGCACGTATTTTGCTTCTGACAACGCAGCCCTCGTGCTTTGCGTCGAAGAACTGGTCCAAGGCCGTTCTCGTTGCTAGCACGCTGGCTACGTTGCCACTTCTAATTGCCTCTTCTACTTTATCTACCAGTTTCTTCTCGGTTCTATTTCTATCTAACGCTAATTCTTTACTAAAAACTAACGAGTCTAATCTAACTGCCTTCTTGAGAGAACCACCATCTGTTGTTGACAATGGCTCCTGTCAAGTGCTGTTTAACTAAAGTGCTAATCCGTCTACTGGAGGCTTTGCTTGTCGGTAACGACAAGTTCAGCTTCCAGTAGCCGGGTCCTTGTCTATGGGTTCTATCAAGATTGGCCATGCAGGTCACTAGTTTGTGATCTGAATAGGCAACCATGAACATTTGTGGACAGCTTAACATGTCCCTATCCTTATTTCTAACTAGAACCCTATCTAGGTATGATCTAGATGTTCCGCTGCGATTAGTCCAGGTTCATAGTGGCACAGTCGGAAAATCTAGTCGATATCTATCGGCCAGGTCAAATCTGCCGTTAACTGTTTAAGGCTGTTACACGCCCCCTCCTCCTTTATCTGGACATGCTCCCACATAGTCCCAACGTGCATCTAGGATTCCATTCCAGTCCCCCACTAAAAGCAAGGAGCGGGACGTTCCCAGAAAAGTCTCTACATGTTTGAAGAAGTCTAGCTGTTGTGTCCCGGGTGGGGCATATGCAACCACCAGTCTGAAGGCTCCACCTTCACTACCGTCAACGTCTAGGACCACCAGTCGACCCTCCGAGTCCAGATGTACCGTCTGTGTTACGAGGCCCAGGTGTTTCCGCAGCAAAACGGCAACTCCGCCCCCACCCCCCGGTTGACAGAGAGATGCGTAGATCTCAAAGTCATCGAAGATGGGGGCCAGCTGTCGCTCGCTGTGAATCCTGTACTCGCAAATGGCTACCACATCCATACTGTGCGACCTGAAGTTGTTTAAGAGTTTGCCCTGTTTCCAGGGTATCGCCAGGCCGCGTACATTCACACATCCAACTCTTATATTGGCCATGTTGGTGCTGGAAATTTAAAAGAAGGGGAAAAGAAATCACTTACCTCTTCGTCTTCTGGGAACCAGGCTGCACGATTTCCATGGGGGTGTTTGAGGGGTTGTTTGGTGGTGGTTTCTGGTGGGATGGGGACGGAGATTTTTGGTGGAGAGGGGGTGTATGGTGGGATGGAGTGTCTGGGGTGGGGGTATCTAGGGTGGGGGTGTGGAAACATTTTAACAGGACTCGATTGTATATTTGACGCAGGCGTTACCTACGTCGTTAGGAAATTTTCCTTTTAACTGTTTACGTGTGTCCATGGAGATCCTAATCATTTTAAGGTTAGGATTCTCCGAATACTGTGTAAAAGATTTCCCTTCGGTCTCGACCGAAGGTTTTTTATATATGGGGTCTGTTAAAGTGTTATTCTTAGTATTTATGTAGGTGTAACATTTTTGTTGCGTTGTGTTGCTTTTTGTCTGTGGTTCTTGTGTGTGTTTATGTTTTGTAGTAGGTGTTTTGTTTTCAGGAGGGGGTGTTTTTGTTTGTGCTGTTTGCGTTGCTTGTGTGTTTGTTGCATTTTTGTTTGTGTTATGTCTTTTCTTTTTTTCTTTTTACTGGTCGGAAAAGCTCTCCCTCATCGTCACTGGGTGACGATGATGAGGCCTCATCCGTGTTGTTGGGGAGGGGTACATTTTGGGGAGTTGTTATGTGTGTGGGTGTTTCTGGAGTTGTTTTAGTTGGGGAGGGGTTGGGTGGGACTGTGTTTGTCGTTTGTTTTGTTGTCACTATTTTTTATGTTGTTGTTGTCGTTGTGGTGGTGATGGTTGTGCTGGTGTTGCAGGTGTTGGCAGTAGTGCCTTTTTGGGGCTAGTTAGCCGAGGACAGGAAGCTCTCAGGTTACCCCTGCTTAAGCAGTGGTAACATGAGGGCCGCCTACCCTCGACCGAAATGTTTATGTATATAAGCCCATCCAGCAGAACACGTTCCGGGATCCTAGCTAATCGTTCTGGCGTCATTTGGACCAGAATTTCCAGGCTAGATCGGCTAAACAGGACTTACCTACCGATATTATTGAGTCTTTTTGGAGGTTTAAAATCCACATAGTACCCACCAAATATCAATATTTGGTGTGATGCTTTCGATTTTTATTTTCTGTGTTCTTTTCCCCATGTAAGTGGGGGAAAATGTGAACAGCGGTAACACAATTGGCGACACAGAATATCTCTGTGCCGTCAATTGGTTTTTCACCAGAATGGATAAACTCCCGTAGAGTCTACCCTTCTGAATGAAAGCAATGTCTTTTAAGGCATCTTTTAAAACCAACTCAATTTCACCTTGTGAAAGTTTAGTTGGTTTTCGGGTTTTGTTTGAGACTGTCCTGAAAACCAGTTTTCAAGGCAGTTTCTCTTCGCAAATCTGGGGGAGAGTTTATGGAAAATGATCCGTTCTCCCCCAAAGTTACGTACTGTCTGGCGTTATTCAAAAGATCATTTGCATTTGAAATATCCACCGGAGTGTAGCTTACCGTTTTCTTTACGGTTTGCGCAAACGGTATTTTGTCGTTTACTTCCTTGTTGCAGTTATTGGTCTTGTTGTTGTTGTTGTTGTTCTTGTTGTTGGTGTTGTTTTAGTTCATAGTATTGTTGTTGTTGTTGTTGCTGGTGCCGCTGGTTGTGTTGTCTTTGTCCATTGTTTCACACTTTTGGCCATGGCAACGTCAAGTTGTTAGTCAGCAGGTGAACAAAATCCTTCCTCTGGCTGAACTTTGTCTGAGACATCTGCTATTATGACAGTGGGATGGGGAAGCTGTAAGCATATCTTCCCCGTTCCTCCTGTTGGTGAAGAAGCTGTTGCCTCAGCCATTTTTTTTAAAAACGTTAGTTTTTCCAAAATAAATTTTTATGAACTATTTCGTCTAAAGGCGTAGAATATTTTGAGAGACTGACCAGATCAAAATTTGACCTGGCAGTCCCTCTACAAATCGGTATAAAAATGAAGGTTCACAGTCAAAAATTTCTATAGCAATTTAAGCAGAACATACCCAGCAAGTTTCACGGGTGTGTCCATCCCAGAGATAGATAGGTAGATAGATAGATAGATAGATAGATGTAAATGTATCTATATATGTATTAATATATCTATATGTGTATTGTACGTGTGTACAGATGCATTCGCAACTCTTTACATATCGTACAAGCATATATACACATATTCGAGGTGATAGCGTGCGCATGTGCGGCTTTAGTATCTACATATATATATATATATATATATATATATATATATATATATAGAGAGAGAGAGAGAGAGAGAGAGAGAGAGATACATTTACATCTACCTATCTATCTATCCATTTAAAATAACAGATTAAAGTTTAATCAAAGAATCGCTAGTGAGGTATATGATTTTTAATGCAATGAAATATCTATGATCGTTGGCAAATCACTGATGAGGGACTCATTTTATAACATGTTATCCATGTGCAACCTGCAGTATTCTTCTCCCCATTTTTCACATATATTTACCTAAACTGCGATTCTGTTTTTCTCTCTCTCTCTCTTACTGCTCCCTCGTTCTCTCTGTTTCTCCTACTTTCTTTCGCCCCCTCTGTCATGTCAGTTAACTCTTCCTCACACTTCCACTCACTCATTCACTTCACCCCGTTCGCGACGAATACATTTTCCTTCTTTCTTACATTTGGATTCATCTCGAAAGGTCTTTTTTCTAAGCGCTCATATATTCACCTAACTTATGCTAACAGAATAACTATGTAGCTTGTTCCCTTCCTATCTACGGTTAGCTTTCCTCTTTGTTGTTTACTTGTCTCACTTGCTTTACGCGTTTTAATTGTCCTAATAACTTAATTTAGTTATTATTGCACCAACGTGAGGTATATGATTTTTAATGCAATGAAATATCTATGATCGTTGGCAAATCACTGATGAGGGACTCATTTTATAACATGTTATCCATGTGCAACCTGCAGTATTCTTCTCCCCATTTTTTCATATATATATATATATATATATATATATATATATATATATATATATATATATTGAAGTTTCCGTTGAGAATTTAAAATTTAAAATTATATATATATATATATACATAGTGATTATTTCCTTAAATTTTAATCTGTTATTTTTATAAATATATACACATTTATATATATATATATATATGTGTGTATGTGTGTGCGTGTGTAATATTCAACCAAAGCAATGTAAATGTCTATATATATACACTGATAGATGTAAATATATGACATATTGTGTATTTCTCTGTGGAACGTGAGAGATTTAAATGTGAGACTTATGTTTCGATTGTAGTAGGAGTCATTCTGAGATACAGTGTACAGCTCTGTGAGTTCACAAATAAATACTAAACTAATGGAAATTCTAATTCTAATGTCACAGTTACAGTATTTTCTTGCCGTAAGCCTGCTCTGTTTGGTTGCTAAAGTCACCTAAAGGCCAGAATTTGGTATTAATCTGATCTGCATCAACCCCATAAATATGCTAGCTCGACACTTTATATTCAACAACATTACATTAAACTATGCAGTATTAGAGATATGATGACCCAACTTCAAACACCAGTGCATCAGTAGTGTCCCAATCATAGTTAATTGCTTTAAATCATATCCAACACATTGAACCCAAAAGAGCATTCAATCAATCTAAATTACAATGAAAGGAAAATCACCAATATTCTGCTCCACAGAATCGTACGAAACAGCAGTCAAAATTATATCCCATTACTTCTTTCGTTCATAAAAAAGCTGAAGGACATATGAACAGGGATCATGGCAACATACACACTATCATACGCCGTGGGATCAAATACAAACATTCCCGATTGTGAGAAACACGTCTTGTAAGGTCCCTTTTGCACATGCTTTTCCAATGTGTGATAACAATAATGTTAACATCTGTCCTATTCCATGTGGAAAAAATATTGACAATACACGTTCAGAACAATATGGACGTCGAAGGGAAAGGAATTTCGATAGGGTGAACAAGTTAATATTGAAAGCGCATGGCAATCAGGGGAATATCCCGTGATTGTTCGCTATTTATCTTTAGATAAAGCAGGCGGGACTGAGCTTCGTTCGGTAGGCTAACACACTGCTGATAATATTTTCATTTTACTGTAAAATATTTACTAAAATAATAGTCGTATATATGTTTTTAGTATCGTTGATAGAAAGGTCCCTTATAAACGCCTCAACATTGCCAACTATTTCTAACTGGGTGCGTGGAGGCAATTTCCATGATGCCACTTTAAAATTTAACCAATTTGAACAACATGGAGTTTTCGGGTGTTCTTGGTACCTGGGCGACATCCCTACTCATTGCTATCGGGGCGAAGTTGGCCGCAGGTATGTGCGAATCCTACGAGGTGAAAAGGCTGTTTCAGCGCATATTCCTCGCCGTCCTCCGCGGTAATACATTCTCCATACTTTCGGCCGAGACCGGCAAGTTAGTTGGTGGTTGGCGATAATCGTACATTATTCTACTTAAACCCACAGGCAGATAGCCCAACAACCGGAACCTTAAATTATTAACTTTTACACAAATTTAAATATTTTGTTCTCTCCGAAGATGAATTTTAGTATATTCTGTGCAGAAACAGCTAACGGAGGAAATGATGGTATGGCTCCGTGCTATACACCCTATCAAGTAACATTACTCTAAACAACATTGTATTCGTGATCGTACTATTTTGGTCAATACCCACGATACATGACCATAGTTCAGGGTAAGCACTAAAACCAAATTGAAGATAGTGAGTTTGTATTTCAATCCTACTTTTCTTCTTTAGATGACTGAGTACGGAAGAAGAAGCATTTTTGCACCGGCTCTTGTGGTTCTTGTATTTAATTACAATCACACTCGCACATTGTCTTCTCATCCCTTTTCCACGCTATGACGGACAATTTACGGCAGAGTTACAACTACTTTAATAACATATAATTGTTTGTTGGAACAGAGACATGGCTGAGTGATGAAGAGGTTGGCTTACAATCAAAACCTATGCAGAATCTATCACCTAATGATTTATTAGTGGTAACATTTTACTCAGTATAAATCACCAAAGTGGTTCTTGTTAGTTGTCATCCATGTTCTACCTCCAGCATATTGGTCTCAAATGATACCATTAACAAAAACGAATACATCAATACTTGTTTCAGATTTAGGTTCACCGTCGAAACTTCACGATTGTGGGAAGGTTGATCACATCTATCCGATACTTGGTTTTATCAACTCTTGTAGGGTGAAAGCAAATTTGTAAACTCAGAATTTTAAGAACCGGAACAAATAGGGCAAAGTATTTTGTCGTCCCTCATTCTAAGGATAATGCCAACGCATTAATAATTCTTTCGAACACTGGCACAAGAGCAACAATTTGGATGAAGGAATTTACTGATATTTGGAAGGGAAATAAGGCAAGGCTGACACCGGTGGGGATTTGAACACAGAACATAAATAACTAGAACAAATATTGCTAAGCATTTGCCAACGCTCTAACTACTCTGCCAATCTATATTCCTCACAATCCATTCTATTTGTTGCGCAAGGAAAGCAATTTGGAGGAAAAGGAAAGTCGATTATATCGACACCAGTATTTTAAATTAATTGCCCCAAAAGGAGGAAAGGCATAGTTGACCTCAGCGGGATTTGAACTCAGTATGTAAAAAGCCAAAAAATATACTGCTAAGCATTTCTCACACTTCAAACAACTTTGTCATTCCACCACCCCGTTATCGCCCTAATAATAATAATAATAGTAATAAGAATAACAAAAATAAGAATAATATTCTACACTACCCTCTTCATTATCACTTGATGTTTTTACCAGATTGCATTTTTGCGTTTGATTATCTTCCCTAAAGACATATTGCAACAAATATCAGTGATTACAAGAGCTCTCAGATATATTTATTGTGAAGTTCCACATAAGAACTGTATCAATATCAGCTATCGAATTTTACAAGTTCTTCAAGGAGATACTTTTCGTTCGGCAACTAATTGCGCCACAGAACATGTGGAATGTGTTCAAAACTGAGTGGTGTGGAAAGAGTTTGTGTATGTTTGTATCTGTGTATGGGTATGTGTATCTTGTCTTCGTGTATGTGTGTATGTAGATGTAAATGTATGGATATATATATATATTTATGAGTATATACATATATATTTACACACACACACATATATTCATATACATTTATATCTACATATATATTTACACACACCCACATATATATATATACATTTATATCTACATATATATAAATACATATATACATATATATATACACACACACATATATATATGTATACCGTGAGTGTGTGTATGCATGTGAAGGGAAGGCATATATAAAAATAGTGTGAGACAGAGGTCGATAAATAGATACATAGATAAGTAAGTAGATTAAAGGTAATACATATACACACTCATTATATGTGTGGATGTGTGTATATATATATATGTGTGTGTGTGTGTGTGTGTGTGTGTGTGTGTGTGTGT
Organism: Eledone cirrhosa; assembly: GCA_964016885.1. Lineage (NCBI taxonomy): Eukaryota > Metazoa > Mollusca > Cephalopoda > Octopoda > Eledonidae > Eledone > Eledone cirrhosa. The sequence continues at coordinate 306,802,221 of OZ024742.1, forward strand.
GTGTGTGTGTGTGTGTGTGTGTGTGTGTGTGTGTGTGTGTGTGTGTGTGTGTGTGCGTGTGTGTGTCTGCGTGATTGTGCCTATATGTTTTACATAGGTTCATATATAGACAAACAATGCCGGAGATGATGTGTGAGAGTGACCAAGTATAGAAGGTAGTGGAGTACCATCTCCTGAAGCGTAAGTCTCTATTGGCTGCAGGCGTAGTATTGCCTTTAATAACAGAAAAGGTAATTCGACGTTATTCTGTTCATGTAATGAACAGTAATAGATATGGCAACTTGTAAATGTGTTATCTGAGTTTAATTGGTGTGTCATAAAGTGAAGAGTTTAATCTGGGACTCCAACATCACCTATGGATGTATTCATGTCATCCTGTGCCAGAAGCTTTGTCATATTTTCAATATTTTATTTAATGTAATTTTATTGCATTTTCTATATAAATTTGTTATAATAGAGAATGATGAAGAGAGAGAGAGAGAGAGAGAGAGAGAGAGAGAGAGAGAGAGAGAGAGAGAGAGAGAGAAGGAGAATCACAGAGAGGGGGAGAGACAGAAAGACACACACACACGCACTAAGGTTGAGAGAAACACAGAGAGGTTGAGAAAGAGAGAGAAACACAGAGACATTGAGAGAGAGAGAGAGAAACACAGAGAGGTTGAGAGAGAGAGAGATAGTTGGCCAGGCAGATAGTCAAATCAGTAGACTCCACCAATATAAATATAAGGATATGGAGGAAGAATATCATTCTGATAGAGAGATTATATATATAGATAAAACATGTCAAAACAAGAATTTATATGTGAGCACATATAGCCATGTATGTGTGTGTATTGTTAGACCTCCACCCTTTCTGACGATAATTGTTCCAGTTGGTTCAATCAATGGAACTGCATTCTGGTGAAATTAGCATATAAGTGCCTGAGCATTCATCTGAAACATGTACCATTGATGTAGTTATCAGGGAGATTTAGCGTAACACAATGTGTGACAAAACAGGCCCTTTGAATTACAGGCACAACTCATTTTTTTGTCAGCTAAGTGCACAGAAGCAACATGAATAAAGTGTCTTGCTCAAAGATATAGCGTACCATCCAATCCGAAAATTGAACTCACGACCTTGTGTTCGTGAATCTAGCTTACTATCTACTACACCACATGCCTTCCTGAATGAGTATGCATGTTTATGTGTGAGTGTATGTGTGTTTGTGTGTGAGTGTGTATATGTGTTTGTGTGTTTGTGTGTGAGTATGTGTATGTGTTTGTGTGGGAGTGTGTGTAACCAAACAAGCAAAACTAAAGAAACGATAAGTGATGTGGTTAGGTTCATTAGGTTACGAAAGATTTTAAATAACCAAATATAAAAACATGTATATAACTATATGTAAAGAGGTACATGTATATAATTATATGAAACTAGCTGCATGTAAATAGCTACAGCTAAACCACATGTATGTAGCTACATGTATATAACTGCCTATAAATATGTGGATGTAAATAATTATATGCACATAGCTAAGTGTAAATAACTACATACTGCAATTTAAAAAAGTTACACGTATATTTCACTAATGTATATAAATTATGTGCTACTTAAATAACTACATATATTTTTGTGTCTGTATTATTATTGCTATGGCACAAAAAATAATATAGAAAAGGCGAATTAGTGTAGATTTTTTAATACATCTCTTAAATGTCCGAAGATTGGAAGCGTGGAAATCGAACCAATGGCTAGATAAGTCAGCTTATATATATATATAAAAAAATTAAAGTATAGAAATTGTTGTGAGCGTGAAGCCAACAGTATTTCTTAATATATAAGTGACCATAACGTCAAAATGGAAAAATAGTTAACGTAAGATGTGGGAAAATAATTCAAACTCAATTTTAAAAAAATCAAGACATAGATTAATCCATAGAATTTTGTGAAATCCAGGGAAAAATCAATAGAGCCTTCGAAGCAATGGCTAGCTAAGTCAGCTTATATATATATATAAATTAAACGGAAAAAATGAAACGAAATTTCATTTCTCACTCTTAGTACGGCTGTTAGTACAGCAGGAAGGTATACGTTGCTGACGATAGCTAATAAGCTTGAAACTAGTACAACGTTCCTTTGTCAGTGTTGAACAAACGAGCAACGATGGTTGCTAGACACTACGGCTTAACACGGGATGCTTGTTTACAAACACACCGAGCATTATAATAAATGTTCGGTGAATCCATACGTACATATATATATGTGTGCATGTATGTATATATATATATACATACTACTGTACGTCTGTATACATATATGTATGTACGTATACATACTTATATTTAAGTATCAGCCGTACTAACAGTGAGAAATGAAATTTCGTTTCATTTTTTCCGTTTATCGTTTTCGGTACCCCGGCCGATTAACTCACTCGATATGCAAATTAGGCTGCTCAGCCGTTAATATGCATAAGGAAAGTATATACTTTCAGACGTTCAACCATCTGGCAGGAAGGTATACGTTGCTGACGATAGCTAATAAGCTTGAAACTAGTACAGCGTTCCTTTGTCAGAGTTGAACAAACGAGCAACGATGGTTGCTAGACACTACGGCTTAATACGGGATGTTTGTTTACAAACACACCGAGCATTATAATAAATGTTCGGGGAATCCATACGTACATTTATATATGTGTGCATGTATGTATATATATATACATACTACTGTACGTCTGTATACATATATGTATGTACGTATACATACTTATATATATAAATTAGTAAAGTAGTAGGCGCGTGTACATTTGTTGTTAGGGAGATCGTCTCACGATTGTAAGGTTATGAGCACGATTCCCGACGGTAAGTTGGGTCCTTGAGCAAGGCACACTATTTTGTATTGTTCAAGTCCTCTCAGCAGGAACAAAAGCTAGTTACACACGATTAAAAGATCCAAACTTATGACACGCTGTATCACGTAGAATCTTCGTGAGAATTACGTTAAGAACCCTCGTGTCTGTGGAATGTTCAACAAATTAAACGGTATTTCATGAGAAGTCTCTTCTGTTGAACAAGCAAGTGAAGAAACGTCGTCGGAACTGATAGATGTCCAAGACACACCCATATACACAATTTGTATAACTGCAAGTATACAGACATGTATTCTATATAAACCGCAAGTAATGCCAATAATCCAATAAAACAAATAATTCATGCAAAAGCCAATGTCAATTTCTTACGTCTTTAGAGTGTTGGACAAAGTACTTTGAAATGTTCCCTTATTTGGCGGTCTGATTTCAATTTCCACAAAGTTTTCTATAAACAAAAAATAAAAACATGGGTTTATTGAGGGAGCTAACAACCACTTCTTATCTAACATCCAAGATTTAGCATCAAACCCTACGTAACAAGATAAGAGTTTAAATAAAGAAATATTCCATGTATTTACACGGTAATCATGTATTGTTACAATTTCCTCATATTTCGATCTATATTTACGAATGTCAACCGGATAAGAATAGCAGCAATATTTTGAAATTACATAGTAATGTCTTACACAATGAACGGCTTATTGAATAATTTAAAAGAATATCAATAGATAATAATTTAAAGATCCGAAGCCCTTCTTATAATGCGACAGTTCGATCTGGAATGACATATGATTAAACAAAAACACAAACACACTCCAAATTTACAAATCAACGACAAAGCCTCTATTCTGTAGCTTGACTTGCTAGAAATAGTCGCCAAGTATAATTTAAATAAATGGCTACTCTATTAATATGATATAATGTATTCCTAAATTTAAAAAAATCCTAGAAAAATGAGGGTTTGCACCCGTCTAGATGACATTTTTATTTAGGTTTAATCGTCATCAACAATATCAACAACAACGTGACGTACGCATATGCATTTTGTTGTTGCTATTGGTACAGGTGATGATGATGCTATAGGTGATGACTACAAACATAAGTGGTAGTAATAGAGTTAGAGAAAATAGAGAGATTGAGCACGTTTGTTGCTTGGTAACAGAGTATTTCGCTGTTGTAAATTTACCGTTCGTGTTCTAAGGATTGTGAGAGACAAACAGATGTGATGAATATTAAAAAAGAAAACAAACAGTCACCAGAGTACGACATTGGCACACAACATTCTGGATGCCCCCTTTAAATAGAATCATTCACATCAACTTTATTAGCAGTCGACTGAGGATAGCAACCAGTACTTTACTGGGAGTCGAATTTACAGCAGTTTTAATATATACATACATAATATATAGGTTCATACATGCACACATGCATACATACATACATACATACATACATACATACATACATACATACATACATAATACATACATACATACATACATACATACATACATACATACATACATACATACATACATACATACATACACGATGATAGCCGCCCCCTCATTATCGAGTATGGCCATTGCACGATATACTATTATTAATAATTATTAATTAATTCTATCGTGCAATGCCTGTGCGTGAAGATATTTTTTAAAGTGGGGAAAGACTGTGCACTGAGCCAATCCCACTCTCTGAGCGACAGTAGCTATAACCCGAAAAGCAGAATAGATCAACATCATCGGTAGCTACTGAGCCGCATGTTTTATATCGGCGTGATCCCAGTTTCCTGAGATGCCTTCTCCTAGAAGAATGCCCTGACAAAGGCTGGGTTCCTTCACTCGGAGTAGTTGAACCGCGCGGTACATATGTATATACATATTTACACACTTTCGGATGGCCGTTGACTCTTATGATTTCTTCCGCCCTTTGTCAGGTTTTGTTTTTTGTCCTGCAGGGTGTCCAAAATCACCCTCCTTATCAAGTAAACTTGGTGGGGTTGCCGGTTTAGTCGCCGACAACCCGACCTTGCGACAGGGTGTAATGGGTTAAACGTTACCAGTAGCACTCAAGAGTGACCCGACATTCATACATACATACATACATACATACATACATACATACATACATACATACATACATACATACATACGTACGTACATATACACACTCACTTTCACAATCATGGAAGGCAGGAGCCTGTAGAAGGGGGGTAGATGAAAAAAACCAATCCCGCTATTTTCAATTTCGAGCTAATCCTGAAACTTGTGTAATGATCGAAAGAATACGATTCCGAATACGAGTGGCCGAAAGTGAGTTTCATCCGAAGGGTCTTTGCAGGAATGTTACTCCATTGACTAGGTAGCTCGGAGCTCAGAGAGTTGCTCCAGGTAGAGCTGCTACTTCTCCAAATAGATAGGTCAGGACAGATTTCACTGGCAAATGCAACTGGCAGGGTACCCAATAGAAGATGGTTGGATAGCATCCATCAGTTTGGCTGGTCTCGCAAGGGGATTCAAGCAAAACAGGTAGAAACGGTTGCTTCTAACAGGGTCCTCTGGAAGGACCGTCTGAGGACTCTGACCCCACTACCTTTTCAGGAATAAGTGGGTGAAGAAGAAGAAGAAGAAGAATATATACAGATCTACTTTTATGTATATACACTAATATACATATATACATATATATTTATATTTATATATGTTTGTGAGAGATAGTGTGTGTGTGTGTATGTATGTATGCATGTATGTATGGATGTATGTGTGTATTTAGGTAAGCCACCTGTTGACAACTCATAACGCAAAACATATGTTACTTTTCTTTTCTATCATTTTCTTTACTGTTTCTTGCATGATTTATTTACCTAGAAATGATGTAATATTAGCGAATATTAAAGATCTCATGCTTGGTTGATTTCCTCATTGTATTCTTTCTCAAGCCCTGCTGTTATCTTTAAATTAGAATAATTCGTTTTTATCTTCCGAAAACAATTATATTCTCATACATAAACTCATTTTTGATATGACTACTATCATTTTTCTCCTAGAAAGGAAAGTGTTATACATCTTCATAGTTTCATTTTGTAAGATAACTGGAGATTCACGAGTATCACAATATTTTATCACAAGAGAATTTCAACTGGGTAGCTCGATTATGAAGAGCAGATTTAAGACTTTTATTATCTTCCGGTATATTTCATGGAGGATTGGGAGTTACATACTGAGGATTGCGTTATTATCTAAGAATATAGACCAGAGGAAGGAAATTTGCAATCTCTATATTAGAAAATGTATCTATTCCTTTCAATAATTGTAATGATGATAGCTTACTTCAGTATGGCAAACATCGTTGCTTTTGCAACCCCGTGTTCAGACAGGATATGTACAACCAAATCGAGGATTTTGTTTACAACTTACATGTGATCCATTCTTTCAAAGCCTTCATAATTGTTCTTTTTGCATTTTATGCTCATTTCTGTCTTGATTGCCCTAACATACGATCAATATCGTTATATCATCGTATTGTTTCTATGTAGTACTAAATTTCTTAATATGCCCTTCCTGTTTAAGGAGATAAGGTGGGATTTTGAGAGAAGTTTGCTGGAATTTCTTGCACTTCGACTATGATATAATGGCCCCCACAATGACTCCTATATACCGCTTCAACATGGTCCTCATATATGCCATCATTATCTCCGTTTTTTTGCCACCTGCATAAGTTTAATGCACTCAAACTTCTTGATTCCACTTTGTTAATGATGTGATAACACATTAACAATATTTAGTTCGATCACAGTCAACAAAATAGGAAAATTGTACGCACGCTTGAGAGTTAGAAATAATGTGATCAACATTAAGATATACGTTCTTATACTGCTCTAGGTTATTTAATCGTCCCCTGCCACCATTCCATCTAAGAATATATTGTCGGTGGATGCCAGACTTATTATGATGATTTTTTCTAGAAAGTTATCGTAGGGTCTAAAATATCGTTGTCGGTTATATTCCAGTATAATACTACAGAACCAAACGTTATCTCTGGTACAGTAAATGTGTTTAATGAGCGGTCACCTATTGGGATATTTTCATTTTAATGTATATTTATTTGTTTTCCATTCCACGTAGATACTCCCTCGTTGGCTCGATTTCAAGGAGGTAAATATTCTCGATTATGGAAATGTATTTCAATTATTGCTCTTGAACAGAAATGTTTCACTATCTCACAACAATGTTCCCTAATAGATTAGCTGTGTGTCTCCTACCACAAAATAAATCAATATTTAGGAACACTTGTAATTCTTAGACCAGTTTTCTTATCTTAATGTTGCTGCAATATTCACATGCATTGTGATCGCTGCTCAAAATTGAATCTATTTATTTATTACATAACACAAATCAGCAGAATATTTGAAATTAAATTCCACTTCATTTAATGTTTATATGATTGCTTGTCGCTATTTCCTTCCATTTGTGACTTGTTGTACAGTAAAGCACCAAGCTCTCAGTGAAGTTATTGCTTGATCGAAACTTTTTATTCTACTTACCGTGGTAGGAGTAACAATTGCTATTAAGTATATGCAACATTTATCTCAAAAGCTCTTCTTTCCAACCGGGAATAGTTTTGCTCTTCATTTATCAGGCGTCAATAAAATAAATGCCCCCAATATTTTCGAGTTGATACACTTGATAATGTATCAACATATATTATTCTATTGTTAGCGTGTGTGCAATATGGCTGTGTGGTTAAGCAGCTCATTTCGTAATCACGTATTTCAGTGTCTGTGAGGTTTGTGACACCGGGTCGTGAGTAAAATTAAGTAAACAGAAGCCCTGAAAATCTCATCAGACGTTGAGTATAAGAATTTGTGTATTAGACCTAGGATGTCGAATAGTTTATCAACTCAACCTATCTATTTGTTGTCGTGCTCAAAGTTCATTCTCTCTTTCTTGTAAGCATTCCAATTTGGTGATCCCTCCCTACCCACAAGCCTCGCAGAACCTTCAAGATGACTTCATTTTCTGACTAAGTTAAATTTCCTCAATTTGTAATAATAAAAAAGAAATATTTGAGAGTCATATATTTGGAAGTTAAGCGTCAAAGTTAAAACCGTGCAAATTTGTATATTCACATACCAAATATTTGTAACTTACGTACAAATAATTTACCCTGAACGGTTTATTCCACTGAAGGATACTAGCGGTGGTGTTGGGTATGATGATGATAATGATGGTTATGGTGTTGTTGTTCGTGATGATGATGATAAGGATGGTAAATATGAAGGTTGAAGAGGTATTTGTTGGTTGACACATGCTGACACGTTAATATCGTATATTACTGGTATATAATCGATTAACCTTAGAGGGATAAAACTTAAATAGGACTCCAGAGGAATTGAACATTAGTTATACCCTAAGTATGTCTTCTTACAAACCTGTACATAGAAATAAAAGAAAAAGAAGCATTTAAATGATCTTGATACCATTTCTTATGGGTGAACAATTTAGCACAGGAATTTGAGATGTTCCCATAGAATAACGAAATGAAGATTTGGAAACATAAACAACAACAATACTATAAGCAACTTCAGCAAGGCATATAACATCGGAAATGACGATGACATTAACAACAGCATAAGCAATATCAACAATGACGACGACAACGACATCAACAACAGCATACGCAATATCAACAATGACGACATCAACAACACTAAAAACATAAACATAAACATCAACAACAATAACATCGACAATGTCAATAACAACAACAACCGCAATATTAATAAATAAATTAATAATTTTCTCCAATTTAAATATTTTAGCTGTCAAAGCGGCAATTGCAATTTATATTACTAATTCTTCAATAACTTAATAATGTAATACACTTGATATCCTACAAAGAATTTTATAACCTAATGTCTCTATTATCGTTCTATAATGGTAGTTGATCATCAGCGTCATCATCATCATCATCATCATCATCAGCATCATCATCATCATCATTGCCGTCATAATCATCATCATCTTGGTAATTATTATCACCACCATCGTCATTATCATCATCACGACCTTCATCTTAATCATATCATCGTACTGCTTCCTCATCATCATCATCATCATCGCAATTCTATCTTCACCACTCATCGCCGTCATGATAATGATGATGATCATCATCATCATCCTCATCATCATCACCATCATCATCATCATCGCCATCGTCATCATCATCATCATCATCATCATTATCATCGTCGTCGTCTTGTAATGATAGTAAATAATAGTAACCAAAAAAGACAACACACAGAAAGGATAACAAAAGCATTATTAATAACAATTAAGTTTATGATGATGACAATAAAGATAATGACACTTATAAGTGCGACATCTTCTAACGCCTCCTCCTTCTTCACATATTAATAATAATAAAAACAATAATAATAATAATAATAATAACAATGATAATAAGTTTAATAATGATAATACCACCATCATCAACACACAATAAGAACAGCAACGACTACAACAAAAACATCAATAATAGTAATAATAAAAATAATATTAATAACAATAATAATCGCCATCATTATCGCATTATCGTCAAGACAACCACTATCAGAATCAGTATCAATTTTAATATTTTTATTGCTATTTCTATTTAAATTCCTATTGCCATTGCTATTATTGTCGTTGTTGTGAAATTGTCATTATTAATATTATTATTATTATTATTAGTAGTAGTAGTAGTAGTAGTAGTAGTAGTAGTAGTAGTAGTAGTAGTAGTAGTAGTAGTAGTAGTAGTAGTAGTAGTGGTAGTGGTAGTGGTGGTAGTTGTAATAGTAGTTGTAATAGTAGTAGTAGTAGTAGTAGTAGTAGTAGTAGTAGTAGTAGTAGTAGTAATGATATAATTGCCACAATCGACACCTTCCTTATTCTATTGCAACGGATGTATTATGTTGTGAAATGCCCCCCCCCCCCCCCCCTGTTTCTCAATCTCCCTCTTTATTCGACCCCTAGCTTTCTATCTCTCTGTCATTTCCACTCTCCCTCTCACTCACCAAACCTTCCACCTATATCTTTACAGAGTGTGTTCATCCCCTTCCAGCCCCTCCTACTCTCACTTCCACCCATTTACATCCCTTCTCATATGCCCACCTCCATCTTTCACTATTAAAATGAAAAAAAATAAAGCGTACAAAATTTCCCCAGTTAGAGAAATGTTTCACTATTGTGGATGCTGTTTCATCTTATCCGCCACCAGAGGGCAGAAGACGCAACTTTTAAGTTGAACTAATTTTTCCCTCGATTATTCAGATAAAGGCATTTCTAATATATACACATGAGGTTATTGAGAAATTATAAATTGATATGTAGATAAAAGAAGGGGAAGGAAGAGAGAGAATAGCAGAGAGTGAGTGAGCGAGAAAGAGAGAGTGTGTGTGAGAGAGAGAGAGAAATCTATAATGAAGAAAGGAAAATTAAATGAAGAAAGTTAGAGAGAAGTAGAAAGATGTATATAAAAGAAAAATCAGGATTATAAATGTGTGAAATACAGCGGATATTGTAAAAGAAAATATGAAGGGTAAAAATTAGAGTAATAAAGAGAGAAAAATAAAGAACAAAGGAGTTTGAGAGAAGGAGCGAGAGAGGGAGAAAGTGAGAGAGAGACTATATGTCACATGCAGTGAGATAGAGAGAGGGCCTGAAAGAAAGACAGGGAGAGAATTGAAGAGAGACGATGAGACAGATAGACGAAGTGAAGAAATGAGAAAAATACAGAGAGAGGGGGGGATAAAGATAGAAATAAAATGAGAAAAAGAGGAGATGAGAGAGAGGGAGACAAGATGAGAGATGAGAAAGATAGAGAACAAATAAAAGTATATCAAAAAGCAGAGGGGGGACAGAAAATGAAAGAGATGGGTTGGATAGAGAAATAGATTCAGGGAATGACAATAAATTATTTGGAGAAAATAAAAGGAAGGAAATGTGGAAAATGTTATGTACCAATATATATATATATGTGTGTGTGTCTTCACATTGATTCTTATTACTATATATATATAAAGAGAGAGAGATGTATGTGCATGTATGTATAAGCTATATATATATATGTGTATTTATACACACACAAACACATATTTGTATGTCTATATTTTTATCTCTGTCTGTCTAAATTATATACAGAGAGTGAGAAGAAGATCTCATTGTATATTTATGTATATATATATATATATGTGTGTGTGTGTGTAAATATATATACGTGTGTGGGTGTAAATATATATACGTGTGTATGTGTGTAAATATAGATGCATACTACTGTGTATGCATGTATATTGTCTTTGTGCATCTATATATGTATGTAAATTTGTAGAAAAGCGAAAGACATATCGTACTGTATGAGAGAAGGGTATGTATCATGAATGTTGTACAACAATGTTAGCTAGTGTTAGAGATAATAGATATAACATAGATAGTAATAGTAATATGGAGAGAGAGAGAGAGATTGAGAAAGAGAGAGAGAGAGAGAGAGAGAGAGAGAGAGAGAGAGAGAGAGAGAGAGAGAGAGAGAGAGAGAGAGTGAATGTGCGAGAAAAACTGAAAGAATAGATTAAATTGTAAAGTGGGTTGGTACAAACAGTGTAAAATATTAAACAAGAAAAATACATTGACGACGGATTGAGGAAATGTATAGTGGTTCCCGGAAGGTAAAATTCACATTAGCTTTATAAATTGGCAACTACAAAATGAATGAAGGAAAGGCGGAGGTGGTGATGTGTGTGTCAAAGAAAATATAAAGATGAAGGATAAAGAGAAGAAGAAGAAGAAGAAGAAGAAGAAGAAGAAGAAGAAGAAGAAGAAGAAGAAGAAGAAGAAGAAGAAGAAGAAGAAGAAGAAGAAGAAGAAGAAGAAGAAGAAGAAGAAGAAGAAGAAGAAGAAGCTGGTGGTGCAGAAGAACGACAACAAAAAACAAACAAGATGAAGACAATAAGGAAAACTAACAGCTTCACTAGCAACAACTACGAAAAGTTAACGCAACCCCAAAATGAAGACAACAATAAATAGATAGATAACAGTGAACAATAAATGGTCTCTCAGAATGTTGAAGTTAAAGGGAGAATGAGAAAACAAGATATGAAAGAAAATGAAAAATTATCCCCAAAAGACAATAGATCCTTGCGCGCGCACACACACACATACACACACATAGAGACGCACATACTTACGCATGTATGTATGTATTCAGGCATGTATGCATATGTATATATATTTATATATGTATATACATATATGTGTGTGTAAATACATATATAAATATATATACATATATATATATATATATATATATGTGTGTGTGTGTGTGTGTGTGTGTGTTCGTTTCTGTGTATGTGTGTGTAGTAATGTAGCTAGATGCATACATATACATATATATCTACATATAGACACACATATATATAGACACATACATTTAAATATATATAAATATATATATACACACACATATACATATAGAAACAAACACACCCATATCCATACGCACACACACACACATATATTTGTATATATATATATATATATAAGAATCCAGCCTCTATAATTTTCGGCAAAGGCAGGGAGTACGTTGCTCTGAGCAACACCAACAGTGTGAAACAGAATCTGTCAGCTTTTCTCCCTTCTTTGCCGAAAAAAATGAAGTGACATGGTCACTACTATAAAATGATAGCGCTAGGTCTTCAAAATGTGTTTAATTAAACATACGGTATATTGCCAAATATACTATACATACATTCATGTATACATCGCTATTTCAGAGCACCAATCCTAATATATATATATATATATATATATATATATATATATATATATATTTATATACGATATTAATAAATGGAAACTATATTTATAAAACCATATTTATTTCATTATACATATTTCAGGGATACCACATTAAATTATGGTATGCCTTCATCAGACAAAATACAATATATAACAGTTTTACAAATAGCTTAGACGTACCCTTTTAAAATGCAACCATTACTTTTGGAGGCTGTGTGGATAGTGATTTGTTTATATTATTTTAATAAGTCATTGTGTTAAGCACAATTAGAAAAAGACGGAGAGAAAGAAAAAAAGAAAAAAGACGGAGAGAGAGAAAGAAAACCTGGAGAAATATCGGAGAGAGAGAGAAATGTATGGAGAAAAGAAAGAGATAAATAAAGATAGGAGGAAATACAAAAGAAAGAAAAAAAGAAAGAAAGAAGAAAAGCAAAGGAAAGCAACAGAGAGATATCAAGTCATCATACAGATAGAAAAACTCAAGAGAGAGAAATACTATATAGAGAGAGGGGAAGATAATGAAAACTTTACGTCATGTCATATTAAGTTGAGTTAACAATTTATATGAAATGAATAATAAAAATATAAATATCAATATTCATGAATGGGACATAGATATATAATATGAGAAATTAAAATAGATTTGCATATATATATATATATATATATATATATATATATATATATATATATGCACCTGAATAATATACTAAGTGTTTTTGTATATTTATTTATAAATGCCTGCGCTGTAAGTCTATAAATGTGTCACATATGTATATATATATATATATATATGTATATACATACTATATATTTCCTCTCTCGGACACTGACTTCACAATCACACAATCGCATAGACATATGTAC
>OZ024742.1:306823269-306830769 GCA_964016885.1 Eledone cirrhosa
GTCGTGGAGTGTAGTGAGTTAAAGAGAATTAAATAGATAATAGTGGGAGGGATGGATAGAGAGGGAGAGAGAGAGGGGGGAGATATAAAGAGATAAATATATATATATATATATATACACACATACATACACATACATATATACACACACATACACACATACATATATATATATATATATATATATATATATATATATATATATATATATATATATATATATATATATATACATACATACACACACACACATATACACACATATATATATATATATAAAAAAATAAAAATAAAGATAATAATGACAAAAATAAAAGCAAAGAAGGGGGTGAGGAGGAAGAAAAGAAAAGATAGCCAAGAAGGGGGAAGGAAGGAAGAAAACGAAGAAATAGAAGAGGAATGAGGGAGAAGGGGGGGATATATGTATTGGTTTTGTGGGTAATTAAAGGGTTTAGATATAAGAGGGTATAAAGTCTAAGTATATGCAGTTTGTCAGTTGGTAGTAAGAGGTTAAGTGTTCGATTTGTAGTGCGAAAATTTCTCTTTGAGTCTATGGTTACAGTAAATTGATCTCTCAATTTTATTGTTGAGTAACCTATTCTTCGAACTTAAGATGTGGAACAGCTCAAGGTCGCATAATCGACAGCTTCTCATACCACTCCGATATGGAGGCGCGTTTGATAATTTTTTCCACTTCAGGGTGTATTGATGGTTACTTTCCCTCAGTTGCCACGTCTTGTTTGCAAGGGTAGTTGCATAACGGTGCTGGGAATGTTTCATTGCGTAACGGTGTGTATACCAACGAGCTTTAAAAGTATTCCCAGTCGCTCCGATGTAATACCATTTCTGGTTGTCTGATTCCACTGTGCATTGGTAAACCAGGTTAGACTGCATACATTCATTTTGTAATGGACAGGTTTCAGGTAGGTGGCAGTTGCATTTCTTGTTATGGGCAACTTTGGCATTATTTGTGGGCTGCGATGCCTGAACAAGTGTGTTACGTTTTGTTTGCCTATTAGCGGGTGGTTGTGTATTAGATATTCTTTTGTGTTCGGTGGTAATTGTATTGTTATTGTCGTAAATTTGTGTTTTGGTGTTGTTATGTATCTTTTTAGCGTTAAGCATCTTAATGTGTGCTTCTATATTTGGTGCCGTGGAGTAAGATAGTCTAATAGATTTAGTGTTAAGGATTTTGCTGTATCTATGTGAATCTGGAAAGTGCCTATTTATTATTCTAAAGAAAGTAGAGGGTAGGTTAGTACTAATAGAGGTGTTAAATATGGGGTTATACCAAATATATTTTCTACTGCGTGACTTGTTTGATTTCGATGTTGTACTTCTATTTGCCGTATACTTTGCAGTTCTATGCGTAAATGTGTGTATGCGTGTGTTTCTGGAGTTTGTGTTATGCGTGTTCGTGTGTGCTTCACAGAGGCTTTCATCTATATATTCTACTCTATCTAAGTGGCCTGCCTTGTCTAATGCGGTATTGTAGTATTCTGCATGTTCTTCGAAGATTTGCCGGTTAGATGAGAGGCGGGAGATCCTAAGGGATATGCTGCGTGGAATGGATTTAATTATTGATAGTGGGTGGTTTGAGTTACAGTTGATGTATGCTAAGTTTTCATTTATCTTGTGAAAAGGTCTTATAAGTCCCGTATTTAGGTTAAGCGTCACATTTAGAAAGTTAACTGTTTTAGTGCTATACTCGTACGTTATGCTTAGGTCTAGTTTTCCGAGAGTCTTTCTAATATTCTTACGGAGTCTTTCTATGCTCTAGTTATTTAGGTTCTTAACTAGGAGAAGGGCGTCGTCTCTGTAGATTCCACCGTGAAGGTCGCTAAACTCGCTTTGTAAACTATGGGCTATGTAAATACCTACTAAGTCTGTGACTTGAGCCGAGTCGTTAGCCCTCATCGTGATGTCAAAGTTATTTAATCTATCCTTACGTTCCCAATAGGCGTTTTCAAATTTAATTATTGTTTTCCTAGCAGCTAATATGATTTTTATCTCGTCGTCTGTTATGTCAGAATTGGCTTTGGCGAATGCTAAGGCTTTATCCAAGGTGTTGGGGGATATAGATGAGTAATAATCGTTAATGTCAAATTGTATAAATTTAGATACTTCTTTGTTAGCTATATTGTTAAACCATTTAATTGTTTCCGTAGCGTTACCCCATAGTTTAATCACTAGTTTATTCTTCATTTGTGCTATCACTCTGTCTAATATATGTTTACTAATTTTCCCGATGTCCGATTCGGATGGGCATATAAGTCTAATAGTGGGGTTATAATCAAAATTTACCTTGTGGTCTTTGAGGGTAAATGTGGGGGTACATGGCTTAAGTGGCTCCGTTCCGTCGTCTATTCCTAGGTGTTTGACTATATTGGACAAAACATCAAATGTGTATACGATGGATGTTAATACATACAATAGCTTCATACGGAAAGAATTACATAGGAAATACAAAAAAAACAAATGGGGCGGCACTGATAAACATCAACAACGAGGCACACAATATAGTCAATATATCCCCCCCTCCCCCTTCTCCCTCATTCCTCTTCTATTTCTTCGTTTTCTTCCTTCCTTCCCCCTTCTTGGCTATCTTTTCTTTTCTTCCTCCTCACCCCCTTCTTTGCTTTTATTTTTGTCATTATTATCTTTATTTTTATTTTTTTATATATATATATATATGTGTATATGTGTGTGTGTGTGTGTGTGTATGTATGTATATATATATGTATGTGTGTATGTGTGTGTATATATATGTATGTGTATGTATGTGTGTATATATATATATATATATTTATCTCTTTATATCTCCCCCCTCTCTCTCTCCCTCTCTATCCATCCCTCCCACTATGATCAATTTAATTCTCTTTAACTCACTACACTCCACGACATGATGTCTGCTATCAAAACTGACCAAAGAATCCTTCCACCTCTACCCCTACCTCCACCTCAGTTTGTCATTCTACTTCCTACCTCTTCCCCCTTCCTCTCTCTCTATACTATTCCGTCTGTCCCCTCACCTCCTGATTCCTCTCTCTCTATACTAGTAAATACAATTCCAAATAAATGTTTTTCTCTATATATTAAGAATTATTTCAAGAGTAACTCACTATTTTGAAAATTTGGACTGTGAACAACAATTATAATTGAGTGGCTGCTATTTGCAGTATAGCAATATAAGGTTGCACTTACCAATGAAACGGTCGTAAATACCTGGATTAAATCCTTCTCTTAATGCTTACCTGTGTTTTCTCTTTTATACTATATATATATATATATATATATATATATATAGCCGAAATTTATATTTTTCTTGGTGCAATACCTCATTATATATATATACATTTATATATATGTGTGTGTTTCTGTGCGTGTATTACACTTTTATTGGTTTTACTCAGCAAGCTACAGTCAAGCATAAAAGAACTGCCTTTCAGTCATACCTCAGTCTGTATTTATTTTTCATTCTGTGAATCATATTATTCTGTGAATCATATTATTTTATCAATCACTGATTGTACCTTTCTCTTCACACTCTCTATCCTTCTCCATCTCTTCTGATGTAAGTCTAGTGTCTGAAACATCCAATAGTCTGTCTCAACTATGAACGAATCACCACTAGTCCACAATCAAATTTTCTTAAGTGTGTCTATATTATTTATAAATATCTTTGAATGTCTAATGATATTCTATCATATTTAAATATATGTGTTGTGTTGGGAAAGTGTATGTGTGTAAAGGTATTTCCCTGAACAGGCAGAGAGATTATGTTTTATTTTCATCTAGATTAGTAAGACGATAAACACATATAATTGTAGACCGACAGAGATTCAAATAGCTGATAAGGAATTTTAATACAGAGGAGTTAGAGATATCAACAAGATAGGTAAGTAGGTGGGTAGATAGATATATTGATAGATATGTTTCTTTATTTGCCATAGATAGGTAGATAGATAGATAAATTTCTTTATTAGCCACAAGGGCACAAAAGGGGACAAATACAAACGGGGAGTTTACATAGAGGTATATGAAAATAAAACTATTAATAAAATAATAAATAACAATTAAAATCGCCAAAAGGGGGGAGGTGTTACACAGGGGTTGTACACACCCTGTAAAAAAAATGTACAACCCTCACCTCCAGGGGCAACAAGAGTGAGTACTCCCTTCCTCTCTAACTCTTTTTCTTCAACCTACAGGCTTATATAGAGAGCCCAAACACTCGGGCCATCTTTGCCACATTCACCCACCTTTTATAAAATTTGCTGGGGTACAGCACCTCTCTCTCCATCCTGATTCTTCTTCCAAAATGATATTTCAAAAAACGAATCAGTTTCTCGCCGGAGAGAAAGGTGTCTGACCTCTGCCCTTTTAACCTCGTCCACCAGATAACCTCTATCACCATAGCCAAAACACATAGGAAAACCGCCTCTCCCTCGTTTTTGAAGGAGGGTGGCGGTTTGATCATGACAATGGACTCGGTGCTCAACTGGATTGGTCCCACCCGCGACAATAGTCGTTCTACATAGCACCACAGGTTGATAACGCCAGGGCAGTGTACAAATGCGTGCGCGACGGTTTCCTCGTCGCGCACGCATCTCGGACAGATCTTTTTCGAAGAGTCCCTGCCCGGGCGCCCGTGTCTGTAGAGCTTGTCTCGAACTGGTAGAGCTCCTCGGTAGCACTGCCAGGCCAGGGACTTTTGGAAGTTGTCCATTGGTCCCGGGCGGAAGGTCCTACCGAACAGACTGGCCAGTTCGCCCTCCTCTACGCCTAGAGAGATAGATAGATAGATAAATAGATAGATAGATAGATAGATAGATAGATAGATAGATAGATAGATAGATAGATAGATAGATAGATAATAAGTAGATAGATAGATAATAATTAGATAGATAGATCGATAGATAGATTGATAGATAGATATACATCCATACGTATTTCACACACAGAGGTACGTGCATATTTCTCTACATATAAATGTATACATATGTGGACATATAGATACACGTATTTACTTACATCCCTACGTACTTATGTGTACTTGTGTCCTTTGTGCTTGTGTGTGGGTGTGAGAGCGCATATACATTTATTCATATATATGTGTTTCACATTTATGTATGTATTTCAATATGTGAAAACGTGTTATCGCAATTTGAATACAATTTGTGCGAAAATGTGTATATTATAATTGAACACTCTTTGTGATGGTACGTGGTTCAATGGTTAGGGTGTTCGAATCAGGACCATAATTAATTGGTTTGATTCGCGGTGGCGAGTTTTGTCTTTGTGCATGACAATTTATTTCAAGATTTATCAATACACTCAGCATGCAAAAGCGAATTTTACCTGTAATGCAATGGCTTTGTCTTTTTACACAATATGTCACGGGGAATATCTCAGAAGCGAAATAAATTAAAAAGTTTGTGGAATGCTCAGGTTTTCACCTTGTAATATCAAGAGTAGGCTCTTCCGTTTCTCAAATAACTGAAGAACGCATCATCGCACCGACGGAGGTCTAACACACACACTACCCCCTCTATTTCGTTCCACCGTCTAGATGCTCTAAATTATGAATTAAATATGAGATCTTGAAACTATCTTACAGACACTTAAACTGATGTAAATTTGTCTGATATTTTTGTTGTCTTATTAACATTTATGTTTGTGTTTATATCTGTTGTTGTTTCCCAACTTTGCTATTTGCCTGCAAGCTAATATGTGAGTTAGAAAATTAATTTAATGAAATCATTAAGGCATTCAATTAAATCAAATATTAAGAACTAATAAATAAAAATAACATCAATAAGTGAATAAGTAAAGAAAATAACTCATGTTTTCGCCTTATAATATTTTGTTATGGTACTATAAATATTAAATTTGTATTCATTTTATTATTATTATTTTTGTTGTTGCTGTTATTATTATAATTATTTCCACCATCATCCTCAATACCGCCAACATTATAAGCAGCAATAGTGGTGATGATATTGATGGCCGTGTTGGTGACTTTGTTGGTGATGATGGTGTAGGTGGTAGTATCGTGGTGGTAATGGTAATATTGAGATTGGTAGTGGTAGAAGTAGACATGGCAAGAGCCCAGGCAGAAAGACAAGATAGAATCTTGCATTATAGTTGAACCTCAGTTTTAATACCAAAACGAACAAAACGCAACTCAGAAAAATAGAAAAAAAAACAACTAATAGCCTTCAATATAGTGTCTCTCCTTGAATTGATGTGATTACTTCACATATTTACATTATCTCTGTATCATCATCATCCTTATCATCATCATCATCATCATATTATTATTATTATCGCCTAATATAGTTGGCACTTAGCCATGCACCCATATATATATATATATACATACAAAAACATATATATATGTGTGTGTGTGTGTATCCAAGTGATGTTGACGGACGCAGAAATAAGTACTCAATACCGAAATAGAGTTTAATAAGATTATATATTCTGAAGGAGAATAGCTTCAAAGCCCGATGACTCAGCACCTGATTGCGTTTAAGAATATGATATTCCAAAACTCAACATTATCATCGAAATACGTCTGTAAATTGTCATATATCGGCATTATAAAACCCACCATCAAATGGAGTATTTGTACCGAGAGAAAAGCTTATAAAGTACGTGGTACTATATCCAATTGATGCACCACAGAAAACCTGTATATCATCGATTGATGAACGAGTAATCTGAGTTGCCTACATATAGCCTGAGTCTATTGCAATACATCCGTCTTAAAGTAATCCCACTAATATACTAGATAATTACTGCCTTATACATAAAATCCAAGAATACTGGATAATAATATATATGAGATCGTCCAAATAGTGGATGACATATTCATTTATCTACCAAATTCATGTCTACCCATGCTTGGCTTCGTTTTATTCCTCGTGTTACTAGTGGCATCCCTCATCATCCCTAATGTTACGTATAAGAATGGCAGAATATGGTATGTACCACCTTATCCATGAACTTCTTCCAAAGCTTTCATCGCCCACTTATTCCTGAGATGGTTGTGGGGGAAGATCCTCAAACACTCCTTCCAGCAGGCCCTATCAGAAGCAACCATCTCCAACTGATCTGGCTGGTTTCTCAAGCGAGACCAGCCAAGGTCATGGGTGTTATCCAACCATCTTGCTCGGAGTCTACCCCTGGGCCTCCTTCCGGTTGATTTTGCCAGTAAAATCTGTCCACCTATTCCTTCCTGAGACATTCTAACCCCATGCCCCGTTTTGGTATTAAAACTAAGGTTCCACTATAATGCAAGATTCTATCTTGTCTGTCTGGTCTCTTGCCATGTCTACCTCTATCACTACCAATCTTAATATCACCATTACTCATGCCCGGAGCTGCGATCTCTCAACTCGGAGACGTAGCAATCAATCTATTAGAGTAATTCTGTACCTTGCGAATTAACCCACGATTATCATTTGCAAAGCAACAGAGACTGTAGACAATCTAA
>OZ024742.1:306833269-306835769 GCA_964016885.1 Eledone cirrhosa
ACACTTCATTTCGAGAACATGGAAGAAAGAGAGATAGAGAGAAAAAAGAAATAGTGGCATAGGAAATTAGAGAGTGGGTTATTAGCATAGGAGAGAATTTAAATATCTGTAGTCTTGAGGAAAACAGATTGGTGCATATAAAGGAAAAGTATAATTAAGAAATTAACAATGAAATATATAGAAAATAAGAAAAATATGCTTGTTTCAGATTGTATCTATTTTTTCGCTATCAAATTCCTTTGTCCTATACAAAATAATGAAAATGATCTGTGGATTGAAATATGTAATAATCACAATTTTGTAAATGCCATTATTACAACAATAGACAGGACTGATGTTGGCGAGCTTTGAAAGTGTTTAAGACATCGGATAGATTTGTCGTACGGTATTCTTTTCTGGTTTTCTGCATTAAGTCAGTTAAGTACTTTGGTCGATTCTTCTTCTTCTTCTTCTTCTTCTTCTTCTTCTTCTTCTTCTTCTTCTTCTTCTTCTTCTTCTTCTTCTTCTTCTTCTTCTAAGGATTATGTTCAAACCTGCTGATAGATGACATTAGTAACTATGAGACGGGTGAGGAGAAGAAGACCTGACGCAAATGCTTGCAACACTATAGATTCCAGGCATAATGATATAATCGAAGAATTATGATAGAAGCCACTGGCACGTGTTATCGGGAAGCCAGACTGAATACAGAATCAAGGCGTTTAAAGCGAACCTCTTAAGCCCGTATCTTAATTTGCGCAAGGAGCAGGTGTAATAATTGTTTCTACTTTTGTCGCAAGGCCACCAATTATCCAGTGCATTACTGATACTTTATTTTATCGACCCCGTAAGGATGAAAGGCAAAGTTAACCTCGGCGGGATTTGAACTCAGTCCGTAAAGGGACGTAACTGTGCTGCAAAGCATGGCGTTATACCCTCTACCGATACTGCCAATCCAGTAATAATATAGTAGAAATATATACACTTGCACATATCCATGTCTGCACATAGAGTGGTTTTTAATGGTATACTGGAACTACATATAACTGCAAATATCCATAACTGCATATAATTGCATAGTAGAATTATATAAAACTGCTAATATATATGTGGGCATATAAGAAGCTTCAATGGCATATTCAATCTTATTATAACGACCAACATTCAATGATGGTGCTTTCTCGTCGAATGCTAGCAATAGGGGCAATATATCCTGCTGAAACTCTACATTTCTGAACATGTAAAGGCATATTAACTTACTTTGTACTATAAATCACAATAAAGGAGAATGGTATTAAATTTCATACATAAATTCTCGAACAGACTTTAAAAAGATATATATATATGCACACATACATACAAACATACATGCATGCATACATACATATAAACATAGATGCATGCATACATACATATATACATACATACGTACTACATACTAGCGTACGTACACAGGCATACATACAAACATACATACATAAAACATACATACATACAGACATACTTAATCGATATCTGACGAAGTCTGCTACATATACCTGGGGATAGATGAGAATATATCCTATAATTGTATTTGTAATAAGTCACGCGTAACCAGGCAATATTACACCCGATTAAGGAAAGTACTGTCATCGGAACTCTCTGCGCACAGTAAAACAGAGGCTCACAAAGTGTTTGCTGTGCCTGTCCTAACACCAACGTTTGGAATACTCGAGCGGATGATACACGAAATCCGAGCAATTGATGTTAAAACTCGAAAAATTCTAAACAACACCGGAAACTTCCACATCAACCGTGATACAGTCCACCTCTACGTGAAACGTAAGCAGGGAGGCAGATGCCTAACATCGGTCCAGACAGCATTTGAGTGTCGCATCATATCCCTCCGATAGCATTTACAAAACTCCAAGTGAAGGAGCCTATCCATTGAGCAAGTCTGTCAGCATTAGACAGTTAAGATTATGAGAGTTGGGAAGGAACTCCTTGTAAGATGTTCCCTTCATGATAATCAAAACTCACACCCAGAGAAATTGCGCAGCATTACCGCAGCGAATACATGGATAAAAGACTGCAAGCTTACCTCCAGAGTTGGAGTAATATAGATAAGCAAAGTAGTCTATCTTGGAACAACAACCGCTATATTGGCTCTCAATTTGAAGGATATGCCTTTGCAATCCAAGAACAGGAAATCAATACAAAATACCTGATTCACAAAAGAGATAGGGATGCAGGCAAAACACCTAGATGTGACAAGTGCAGACTCTGCAGAATTAACATCGAAGATGTCATCCATGTCATAAACAGCTGTCCAAAGATGTCATCACGGTACTATCTCCCTATGAGGCATGATGTAGTGGCGAAATCACTGTACAATGCAATCCGTAGAAAAGATAGCCCCGACAATAAACACATTAAAAGTTACAGTAATGTGGAAGACATACATATACATAATATGAAAGAGTACTGGTGGAATGCTCCAGTAAAAGCCTCAATAAAATGCGGGCATAATAGAGCAGATATA
>OZ024742.1:306840769-306845769 GCA_964016885.1 Eledone cirrhosa
CAACTTAGTCATGGGATTCCACGAACAACAAATCTACAAACAATTCCTTCTATTATTCGGAGACTCTTTTCTTACACATCTCAAAAACAACTGGAAGAGATACCTCGACGATTGCTTCAGTATATGGCAGGAAGACACAAACAGACTCACCCTTTTCAAGAATAAGATTAACAACATTAACAATAATATACAATTCACAATGGAATCTAACCCCAAGAAATTAGCCTTCCTGGATATTCCCATTCTAAAAACAGAAGGAAAAATTAGAGACAGACATCTATTACAAACCCACGGACTCCAAACAGTACCTCCTATTCACATCAAATCGCCAAAAACATACAGAACTTAACATCCCTTTCAATTTATCCAAACGTTATATGCACCATAGTATCAGACCCAGCTAAACGGGAACAATGACTAAATTAAGTCAAAAACACACTCACCTTAAGAGCCTTCCCACTTAGCATAATTAATAACGGTATAGATAAAGCAAAACACGCAAATGTTCATCAAACCAACAACACAGAACACAGTACCACAAACAATACCTTACCATATATATCCACGTTCAACCCCAGAAACACCGAAATATTCGACCTCCTACACAAAAACTTCCCCATTCTATTTAAAGATGAAAAATGGAAAACATTCTAGAAACACAAGATCATCAAAAGCAAAAGGCAACCAAAATCACTAAAACACATCCTCACAGGAACAAAGACACACAAACCTATCTCTAACCTTAAGGTAACAAAATGCGGAAGAACGAACTGTGGAACATGCCTATACTTAATTGAAGGGCAAAAATTCACGTTCAAAGATGGCCAAGCTTTCATAGTAAAAAACAACTTCACTTGCAACTCGGAGAACCTAATCTATGTAATCACATGTGGTGGTTCTCAGCATAACTATATAGGACAGACGGGGGTTGTCATTACGCAAAAGAATGACCATCCATCGCCAACAAATCCGAGACGTAAACACAAGGAAACTCTCCTTAAGCAGCCACATTGCAGATTGTGCAGGAATGACTCTCACCAACTTTAAAATCTCCCACCTTTACAAGTGCTCCGATTCTTTCACTCAACTACAAAGAATAAATAAGGAACAACTATTTATTAATAAATTTAAACCAAAACTAAATATTTAATCACCCTCATTAGTTTCCTCCCCACACACACACACGTGCACTGAATTTTTTCTAATGTTTAAACTTTGGGATTCTGAGAACCCTTTGGCTCTTAGCCTTTAACTTTTGACAATTTTCGGAATTTTGTAGAAAAAAATGTTACTTAATTCCCTCTGTGTATATATTTATCATTCATTTATATATATATACGCACTGTGTCTCGATTTTGGAAAGATTCTTTTAGGATCTTTTGAAAATTTCTCTTTAAGAATGACTTTTTGGAGAGAGAGTTTTTTTAAGGTTCCTTTTGAAAGGTATTTTTTGAAATTTTTTGGAAGAGTTCTCTTAACTCCCTTAACTTCTATAATTTTTTAATTTTGGGATTCTGGGAATCCTTTGGATTTCAGCCCCTAACTTTTGCCAATTTTCTGAATTTTGGAGAGAGAAGAATGTTTTCTTTGTTCCCCTCTACAAAAGTAACTTTAACAGACAAACTGTAAAAGCACACACAATTTTCGGAATTTTGTAGAAAAAAATGTTACTTAATTCCCTCTGTGTATATATATATTTATTTACTCATTCATTTATATATACACGCACTGTGTCTCATTTTTGAAAAGATTTTTTAAGATCTTTTAAAAATTTCTTCTAAGAAATGATTTTTTGGAGAGAAAGATTTCTTAAAGTTTCTTTTGAAAGGTATTTTTTGAAGTTTTTTGGAAGAGTTCTCTTGACTCTCTTAACTTCTTTAATTTTTTAATTTTTGGATTCTGGGAATCCTTTGGATTTCAGCTCTTAACTTTTGCTAATTTTCTGAATTTTGGAGAGAAAAGAGTTTTTTCTTAATTCCCCTCTACAAAAGTAACTTTAACAGACAAACTGTAAAAACACACACACACACACCACAGCCCCACTCATATATACGCACATATTTTTATGTATACGTATACGCACACACTCACATGTGTGTACTCTTGTATATACACCCGCACACTCTCTCTATACTTGGGGGGGGGGGGTATGTACACATCCCAACCACCACCGTAGTCAGCTCCTACAACCCCCTTTTGAACTATTGACCACTATATTAAACAAAGCAGGCACAGCACATTTCTCACACCCACAAAACAACTTGGCCTCATTTCCTGCCAACTTTTCAGAAGGCATGATGGAAGAAATTTTACTCAAACATTTATTATATATTTTAATTTTAAACCTTTTTTTTACTCCCTTTTTAATTAACTTTTTTCACTGAATTTGACAAGATGGATCTTAACACATCGAAACCGGTAATTTTCTCATACACTTTATATACTTCATAAAAAAATTTTCAAAAAATAATTGTCCCTCTCTTTTTTTCATAACACTATCTTTTCAATAATGTCACTTTGACGAATCAAAAAAGAAAAACAGACTCTTAAACATATCTGCCCAACTTCATATTTTCTCTATACCCACTGTTTTGTATATATTCATATATATATATTATATAATATATAATATATATATATATATATATATATATATATATATATATATATATATATATATACATATATTATATAATATATCATATATATATATATATGCATATACATATATTATATAATATATCATATATATATATATATATATATATATATATAGAGAGAGAGAGAGAGAGAGAGAGAGAGAGAGAGAGAGAGAGAGAGGATAACAAGATATCGTTATAGGTAATCCAATTAGAGGTTGTGAATACTTCTTATCATGGATAGTTTTAGTGTACGCCGTTGTATGACTCAACAAGAGGTTTACGTGGATAACGAGTTTATGATTTCACTTGTATTCCTATGTAAGTTTATAGAAAAGCATCTAAATGTAACTGCCACCTACCTGACAAATGCCCTTTACAAAACAGATGCCTAGAGACAAATATAGTATACCTATGTACTATAAATTCAGGTAGCTTGGCATGGTATTACATTGCTTCCACAGCTGTTGAATTTAAGAAAAGGTGGTACGTACGCAGACATTCTATGACCAACAAGAACCTCTCGAATACAACAACTCTCACCAATAAAATCCGGCAACTCAAGAATGCAAACATAGAATATGAGATCAGCTGGACAAAACTGTCAAAAGCAAAGGCCTATCAAATTGGTATGTCCCACTGCAGTCTCTGTAATATGGAACTTTTCCAAATTCTAAATTTCGTCAAAATTCTTCTTAACAGTAGAATTGAACGAATTATTTTTTGTCGGCATGAATCAGCAACGAAATTTGAGAACTTTAGACCAACTTAATTCCATCTTATCTATTCCATCACCCTGATTGTACCATTTGGATCTACTACGATATCACATTATCAGCAGCATCTTTACCATTATAATTACCATAGAACAGCATCAAAACCTCTTATATTTACATTCTTATTTTATATCTCTCTATCTTTCACTCTCTATCTTTGCATCTCTCACCCTAAACTTATTTCATCTCGGTCATTTTATCTTATCATTTAATATATCTTAAACTAGTTAATTTACTTATTAAAATAACCAATAAACACATAATTGTATTCAACATTATCATATTTTCAACATAATATCTGTCCATATATTTAACAATTATCAAAAACTATTCTCAATAATCTTAACATGTTTAAATATTCTCCGTACCTTTTTACACATTTATTTATTTATTTTCATCCCCACTTTTCACATATTATACCATTTTATATTACATTAGATGTAATTTATTTATTTATTTATTTATCTATTTATTTATTTATCTATTTATGTATTTATTTATTTATTTATCTATCAATTTTTCATATATATTTTTTATATATAATTTTTTTTTATATAATTTTTTAATATATTTTTTCATTCATTTCCTCATATATTTCTATACATCTATCTTTATTTTTTTACTTACATTTATTCATGTATTAACTTTTATTCATCTATTTGCCCCTCTACCTTCTTCTCTCCATCTTAATTCTACTTGTGTTTGTCTAACATACTCGTCTGTTTGTCCGTCTTCATTTTTCTCTTTCCTACGATATCTCTACATGTGTTTTTTTAGCTGTAATAATGTTCTCCTCTTCTTCTTCTTTCTCTATCTCTTTTTCTTTTTCCTTCTTCGTCTTTCTCTATCTTTTTCTTTTTCCTTCTTCGTCTTTCTTCTTCCCTTTCTTTCTATCTTTACTATATCTATCCCCCTTCCTTTTTTCTCTCTATATCTTTATTATTAATATTATTATTGATGTGGTAATTTGAATTTGTAAATTTGCCGGTTACGCATATATTTATATTTTATCTCAGTCTCTGAGGATATGATAGAGAAAACATGTATTTTAAATTGAGTGGCACTACTCTCAGTGTTTAGCAATTTTTAGACAACTCTATCAGTGAAACAATTGTGAGACTGTAAATAAATCTCCTTTTTTGTACTGTTGACCATGTTATTCTCCACTTTTTCAATTATATATATATATATATATATATATATATATATATATATATATATATATATATATATTGTTATACTTGGAGAGGGTCATATGTGTGTAATAATATTGCCAGAATTAATAAAAGAACACACTCACTGTTTGGTTGGTTTTCGCTTCTGTGTCTTTTATATCGGTTAATTTAATTTATTCGGTCCTCAATGTTACCATTGACTGACCAACGGTCAAAAATGCAGATACAATATAGACACAAACATATATATATATAGTCTAACAAAGTTCTTTCGTTGCACATCTGCAACATCGTCAGTGGTGCTACTATGTTTCCTCCCGTTGTATTGTATGCCTACGCCATCTTTATTTAGTCTGTTTATTTATATTTATTTTCATATCAAAAACCTCGCAAAACTAATTCATCGCCAT
>OZ024742.1:306850769-306855769 GCA_964016885.1 Eledone cirrhosa
CAGCTAGGTTTACGCTTGCTTAGCTAATTACCACGAGAAATGCTTTTAACGAAGGTTATGTTGAGATATGTTTTCGACTTGTTTATACAATCTTTCGAAAATACTTTCCTTAGATAATTAATGCATCGTCATTCGTGTCTAATTCTCTGACCAGCTGTTACAAAATCTGACCCTCTCAACATGAAATTGATTAACATTACCACAAAGTCACTTGTGCATACAAATATGTGCATCGCGTGTATGCATGTATGTATGTATGTATGTATATATATATATATATATATATATGTGTGTGTGTGTGTGTGTGTGTGTGTGTGTGTGTGTGTGTGTGTGTGTGTGTGTGTGTGGGTGTGTGTCTGTGTGTGTCTGTGTGTGTGTGTGTGTGTGAGTGTGTGTATATACATATTTATGTATGTATAGGTACATTTATATACGTGTGCGTATTTGTGTGTATATCTGTATATAAACAAATGTAGTATATTATATTACTAGATTTCTCTTTGTTGCAATTAGGAATTTCGTGGGTTGCTGCTAGGCAATCGTGAAACTCCGAGTAACAACAGAGCGAAATCTCAGTTATCTAACCGCGATTAGACTACTGAGATTTCGCTCTCTCTGATCGATCGACAAGATCCCAGGAATCATTAGTTTGCCGTGAGGATTGGACCTCGTCAAATCGGTTCAAGGAAACAATGTTTCCATTAACCATTCCTCATACCGGTGACAACTCATGGCTGAATGAGCAACGTGAAAATAAAGTGTCTTGCTCAAGGACACAACGCATCATCCGATCCGAGTATTGAAATCGCAAATTCTCGATTGCGAATCTAACTAGCTAACCACTAAGTCAAGCTTTTCAAGTAATATAATAATTACATAATATTCTCTACTTTAGTATTATATCCACTTTCTCCGTGTTTGTAAACCGCCAAAATAGCAAAACATGTCAAAAAATACTTCATGTACGACACCAGTTTTTTGACACCCGTACTACCACACATGTACCGGATTATATACTATAACTATATAATATCATGAAGGTGCATAGCTTAGTAGTTAGTATGTCCAACTCACGTTGGTAAGATCGTGAGCTTGGTTCCCTGTTGTATTTTGTGTCTTTGAGCAAGAATCGTTATTTCGCGTTGCTCCCGTTCGTTTAACTGGCAAAAGTGAGTTGTGCCTGAAAATCAAAGGAGCAGTTTTGTCATATAGTTTATAACACTCAATGTCCAGGAGAACTATGTTAATGGTAACATGGGGATACCGTGGAATGTTCAAATATTTGCACATTAATTTCACCAACAGGCAATACCGTTGATCAAATAACTGGAACACATTTCGTCGGAACAGGAGAATCATTCCCACCATACACACACATACATACACACACACACACACACACACACACACACACACACACACACACACATACACACATATATATATATATATATATATATATATATATATATATAAATATATATATATATATATATAAGTAAGTAAAAAATTTTTTTTAAATTTTTTAAAAAGATATTTTCTTATTTTACGTCTTTTATATTATTGTTCTGCCTCCTCCTGCATTGAACCACCTAGGTACTATGACATAACCTGTGTATTTGCTGGCATGGGCGTGCATCTGTGCGCTTATGTTAGTTGATATATTAAATTATCTATATTTATCTCCAAATCACTGATTTGTCGAGCAAACCTGCCAAAACCACTTCTAAAAAATTTTTTTTTGGGGTGTTAGTAGGCGTCAGTCATCTTACCATCCCATTCCTTCTAACTAACCTCTGTGTCACGTGATTGATTCTTTAGAATCGGCCATTTGACTAGAAGCAGTGAGAATCCAGTCCTCGCCAGCTGTTCTATCTACCGAATTATTATTATTTTTATATGAGCCGCCAGTGTCCGCGCATTGCCTGGAGACTTAGCTGAGAATAGACTCCCTGATGACGCAATGAATTCTCGACAGTTTGATTACGTAACTGTCTTTATCCCATTGCAGAAACTAATTTGTTGGAGTGAAAATTTAAGTAAGTAAGTAAAGAAATTTTTTTAAATTCTTTTAAAAAATATTTTCTTATTTTACGTCTTTTATATATATATATATATATATATATATATATATATATATATATATATATATATATATATATATATATATATATATATATATACTTCGTTTTACTTAATTTCTAGTCTTTCTTCTGTTAGTAAGCTAAATTTACATAACGTTATGTGTGAGCGTATCTATGCATACTTACATGTGCTTTTATTTTCTTATGTAACATGAAGGTGCAATATGAACGGTGAGATAAACCTGTACATATATACACGTTTTTGAATATTTGTTTGTGAATGTATGTGTGTCTATGTGTGTGTATGTGTTTACGTTTGTGTGTGTAGTTTTTTTATCTTTGTATATTCAAACGTATAATGTATGAAGTCGATAATCACACTTGGACCATGCTATTCTTGTTAATCCCCACATGTATGATTGTGGATAGTCCCATAATCGATTAAATTGATCACCGGATTAGAATGGATGTCATTCAGTACTCATATATCGCATCACATGTCGTTTATCTTGGCCTTAAACGAAATACTACGTATCCATCGGTAATCGAATGATATCGGTGTCAATTTTCACACTTATTTATATAAACCAAACATATTGACTTCATTGATAATCGAACTTGTTTCCCTGTGCTCGAAATATGTACAGTTTTCAGTGCTGAATGCTATCACTTATTAATTTTTGTTTTGCACACATTTCCAATAACATCGGAGCATCTAGGAAACCTTAGGCTACTGCTACCATTAAATACTTGGAACATGCCCCATCATGATTCAAAAACCAAACAGTTTGTTGGCTCCTAAAGAATAGAGAAATCTCCATTAGAATGATAGAAATGTTGCCAGCAGTGACACTCCAGTTTGAAGACTATAAAAATAACTCAAACCCTCAATGTATGTATTTTCCGATCAACATGCAGACTAACATAAATAATCAAGGGTTTATTCAAGATAACAAGATCAATGATGAAATTGAACAAAATTCCTAATGTGTCCTTTTGTCAAAAAATCTTTAAGTTCACTGTTTTATCTACATAACGACCGAGAAGACATGGGGTGTTCTACAAAAGCAATACTAATAAAACTTCAATGAACTCGATTCGATTGATTTGGGTAGTATCAAGAACAAAAACACCCAACTTTTACCATAACTTTTGACACTGTGAATATCACAGCATCAATAAATAAAACTAAACATAATCCAGGAGTTTGCGCTAATACGTTTCCTAAATTGTGCTGAGAAATTGCAGTATTATATTAAGTTTCCTCCAATCTATGGAAGAAAGAAATTGCTAGGCGCAGGCTATGTACCTGGCCAATTTCTTTCCTAGTTTATTACATCAGTTTTCAAAACGGGAAATAAGTCGGTAACATGCAGTGAATCACCGACCTATCTCATTTAACTCCAATATTATTAAATTATTCGAGATAGTGAAAGGGTCAAGAACAACTGACTTTCTAGAAAGCTACTATATCTTTAATCCCAAGAAGCATGGTTTCCGCAATGTTAATCACTGTTAAAGTAAATTCTGCAAACTTTGATAACTTTATAAAGGCTTTGAAGGAAGGTTCTGACACAGCTGACATGTACCTTGACTTCTGCAAATCTTTCTGTAATTGAATACAGAAGAACAACGGGTCCAGTAACCTACCGAATCTACCATCATGACATTTTACTGTTATAAAAATTATCTCCGACATTGGAAATTCTATTCTGATTTGCGTGACACTATAATTTTCCTGGAGGATGAAAGACAAAATTGATCTCAGCGTGAGTTGAAATTTAAAAGGAAAAACTGATGTTTTGTCCGATGATTTTGTCAATACACCCCATTTGACATTGCTTCTACTTTTGGCACAAAGCCACCAATTATGCCAGTGCATTGCTGGCACTTTATTTTATCGACCCCATAAGTCAAAGTTCACCTCGACGGGATTTGAACTCAGGAGGTAAAGGGCCATAACTCTATGCTCTACCGATATTGCCAATCCACCAGTCTTAATAATTGTTTCTACTTTTGGCACAAGGCCAGCAATTACCCAGTGCATTACTTGTACTTTATTTTGTCGACCTCGTAAGGATGAAAGGCAAAGTTAACCTCGGCGGGATTTGAACTCAGAATGGCAAGGGCCGTAACTCTATGCGTCAAAGTAGGGAGCCCGACCCTCTACCGATACTGCCAATCCAATGGTTTGTAGCAAGGTACAATGCCAACAATTTGGGGCACGTGGAAAGTCGATTATATAAGTACCAGTAGTTAACTGTGACTTCATTTTACTGATATCGGAAGGATTTAAGGTAAATGAGATTTGAGCGGCATCTCACTGTCTGTTGTAATAATAAAGATAAATTTTAATCGTTCAAAATATGAATTTGAAATTCAAATTAAAAGAAATACGCATGTCATGTTTTGTTCATTCCAGAAAAAAAGATTGAGAGAGGGAAATTATAAATAGGAAGAATTGACCGTAGTATTGAACTGGTACTTTATTTTAGGACAACTGAAATGATGTAAGGCAGAGTTGAACTCAGAAAACAGAGAGTTGGAGCAAATACTGCACCTATTATATCCAACGATCTAACAACTCTACTACCTCACCACCTTACATATCTCCGCATAGTAAAATGAGTGTGTATCTGTGTTGCGCATACTTTTCTCCTACGGATGTGTTTTCCTCTTGCATCTGGGAGGATACCGCTAACTTCACCCATGGATCAGAAGATTGTTAAACAATTGACGGATTCAACACGCAACACAATGTATATCATCATAATATCAGTATCAGAAACAGGAAATTTGGCAAAACTGAACATTTTATATTTTCATCCCTCTCTCTCTCTCTCTCTCTCTCTCTCTCTCCCTCTCTCTCTCTCACTCTCTCTCTCTCTCTCTCTCTCTCTCTCTCTCTCTTTCTGT
>OZ024742.1:306861082-306898582 GCA_964016885.1 Eledone cirrhosa
AACCACTCCCTTTACTCATACCTACATTAATAATGATTTAGACTTCCAAACAAACACGAAACCGCATGCAAGCAAGCAACAACAAACAGACCTAGAAGATAGAGACTTAAAATAAATATCAACTCAGCTCACAAACATAAATTTATCTTAAAAAGCAACAATTACAAAACATATACTAAAGTAAAAATAATATTCTTGAATGCAAGACGCATAGATAGTGATATACAACACAAGCAAACACACCACTACACACTTATGTAAACAAATATAAAACTGTGTTATTGTGTGAACAAATTGTCGCAAAACGAAATAGTTATGGTAATGGTAGTGTTGTTGGTGTTGGTTTTGTTTTTATTGTTGGTTTTTAAATATTTTTTTTTTATATTTCGTTCAGGTTGTCTTCCATGATCTATTGCTTTCGAAAACATTTCGTCTCCATTCTCTTACCTAACAATTTTCTCTCTTCACTTTTCACAGCAACGTGCACTCCACCATAACACACGTACAAAGTCATATAAACATATAGATATGTATGCGTATATATATATAAATAAATATATATATATATATATATATATATATATATATATATATGTATATTTATATATATATATATATTTATATATATATATATATGTATATTTATATATATATATATATATATATATATATTATATATATATATATTTATATATATATATATATGTATATTTATATATATATATATATATATATAATATGTATATATATATACACATACATATATATATATATGTATATATACACATACATATATATATATACATATATATATATGTATATATATATATATATATATATAAATATATATATATATATATATATATATATATATATATATATATATATGTATGTATATTTATATATATATATATATATATATATATATATATATATATATATATATATGTATGTATATTTATATATATATATATATATATATATATATATATATATATATATATATATATATATATATATGTATATATATATATACACATACATATATATATATATATATACATATATATATATATATATATATGTATATATATATACACATACATATATATATATATATACATATATATATATATATGTATATATATGTGCGTGCGTGTGTGTGTGTGTGTGTGTGTATGCATATATACATATATGTGTGGGTATGTGCGTTTTATGAGACTGTAGCATTGATTGTATATAAACATGACGGATTAACTCTATATTTAATGTGTGTGTATTATTTGTGTGGAATGATAGTAAAAGAGAAATAGGAGGAGAGTGGGAGTGGGGGGGAAGGAAATATCAAATATTTTGAATAGTCATAGATCTGAGATTGATTCGCCTCACCAAGAATTTTTTTATTCTTTTGCGGTTGTCTACTAACATTCTGATTATTAGTCATATTACTGCCAAACAATCACACACTCACACGCTGACATATATATATATATATATATATATATATATACATATATATATATATATATATGTATGTATGTATGTATATATATATATATGTTTATGTATGTCGATTTATATACTAAAGAATACGTATATATTTATATATATGCATACCCATGTATATATATATATGTGGGGGGTGTATGTGTGTGTATGTGCGTGTATGTTTGCATACACACATATATGCGTATGTCTCTCTCTCTCTTTCAATCTCTCTTCTCTCTCTCTCTATCACTATCTCTCTCTATATATATACTTATATATATATATATATATATAAATATATGAATATGTTGTTCAATTTAACGTATTTTATTTGTTTTCGTGTGTAACAAGTATTTCGCAAATGACCAGCGCTTAACACTAATCTATTACATATTTGGAATCGGAATATATTAATCCCTGTTTAGAAAGGAACATACCGTGATTCTGATCTTAAGAAAAGTAGACTGCAGCTAAGATAGAATGCCTGCATGCAAACACACACACACTCTCTCTTCCACAGATACATGCGTATATATATATATAAAGAAAATTTTCGCTCTACATGGCTGAATACAATAAATGTAATCTGAGTTTTTAGAATATTAATAAAAACATTCGATTGAGGCTTGTTTACATAATTGCAAACGAATCGAATGTTATTATTAATATTCGAAAAACTCAGATTACATTTATTGTATTCAGCCATGTAGAGCGAACATTTTATTTTTTTATTTGAATTTGGCAAAGCGGGCCATTTATCGCTCGTATACAGGAAACTGACTGGCCAGTCTGCTGA
The DNA here is from genome assembly GCA_964016885.1 of Eledone cirrhosa. Lineage (NCBI taxonomy): Eukaryota > Metazoa > Mollusca > Cephalopoda > Octopoda > Eledonidae > Eledone > Eledone cirrhosa. Next base: position 306,863,367 of record OZ024742.1, read on the forward strand.
TATGCAAATCTGGCTGATCAGTGGATCTGCTAATATGCAGATCTGACTGATCAGCCAGTCTGCTAATATGCAAATCAGGCGGATCAGTCACTGTGTATTTTTGAAAATAGCATATATTTTCACTAGCTCTGACAGTTTGTCAGGCGGACAGTGAACTGTACTGATGAAGGGTGATACCCAGAAACATTAGTGTTCACATGCCAACATAATAGCAAGAATGAAGGGTTCATTCTACTGACATGGCTATAAAATTGAGGCTTGTTTGCATAATTGCAAACGAATTGAATGTTATTTTTGACATTCGAACAACTCAGATTACGTTATTATATATATATGGTGGATTGGCAGTATCGGTAGAGGGTCGGACGCCATGCTTTCCAGCATAGTTACGTCCCTTTACGATCTGAGTTCAAATCCCACCGAGGTTGACTTTGCCTTTCATCCTTACGAGGTCGATAAAATAAAGTACCAGTAATGCACTGGATATTTTCTGGCCTTGTGCCTAAAGGAGAAACAATTATTATATCTATATATATGTTTATATATATATATATATATATATGTGTGTGTGTGTGTGTGTGTGTGTGTGTGTGTGTGTGTGTGTGTGTGTGTGTGTGTGTGTGTATATATATTTAAATAAAAAAAAAAAAGAATTACTTCACCGGTAGTTGTAAATAATTTGATTTAACTTTATATTATAACAATGTTTTCTACTTTGGGCACAAGGCCAGCAATTATCGCAGTACATTACTGGTACTTTATTTTATCGACCCGAGTTGGTACCAACTCATATTACTATAATATTGCAGCAAAGAGTTACGGTCCATTATGGTCTGAGTTTGGCTTTCATCCTTACGCCGAGGTTAAGTTTGCCTTTCACCCTTACGGGGTCGATAAAATAAAGTACCAGTAATACACTGGGATAATTGCTGGCCTTGTGCCAAAAGTAGAAACAATTCTTATAATATTATAAAATTAAATGAAATTATTTAGAACTACAAATTAAGTCCTTCTTTTCCTTTTTTTTAAATATACCTAACTGTACCAAGGACCTCACACATTTTCCAATATATATATATATATATATATATCATAAAACATGTCTATAGAATCACCAGATAAAATATATACCGTTTCCTCTCCCAATTAGCATAATTAATCATATAAAAAATCAATTAGACCAAGCTATAAGAATAAAAGCTCCTATGAAGAAATCTCCAACAAATAACCAAAAGCAGCCCTTCGCGGCGGTTGCGACGGAGTATTTATCGAGTATTTCGACAGCGCGATCACTTTGGAAAATTAATTGTCTAAGTTTGAGCTAACTCCTGAAGAGTCCGGTGCTCTAGATTGTTATCAGATATCTTTAAATGCGGACGAAACCATGGTAGAAGTAACTAAATATGTTCACTTTTCTCCTAGTTATTTTACACCTAATTCTGTTTAGTTGACTGTATATCTGGTCGATTTATACACGCAGTCGAAATACTCGATAAATACTCCGCCGCAACCGCCGCGAAGGGCTGCTTTCTGAGATTTGTCGGGGATTTCTTCATAGGAGCCTTTATTCTTAAAGCTTGGTCTAATTGATTTTTTATATGGTTAATTATGCTAATTGGGAGAGGAAACTGTATATATTTTATCTCGTGATTCTATAGACATGTTTTATGATATATAGCTCTGATTATTTAATTTATTAACTCTTCATGGAGCCACAAAGTGACCCGTTGCAAAACACATATATATATATATATATATATATGTAAACCTTTATATATATATATTCCCGGTATAAGGTTAGCATTTCTTTGTTTATTTTTTATATATGAATATTGATTGTTCCTTATATCTCATTCTGTTTTTTTGCCCGAGAAAATATCTGTGTGTGTCATCAAATGTTGTACACACATGGATATTTTTTTCAATTTCCAATTGAGTTCTTAGCACGTGGCCTGAATTCCTTTCAGAATTCATTGTCATGCGCACGTATTGTATTTTTGGCGGTAATTTACTTCCTCATTTTTTTAATCAGTTTGAACACTTCTTTAAAACTGCTGGACTGGCAACCTGACAGATACCTCAGGCACAGAGGATGATGATTATCGCTAAATGCTGATGTTGGTTAGATTATCAATATTAGTATTATTGGGGCACCCACTGATGAATTATAGGAGCCCACTTGAATATATATCTATTGATGGTATACAAGCTCCTACATAAATTGGTATAATTTCACCCAAATTGTAGGAATCCTATAATGAAACGAGACGTCCGTCTGGGAAGAGATATATTAGATATGTCTCATATGAAATAATACAGCCAATTTTCCACGCAATACTTTTAGTTAGCACCCCGAACGCATAATTGTGAATATAATCACTTATTTCCTAATGTTTGTTGAGTGAGTTGGAATTTGGCCGGAGTATCGCTAAAAAGCTTTCTCCGATATTGTATTTATTATATATATATATATATATATATATATATATGTATATATATATGTATGTATGTATATATATATATATATATATATATATATATATATATATATATATATATATATATATATATATATATATATATATATATATATATGTATATATATATATATATATATATATATATATATATATATATATATATATATATATATTAGGTAATTCCGGAGAAAAGGCAAATGAAAAAAGAGTGCTCTATGTATAGAACAGAGTTATTTAATTAGAAAGTGAACAGTGAATAACAGAGATGATATAACATCTCTGTCTGATGAACGATCTAGGCGTATATTAATGTTGTCTAGGGTCCTGAAACCTTTGGTAATGGAGTAGTTATATATTGTGTTGTTCACCTTCTAATTAAATAAATATATATATATATATATATAGTTATGTAATAAACAACATAAGATAATTATTTCACTTACCAGTGGTTTCTTGAAGGCAGATGTTGTGTCTGTCTTCAAGAAACCACTGGTAAATAAAATAATTATCTGATGTTGTTTATTACATAAATAATAAGCTCTATAACCTACATAGAGCACTCTTTTTCCTGGACCTTTCCGACGGAAATAAAATACTTCATTTATATATATATATATTACAAATTATCGTTATAGGTAATCCAGTTAGTGGTTGTGAGTACTCTGCATTATGGATAGTTTTAACGTACGGCGTTGTTTGACTCAGCAAGAGGTTTACTGAGTTAGGTGGCGAGTTCACGGGAATTCCTATGCAGGTTAATTTTGGAGTAATAATAGTGAAAGAGTGAAGACTAACATGGTCAACAGTGCAAAAGGGGTTGTTTAATTTACAGTATTAAGAATTGTTTCATTGATTAGGATGTCTAAATGTTCCTAATCACTCGAAGTTATGTCACTCAACCTTAAATACAGTGTATGCCTAATCAAATCATCGGAATAACTGTATTTCAGGGGTTGAGTGACACAACTTCGAGTGATTAGCAACCTTTAGACATTCTAATCAATGAAACAATTGTTAATACTGCAAATAAAAGCCTTTTTGTACTGTTGACCATGTTAGTCTTCACTATTTCACTATATATATATATATATATATATATATATATGAAAAAATGGGGAGAAGAATACTGCAGGTTGCACATGGATAACATGTTATAAAATGAGTCCCTCATCAGTGATTTGCCGACGATCATAGATATTTCATTGCATTAAAAATCATATACCTCACGTCGGTGCAATAATAACTAAATTAAGTTATTAGGACAATTAAAACGCGTAAAGCGAGTGAGACAAGTAAACAACAAAGAGGAAAGCTAACCGTAGAGAGGAAGGGAACAAGTTACATAGTTATTCTGTTAACATAAGCTAGGTGAATATATGAGCGCTTAGAAAAAAGACCTTTCGAGATAAATCCAAATGTAAGAAAGAAGGAAAATGTATTAGTAGCGAACGGGGTGAAGTGAGAAGGGGAGAAACAGTGAGTGAGTGAGTGGAAGTGTGAGGAAGAGTTAACTGACATGAAAGAGGGGGCGAAAGAAAGTAGGAGAAACAGAGAGAACGAGGGAGCAGTAAGAGAGAGAGAGAGAAAAACAGAATCGCAGTTTAGGTAAATATATGTGAAAAAATGGGGAGAAGAATACTGCAGGTTGCACATGGATAACATGTTATAAAATGAGTCCCTCATCAGTGATTTGCCGACGATCATAGATATTTCATTGCATTAAAAATCATATACCTCACGTCGGTGCAATAATAACTAAATTAAGTTATTAGGACAATTAAAACGCGTAAAGCGAGTGAGACAAGTAAACAACAAAGAGGAAAGCTAACCGTAACTAACCATATATATGTATATATATATATATATATATATATATATATATATATATATATATATATATATATATATATATATATATATATATATAGCGGTAAATAAAGGATTATGAGTTCATACAATTGTCTTATGTTTCGTCCCCATTATAACTCCGGAATTTATATCTTCGTTGAGTGCTCCCATCTGCATACTGAAGTACTGGATTTTACCAATACTTTTTGGCTTATATATATATATATATATATATATATATATATATATATATATATATTTATAAGTTTGAAGAATAGTCAGGCCAAATTTATCCAATTTTTTTCTCCTTAGTCCGTAGAAATGAACCAGATAAATAATCAATGAAACGGAGCTAAGTTTAAAATGTAAATTTGAAGAAATAACAGATAAATGTTATCGATTTTCCTCTGTGAGGAACAGTCAGACAAAATTTACCTAGTCTTTCCTCTTAGTCCGTAAAAATTAACTAGACAAATAATTAATTAAACGGAGCTAAGTCTACAATGTAAGTTTGAAGAAAAAATATAGATAAACTTTACCAAAGATTGATCCAGTCCCTACAATCGATAGTTTCGCTCGTACTTTTTTGATATGTCTAATCGTTGCATTACCCATGAATCTCTAAGCTTTTCAAGAGACTCCCTAAGTTAAGACCAAAGTTTCTTAAGTGTTCGCCGTTAGTAACGAATTCAAAGGGGGTGAGAAATATCACATGACTAGCGGTCAAGATAGAAGTGTCATGAAGGGTAGGTAGGATGGCAGGTAGGTTCATTGCGAGAAGAAATAGTTAGTTACCAAATATATATATATATATATATATATGTGAGAAAAACCACAGACCCTCCATCTCAACTCACCTTTTGAAAAGCAGAAGAACTGCGAAACCGGTAAGGGAACCAAATAAATATATATATTTTTAAAAAAAATAAGACTTCAGTTGCATTTTCGATTTCATCCCTTTTTCTTTATATATATATATATATATATATATATATATATATATATATTCAGGTTTGAGGTTTACCACTGTATAGAGCTGGTCTATTCCGTATGGTCAATCGTAATGCAATAATATAGAGAGTACTCAACGTAAGGCAGTTCAACCGTCTTTGTTTTTGTAGTTGGTGGTGCTATTAGGGAGTTAAATATTATAATGAAATGACAGGAGGCTGGATTTGTGTAAATCCTTGAAAGGTTTATTATACTATGATCATCTCAATGACCGGGTTCCGTATGAATCCGGTGATATCATCAGGTATTCGAAATATAATACGTGAATGTAATAGATAAAATCCATGGGGCTGAAAATCGAGGGCCCGAGGGCGACCGCTATTCTGTTCCTTCAAGCTCAGCCGGTCGCCCTCGAGTGACGTGGCTAAAGTTTATAGTATGCTACTACCGGTCAGATAATCGAAAACAGAAAGGGATGCGAACATAAGTTAGCGTCAATCTCATGACACAAGGTAAAAGAAAGAAAGAAAGGAAGGAGAGAGAAGAGGGGGAAGAAAGAAGAAGAGAAGGCAGGGTTAATGTCAGCTAAAAGAAGAAATGCAACTACTATCGGTCAGATATAGGCAAGCAAGAGGGGGAAGGAAGATAAGTCTGCGGGAGGAAGACAGGAAGAGGGGAGAAGAGAAGGAAGAGAAGAGAGAAGTAGAAAAGTAAGGGTTGATGGCTACAAGAAGGAAGATAGAAAGAAAGAGGAAGAAAGGTCGATATTGATGTCAGACCACAGTCAGGCCAGGAGTGGCGCGAGAAAATGTTCACAGGGACCCGCATCTTAGCAGAGGTGAATATATTGGGAGTCAGTGTGTTACAATGTTTAGACTTATAGGATGAAGTTAAAAAATTAATAATCAATATTCAATATTAAAGAGGTTATAAATTTATAATACCTTTGCTGTACCAATGTGCTCTTCCACGTATTCCACTTCTATGTATCCATGTATTTCTACTCCTCACATTGGGACATGTACCCATTAGTACACGACACTAGAATGTCTCCTCCTGAGAACAAAAATAAATATTACACGACTATAACCCGTACTCTACATCCCACTAGGATAAATTGCAGATCTACATAATACAATTAACGTTTCTTCATAAAAGACTCTATTTAATTAAACCCCGCAACCCCAAACCTCATAGAAGTTATTTGAATGTTTAATCTTCAATTTTCTGTTTGTTCAATTCTCAATCTTCTTACTCTTTAGTTTTATAATGTTATTCTGAATTCTTTCAACTTCATCCGATAAAGTTAAGCAATATTTTAGAGTTCCAACTTTCTGTCGGACTGTTGGGTGGGTTTTAGTGGCGGCGCGACCAGCTCCCTGGCGCACGAGCTTACCTGGAGTGCTTGGAAAAATAAATTTCCCCTTCTTTCGGTAAATGAAAATACTCGGCGTAGCTTAATTCGCCATGGGGCCCGGGGCGCGGCCGGTGTTTTAACCGTCACATAGTACCTTTAAATTACAGAACAAATCGGAACTATTAGATATATCAACCTGAAAATGTTAAACTGCTGAACTTTAAATTTTCTAACCTCTTTAATATTGAATATTGATTATTAATTTTTTAACTTCATCCTATAGGTATAAACATTGTAACACACTGACTCCCAATATATTCACCTCTGCTAAGATGCGGGTCCCTGTGAACATTTTCTCGCGCCACTCCTGGCCTGACTGGTCTGACATTAATATCGACCTTCCTTCCTCTCTCTTTCTATCTTCCTTCTTATAGCCATCAACCATTACTTTTCTACTTCTCTAAGCAAAATTTTAAAGTTCCAACTTTCTGTCGGACTGTTGGGTGGGTTTTGATGGCGGCGCGACCAGCTCCCTGGCGCACGAGCTAAACTGCAGTGCTTGGAAAAATAAATTTCCCCTTCTTTCGGTAAATGAAAATACTCGGAATAGCTTAATTCGCCATGGGGCCTGGGGCGCGACCGGTGTTTTAACCGCCACATAGTACCTTTAAATTACAGAACAAATCGGAACTATTAGATATATCAACCTGAAAATGTTAAACTGTTGACCTTTAAATTTTCTAACATCTTTAATATTGAATATTGATTATTAATTTTTTAACTTCATCCTATAAGTCTAAACATTGTAACACACTGACTCCCAATATATTCACCTCTGCTAAGATGCGGGTCCCTGTGAACATTTTCTCGCGCCACTCCTGGCCTGACTGTGGTCTGACATCAATATCGACCTTTCTTCCTCTTTCTTTCTATCTTCCTTCTTGTAGCCATCAACCCTTACTTTTCTACTTCTCTCTTCTCTTCCTTCTCTTCTCCCCTCTTCCTGTCTTCCTCCCGCAGACTTATCTTCCTTCCCCCTCTTGCTTGCCTATATCTGACCGATAGTAGTTGCATTTCTTCTTTTAGCTGACATTAACCCTGCCTTCTCTTCTTCTTTCTTCCCCCTCTTCTCTCTCCTTCCTTTCTTTCTTTCTTTTACCTTGTGTCATGAGATTGACGCTAACTTATGTTCGCATCCCTTTCGGTTTTCGTTTATCTGACCGGTAGTAGCATACTATAAACTTTAGCCACGTCACTCGAGGGCGACCGGCTGAGCTTGAAGGAACAGAATAGCGGTCGCCCTCGGGCCCTCGATTTTCAGCCCCATGGATTTTATCTATTACATTCACGTATTATATTTCGAATACCTGATGATATCACCGGATTCATACGGAACCCGGTCATTGAGATGATCATAGTATAATAAACCTTTCAAGGATTTACACAAATCCAGCCTCCTGTCATTTCATTATAATATTTAACTCCGTAATAGCACCACCAACTACAAAAAACAATGACGGTTGAACTGCCTTACGTTGAGTACTCTCTATATTATTACATTACGATTGACCATACGGAATAGACCAGCTCTATACAGTGGTAAACCTAAAACCTGAATATATATATATATATATATATATATATATATATATATATATATATATATATATATATATATATATATATATATATATATATATATATCATAAATCATGTCCTTAGAATTATTAGATAAAATATATACCATTTTCTCTCCCAATTATCATAATTAACCATATAAAAAATCAATTAGACCAGGCTATAAGAATAAAGGCTCCTATGAAGAAATATTTGATAAATAACCGAAAGCGGCCTATTCGCGGTGACCACAATAGAGTATTTACCCAACATTTCAACAGCATGTAGAAACTGACTAAATATACCGTCAACTATACACAATTAGGTGTAAATTTAAACTTAGAAGAAAGGTGTACATACCGTAATTACATCTCTACCATGGTTTCGTTCGTATTTTGAGATATCCTATTATTAAGGACGAATCTAGAGTAACGAACTCATCAGGAGACACTCAATCGGACAGTTAATTTTCCAAAGCGATCGCGCCAGAAATAGATTTTAAAAATGGCTAAGAATCGTGACGTCGCAGTGGTCAAGTTAGAAAGAATGTGATTAGTTGCTTACGGCGAGTAGGCTGGTTGCTAGAAAGCGCAGCCCAATATCGCACAATTGCATCTCAACCCAAGGGGAGATTATTAAATATATAGATTTACATATACATAAAGTCACAGATATATATGTGGCAACCGGTCACGGGTAAATACTCTATTGTGGTCATCGCGAAGAGGCCGCTTTCGGTTATTTATCAAATATTTCTTCAGAGGAGCCTTTATTCTTATAGCCTGGTCTAATTGATTTTTTATATGGTTAATTATGCTATTTGGGAGAGGAAATGGTATATATTTTATCTAATAATTCTAAGGACATGATTTATGATATATTGCTCTGATTATTTAATTTATTAACTCTTCATTGAGCCACATCGTGACCGCTTGCCACATATATATCTGTGACTTTATGTATATGTAAATCTTTATATATATATATATATATATATATATATATATATATATATATATATATATATATATATATATATATATATATATGTATAGTAATAATAATAAATGTGAAGACTAAAATCCAAAGAGGGCTCGATAAGGATAAATATGTATCAAATATATAAGAACCCTAGAGCAAATATTTATTACAATAACAATTTTAAAATTTAAGCAAAGTATCGCTGCTTTCACCATTAACGGGATTTTCTAAAACTAAAAAAATCAATCTGTGAACGCAGAAGTAAATATCTCGAAAAACGTTGCAACCAAGGGAAAACAGGAAGACGATACTTTGGTTCGTGAAGACGTTCCCTGGCAATGAACGGAAAAAAGCGAAGATAATACGTCGTAATGTGGAGCGCACGCAAAGACAAAACCACGTTTATGGTATAAATGAAGTCGTAGGCTAATATTCTATTTAGGAAACCGAATGATTCTCGGCTTCAGAGTTAAGAATAATGTAAATAAATTAGTAGAACGAAAATGACGGAGGTTATTTACCCTGAAGGATCACAAACCCAATTTCGCCAACAACCCCTCTATTCGGCTAATTACCCCTACGAAGTTCGATTTAGGTAGACTCAGTAAAAGGATTTTAGATAGAATTATAGCTGAAATTAGAAGCTTGGCCCCTCTTGCACTGTGGAATAATTATTTCGCGGTGATTGATTGGTTCAAATGCATATGCAACAAGGAACATTACCGTTTTAGCCAATTCAACATCAATAACTACTACTCCTCCATCACTTTACCACTTCTTCTTAGAGATATCAATTTCGCTAAAACGCTCACGGTGGTTAAGGATTTCGAAGTTGATGTCATCCTCAATGCCCGTAAGTCGTTGATTAATTTCGACGATTCTATTTGGATAAAAAATCTAATAGTTCCCCATCCGACGTGAGTATGAGCGCCAGCGATTCGGCGGAGGTTACAGATCTTATCGGCCTTTTCCTTCTTTTCTCTATCAAGGAAGAATTCCCCAATGTGGGCGGTGGTTTGTACCGCGATGACGGTCTTTTGACCATGACAAAGTGCAGTTCACGCGATTGCGACAGGTTCAGATAAGAATTCACAGCCTTCTTTAAAGGGTTCAAACTCTCCATACAGGTTGAGGCCAACATATCGGTCGTTAATTACCTCCACATTACCCTCAATTTGTCGAATGGCTTGCACTACAAAGCCGAATGATACGCTTAATTACATAAGTAAGCATTCTAACCATCCTGCCAGCATAACCAAGAACTTGGTGAGAAACGTTTCTTTGAGGCTTTCCCGTCTATCTACAAACGAGCATATTTTTACCGATCATTCCTCATATTACAATGAAGTTCTTGCTCGGAGGGGATTTGTCGACAAGGTAGCATATACTAAGTATGAGCATAGACCAAGGAAAAATAGATCCCGATGCATTATATGGTATAACTAACCATAAAATATGTAGGTGGCCACACAATTAGCTAAGATCTTTCTCTCCCTTATTAAGAACCATTTCCCCTCAGCACATAAATATAATAAAAGTGTTAATAGAAATACCATTAACATATCTTACTCGACGACCCCTAACTCTGCCCATAACATCACTGCTTCAAATTTAGCTAAATTACCTAGCCGTAGGAACACATGCAACCCTGTAGCTAGTACTAACTGTAATTGTAGGAATCGGGTTGACTACCTTCTATCCGGGAAATGCCGCTCCAGTAACATTGTCTACAAATGTAAGGTCGAAACACCCACGTCCCGTAGGGACTATATAGGATTAACCGCCAATAGATTCAAGCAGCGTCTTTACATGCACACCCATTCTTTTCTTAACCCTTTAAGAAGGAATATGACGTCACTTGCAGCTTATATCTGGAGTCTAAAAGACAACCACACCCAATATAGGTTACACTGGGAGATCGTAGCTTAAGCTAGATCATATAACGGAAATAAAAGACTATGCGATATTTGCGCTGCTGAAGACCTGGAAATACTCTACGCCAATGACCACATCTTAAACAAAAAATCGGAGGCAATTTCGGCTTGTAAATACAAATTGCATAAAACTTTCCTGTATTACAGCCCCACATTATACCCTAACGGATAGTACGAACAATACGCGGATAATTTGCGTCTTGGTGTGGTAGCTAAGTATATTTTATGTTTATACCATTACTCATTTGTATAGGTAAGTATATCTTACCCGTATGTTTTGTGAAGGTACGTATACTTTCTCGTACGTTTATATGCTTGTATTTGTTATAGGTGTATATATTATATTATATACACTGGTATATGTGTATATGATTATGTGTATATGTGTATTTTGTGTTTGTGTGTGTATGCGTGTATGCTTGTTTGCACGTATCTAAGGTGTGTACATTGTGTTTTGGTTGATGTACGTTTGGTGAAAATATGTGCTTTTACCTGTAGGGATGTGTGTGCGTGCGCTACGTATTTATGTGTGTACATTTATATACATTTATATAAATATATGTATATACATACAGACATATATTTTTTTATGTGTATTTGGTGTATACGTTCGTATATATGTGGGTACAAGTGATGCGCGTGTTTATGTATGTGTGCGCGTGTTTATGTGTACGTGCATGTATATGCATGCATGACGGGTGTTTCCGCGTATGCACGTGTATGTACGTATATAGATGCGTGTATATATTTAATTATTATTGATTTTAATAACCTCTGGCATTTTCGTTCTACTAATTTATTTACATTACTCTTAACTCGGAAGCCGAGAATCATTCGGTTTTCTAAATAGTATATTAGTCTACGACTTCATTTATACCATAAACGTGGTTTTGTCTTTGCGTGTATTTGTTCTCGTCGATCCACATAACGACCTATTATCTTCGCTTTTTTCCGTTCTTTGCCAGGGAACGTTTCACGAACCAAATTATCGTCTTCCTGTTTTCCTTCGGTTGCAACGCTTTTCGAAATATTAACTTCTGCGTTCACAGATTGACTTTTTTTTTGTTTCAGTAGATCCCGTTAAGAATGAAAGCAGCGATTCTTTGCTTAAACTTTAATCTTTTATTTTAATAAATATATATATATATATATATATATATATATATATGTGTGTGTGTGTGTGTGTGTGTGTGTGTGTGTGTGTTTGTGTGTGTGTGTTTGTGTGTGTGTGTGTGTGTGTGTGTGTGTGTGTGTGTGTGTGTGTGTGTGTGTGTATGTGTGTGTGTGTATTTATATATATACGTACATACATGTACATATTTATATATATATATATATATATATATATATATATATATATATATATATATATATATATATATATATATATATATATATATATATATATATACATTTATATATATATATATATCAATGATATTAAACAAATGGAAACTATATTTATAAAATCATATTTATTCTATTATATATATTTCAAGGGTACTAAAACTGTGGTACGCTCTCATTAGATAAAATACAAAGTTTGTTTTATAAATATTGGCATATTCAGAAAGGAGATCTTAACGGTTCACGGTTTTCCTGACCGTTAAGAAATTATGAGAAATTATGTGTGTTAGATTATTATAGAATTCCAGTAATAATCAGGAACTGATAAGCTTTGATAAGTACCAAAAAGTACGAAACAGAGCTCTGTCAGCTTATCTCCCTTTGTTTGCTGAATATTTAAGTAAGCGACATTGTCGCTACTTTAAAACAATAGTGTATGGTCTTCAAAATGCTTTTAATTAAGCATACAGTGTAATGCAAAATACAATATATATACATTCATATATATATCGCCATTTCAGAGCACCAATTCAAATTTTCCATTTCTGCTGGACCGGCGACCGCTCTGTATAATCAATTTCTGATTATTACTGGAATTCTATAAGAATCCAACACACATAACACATCATTTTCAGCAAATAGGGAGATTAGTGAGCTTTGATAAGTACCAAAAAGTACGAAACACAGCTCTGTCAGCTTATCTCCCCTTCTTTGCTGAACATTTAAGTAAGCGACATTGTCGCTACTTTAAAACAATAGCCTATGGTCTTCAAAATGTTTTTAATTAAGCATACAGTGTATTTCAAAATACACTATATATACATTCATATATATATATAAGATCGACGCTCATGGCTGAAGTTTTAAATTATTATGAAATCTGATCTATGGTTTCGGATGGTGTGTGGGTATTTGTCTGTATGTCGGTAGCATCAGTCTTATTTGTCCGTGTCGGTGTAGTGGGATGATCTATTTTTGCCGTAGTGTATATTGTAAAGTTGCTGGAATTTCATATTCAGATGTTTCTTCTCCCGCTTGACGGCATATAGCGGATTTCCTTCTGCTTTACGGTTCGATAAATATAGATCAATGCCATGCAGGTCCAGGTTAAAATAATAAAATATGAGCACCAGAATGATCATGCTCCATTGAGTAAAAGCCATAAAATAGTGCCTCAATACAAGCCGGGTTTGAACTCAGAATGTAAATGTACTATGATTACAAACTAAAAATAATATAATTATTGCGTTCCCTTTTCTATTATTTTGTCAATCGATATTGATGATATTTTCTTTAATCTGGTGCAATTTACACTAGTACAAGGCTAGTTCTTATTTTAAGGAATGGCAATCAAATAAAGCATGGGAAGATAAATTTCGGAGTTTGTCTTTCCCTTCACTTTTATCAGAAGTGGTTGTTTAGAAATAATGTTCTCGTCAATAAGTGCATTAAAGTAAATTGTTAAAAGTTATCTGGCTTAATATATTGGTTATACTTTTGGCACAAGGCCAGCAAATTCCCCAGTGCATTACTGGTACTTTATTTTATCGACCCCATATGGATGAAAGGCAAATTAACGTCGAGGGGATTTGAACCCAGACCGTAAAGAGACGTAACTGTCTTAATATATTGCGCACATATTACTCTTCAGTTTTCATACAGTAAGCGTCCTAGGATATTTTTCCCAGTCATTCAACGATAACACCTGTACGCATTGTACCAATCTAAACAATCAGCATTATACCGGTAGAGGGTCGGACGCCATGCTTTGACGCATAGAGTAACGGCCCTTGTCATTCTGAGTTCAAATCCCGCCGAAGTTAACTTTGCCTTTCATCCCTACGGGGTCGATAAAATAAAGTAACAGTAATGCACTGGGTAATTGCTGGCCTTGTGCCAAAGGTAGAAACAATTATTATGATTGGCTGTTGCATTAGCAGTATCGATAGAGGGTCGGACAGTATGCTTTCCAGCATAGTTACGTCCCTTTACGTTCTGAGTTCAAATCCCGTCGAGGTTAACTTTGGCTTTCATCCTTACAGGGTCGTCAAAATAAAGTACCAGTAATACACTGCTTAATTTGCTGGCTTTGTGCCAAAAGTAGAAACAATTATTATGATTGGCAGTATCGGTAGAGGGCCGGACGCCATGCTTTGCAGTATAGAGTTTCGCCCCTTTGCGGTTTGAGTTCAAATTCCGCTGAGGTTAGCTTTGCCTTTCATCCTTACGGGGTCGATAAAATAAAGTACCAGCAATGTACTCGGTAATTGCTGGCCTTGTGCCAAAATGTAGAAACAATTATTATTCACGAGCGAAAAAATCAGAAACCATTATTGTCGACGAGGAAACGATGGGACTCAACCTGCTAGCAATAGCAAACACATCTGACTGAACCCTTGGAAAACTCTGATGTCCAGTTAAACTCGGAACATGCAAGTGTGTAACTCAATATAGCTATAAGATATTTCCTTCTTTTCTCAACTAATTGCGTTATTCAAGATTGCATTTATCACGTGATCTGGTAATTAGAGGTGTAGCGCTGGTGATATTAATGTACTGGGTTCTATTTTGGCCGGGCTGTATCTTGTATGGATCTTGCGTGGAAATAAGAACGTTGATAGCCCTAACCCGGAAGGAAACCATAGTCACACCAGAAAGTTTTATGGGGAAGACAGACGTTATCAAGCTGCAATTGTGATACGATGTAGTTTCTGTATAATAAAACTATTATCACATGTAGAAATTTCAGCCCATTACTGAATAGGCCTTGATCCACCCTTTCCGTGTATCGCTGAGCTACAAACCCTCAAAATCGAACCATCTTTCGTTGAGTAAGATACTTCATTTCATACTAATCTATTCCCCTGACCTGAAGAACAGTATGATCAGCAGCAATTGGGAGTTATTCGTGGGACGAGCTGGTGTCCTGTTTTATATTCTCAGTCGATTATGGCCGAATAAAACCAATATAAGCGCAGACCTTCGTCCAAACCGTTCTAGAATGAAAAAATAGGCGTAAAACTGATAGATATATTTTAAACATATTTTTCTATTTTCAGTAATTTATATTTTCTTTGTGTTGATATTTGTGTCTTTGTTGACATTGATTGTTTTGCTGTATTTCGCTTGTTTGTTTCTGTCTTGGAGGGAAGGGTTGGGGAGGGTTGTCTTGTCGAAATAATTCCCTTTTTTCATAAGTTTCACAATTTTTTTTCACATTACCTTTATGTATATATCCTATCCCATATTCACTTCACCCATCATATTCACTGACTTCCACAGCCTTTCACATTTTCTGTTTTTGTTGTATGTATTCTTCTTGATTTTCTTTATGTATCTGTATGTTTCTAGAAGGCAGGGCCTTTTCACACCCATCTCTATGTTTTTCTCTGCTTCCTTCCTGTTAATCTTCCTTTCACTTTTTCTGTGCTTCTTTATAACATTTCAAGTTCGTTGCCCTTTCTCCTTTTATTTTTCATCATTTATGTTATTATTATTTTTACTACTACTACTACTACTACTGCTACTTCTATATAATAATAACAATAATAATGTGAAGAAGAAGAAGAAGAAGAAGAAGAAGAAGAAGAAGAAGAAGAAGAAGAAGAAGAAGAAGAAGAAGAAGAAGAAGAAGAAGAAGAAGAAGAATGCTGATGATGATAATGATAAAATATTGATACTACTATTAATCCTACTATTCCTGCTAATAATATTACTACTCCGTTATTTTATGTTATTCACATTTTTAGTTCCTTGAAATGAAGGCAGTGATGGTTTATAGAATGTTTGTGTGTATGCTCCTTTACATTTAAGTCTATGTATGACAGTGTGTGTATGTACGTGTGTGTGTGTGTGTGTGTGTGTGTGTGTGTGTGTGTATGTGTGTGTGTGTGTGTGTGTGTGTGTGTGTGTGTGTGTGTGTGTGTGTGTGTGTGTGTGTGTGTGTGCGTGTGTGTGTGCTTTTTTGTGAGCGGTCACGTGTTTATATGTGGGGAGGGACGTATGTGCTTAAGGAAGTCGTAATGTTAAAAGGTCGGTATGCTGACATATTGAAAACCACGGTTCATCTGTGTGGTGTTGAACCGGAAGTTTCGTCAGATCAAATGTGAGTAAACGAGGTTGCTGTCAGATAGATGTCTACACTCTCACAAGGCTTCTGACATTATATCTTAAGACTTGAGGTGGAAACTATTCTCTCTGCAATATTGTTCTTTGTATTGTTCTTATACCCATCAAATTTTTTATTCGTAATATCTTAGTTTTTCTTTTTCCATTACGTATGTCTATATACATACATACATACATACATAAACACACACACATACATACATACATACATACATGCATACATACATACATACATACATACATACATACATACATACATATATATATATATATATATATATATATATATATATATATATATATATATATATATATATATATATATATATATGCATGTATGTATGCAAAAAGCAAACGGAAACAACAGAGCAAACAACACAGAACAATGAAGAAATATTTTAACGCTTGGTATAGTAGGAAAAAAGTCTGTTCGTCTGACACTAGTCCCTAGTCGATCATCAAAAGATGATAATTAAAAGATGAAATAGAAACATAGTGAGAAAAGCACTATGTATTCATGCGGTCATCCATTTCGGTGAATATACAGACATTCATACATACATGCATACATACATACATACATACATAAAAACATACATACATACATACATAAATCGTCAAAGCGATCAGTCGCATATTTTGGCGTGGGAGACTATTTATTAAATTTAAGATGAATACTATCTCCGACAGTAATGACACCACTACAGTCATGTTAAACAACTGGTTATTCTTCTAACTATATCTTCTGAAGACACCTTTTATTCTAATTCGTAGAGATATCCGACTAAATACATAATTCATTTTACAAGGATTTGCTACAAACAGCATGGCTGAACACAACATCAACAACAAAATTAAGGACACATGCATGCATACATACATATCTACCTAGTTGATGTTGTGGAAATTCCAATGAGAGAGTCTTGTGTCTGTGTTAGAAACCGACTTTCTCTCTATTGGTAAAACTTTGCGAAATTATAAAACCAGAAGAACATACATACATACATACATACATACATACATACATACATACATACATACATACATACATACATACATATATACATACATACATACATACATACATACATACATACATACATACATACATACATACATACATACATGATGGCTGCAAACTCTGCTAAGAGTATTGCAATCGCTTGTAACAGATCCTGAACAAGCAATGCCTGCGCTTTGAAGTTTTTTTTAAAGTGGGGAAAAGCCTTGCACTCGACTAATCTGAGCATCGAAAACACTACCCGAAAAGGAGAACTTGTCAACATCATCGGATGCTTCCGAAGACGCAGGTTTTTTTTCCAGAGTTTTCCTCTCCTAGAAAGGTGTTGTGACAACAACTGGGGCCTTTCACTCCCAGGTGAAAAAAAAGGAGAACTATTTGGATGGCCGTTTATTCTGGTGAGTTTCCCCGCCCTTTGCGCCCTATACAAACAAACACACACACACACACACACACACACACACACACACAGACACACACACACAAATATATATATATATATATATATATA
The DNA here is from genome assembly GCA_964016885.1 of Eledone cirrhosa. Classification (NCBI taxonomy): domain Eukaryota; kingdom Metazoa; phylum Mollusca; class Cephalopoda; order Octopoda; family Eledonidae; genus Eledone; species Eledone cirrhosa. Next base: position 306,881,542 of record OZ024742.1, read on the forward strand.
TGTGTATGTATATTGCTTCCACCCCCTCACTGACCAGCAGCTGGCCAGTTGGCCATTGCTAAATCTGACCTTTATAAAATAACCCACACCCCAAATAACTTCTCATTCACTACCAGAAAGGGACACAGCAGTCAACCTGTTGTTGCTACCTAGATGAAAACTACTATGAAATCCCACAATGAATTTTATACTTGAATTTTCAAATCTCAAATTTTAACTCTTCGTATTATTAATTTTTCTTAATATTAATCAACATTTGAAAAGATGGCTTTTGCAGACCCATCGAAACCGGTCATTTTTTATACCCTTTATTATTTCCTTACCTTATAAAATTATATGTTTTTTCACAAAAAAGTATTCTGTCTCTTATATATTCCATGTGCCATTACCAACCTCAATTTTCTCTATAACCTTCGTCTTGTGTAGAAAATTACACTTTTCATATATATATATATATATATATATATATATATACATCGGAAACATCCGATGATGTTGACCAGTTCTCCTTTTCGTATAGTGCTTTCGATGCTCAGAGAGTGGAATTGGTCGCGTGCAAGACCTTTCCCAACTTAAAAAACCTTCAAAGCACAGGCACTGCTTGTTCAGGATATGTTAAAGGTTTGTGTGACTGGCCGTAGCCTAAAAGTGCACCACACTCTATAATCTGACAATCGATTCCTATGCTCTTGGCAGAATTTGCAGCCATCATGTATCTATGTATGAATGCATACAGTAGAGTCAAGAATGCTAAATGTAGCGAGTGTCAAATTTACAGAATTGTCATACATAGAAATCACAAGTGAGGAAAACAAGTACTACTTTCTGAAGTAAGGATGGAAGCTTGACCCAATGCAAACTCGTCAAAGTAGCGGCCATATCTTAATATAGATAGATCTTTTTAAAGAAGGAGATTTGTTTATAACATTAGCTTGTGTGCGTGTGCTTGTATATAGTATAGGTTTCTCGTGAAAGCTCTTCAAATAACTGGAATTATATCCCTTTGTTATGTATAGGTCTAAATCAGTATTTGACTTGAAATAGCTCATTGAATAAACTTTGTTGAGATGTAAAATTCATCAAGATTGCATTATAAATACCTCCCTCCGCACTCCCGTGTTTAAACAAACTCCGAAAAATGTGCGTCAATATGAAGAATTATATAATAATTTGAATCAATTTTTATGATAGGAGTTGTCACCCTTGTTTATTTTTTTCTGCATTTGAATGCCCTGCCTAAACAGTATGATACTTGTTAGCAGATAATCTGTCGATATTTTTTAGGCTCTAATGGTGGTGATGAAAAACATTTTGATGATGATGATACTGATGTGTGTATGTGTGTGTTTGTGTGTGTGTATGTGTGTGTTTGTGTTTGTGTGTGTGTGTTATTTTGTGATTGTTATGACTGACGAAGATAAGAACACAGTTTTTCGTGTTTAAAGTGGTAGTATGTGGTAGTGAAGTGGATAGAAATAGTGGTTGCTTTTTATTTTTCATAATTTTAGTAATACAACGAAGACTATGTTGATATGGGGGAGACGTGGAGATGACTAGGAGAAATGTGAGGTCGATGATAAGGGAGGAAGGAAGCTTTCGCCATAGTAGTATTTGCTGTCGTTTACTTTACTTGTCTGTTGTTGTTGTCGTTGCTGATGATGATGATCTTTTGACTGTTCTGCTTGCTGTTTTAGTTGCTTTAGTCTTTGTTGTTTTGTCATTTGATGTTCGTCTATTTTGGTTGATATTTTTTTTATTTGTTATATTGTTGTTTGTCTAACAGTAAAAAGTAATCAGGTTTATTTGTTTGATTTCCATAACCATTATCATTTTAGTCCGTTCCTTTGTTCAGTTAGTATCTACTTTCGAAGGTTGCAGTCTATTAAACAGACTGCTATATAGTACTGGTGTTTAGGTTGCTGCTTTCAGTTTTCTCGGGTAGTTTTTTTCTTTGTGTGTGGTTGAGTATATTTCATTTTTTTTTTTCTTATATTCTCGCTTCTTTCCCCGTCTTTTCCCTTCTTTCTTTTGGTAGCTTTCATTGAAAGACATTGTTCGAGAGTTGGGAAACGGGGGAAAGATATAGGTTATGGCATTGTGTTAGGTTAGGGGGATTCTGTTTATTCTGTTTCTGGTGATTGCGATGCTCTCTGTGTTACTGTTGCTGGACATTTGTGGGATTTGTAAGTTTTAGCGTTGCTGGTGTTGCTGCTGCTACTACTGCTATTGCTGCTGCTGCTGTTGCTGCTGCTGTCGCTTGTTTGCTTGTTTTTCTGCTCTTGTTATTACTGCTCTTGCTACGTCATTAGTTGATATTCTTTTTGGTTGTGCATAGTGTTGGGTGATTGCCAGGAGTATTCTAGCTGCCTTTTCGTGTGGGAAAATCCTTGCGGTGATTGCTGATATCACACAGTTGGCACCCTAGCCTTCAGCTCTCTGTACTCCCGTGCAGTTGGTTGTCTCCAGACAAGCTGATAAGGTCTGATAGCTTCCATGATATCTTCATTATTTCGATTCAAAAGCTTTATCTCCGTACCTGTCGAATTTTCTTTTCGTAGCTTTTGGACTAGGAAGATTTCTGACTTGTTTGTACTTCCTGCCAGAAGTTCTGGAAACAGCCAATATATGTCATTTCCATGTGGCATGTCGATAGTTGTTATATTTGCACCGTGCTTCTCGTAATAAGAAGGTATAGCAATTTGGGAGAAGGCGTTTTTGGCCTCCGTGTCGGGCGGAAATTCACCGTTACTGTGACTAACTTGTACCCTGGTGTATGTAGTCTTTTGCGAAGTTGTTTCCTAGATATCTTTCAATTTGATCCTTGCTAACTCATTCTAGTCTCTGGGGTTATACTCCTATACATTTGTAGATGACCGTATTTATTTCCCTTTCCTAGGGAACCTGTTCTATCTCCTTTCCTTCAATCAAACACCGAAGCCCTAGAAATTTCAAGCCCTTCTTTCCTATACTGAACAGTAAAAAGAAAGTTCTACGTCGTTGATGATAATCAAATAAAACTTTCACTATAGACTGGGCTCGGGTTTAATATATAAATTACTATAAAACTGCCCTAGTAAATTGCGCCAAGGCAATCAAGAAGTTAATTAAAATCGCTAATGTTATGATCGATAAAAAGACAGAAAAAGAGAATTAGACGAAACATAGACAAGTATTTATGAATTAATGAGTACAATGTGTAGGAAATAGAGAGAAGGATAGGAAGGAATATTATAGACGTGTCGGCTTAATATATAAATCAAAGCAAAATGCAGAAAAATATGTAGCTAATAGATATCAATATGTTATAATATAATATTCCCAACTGAATACTAAGTGAATTAGAAGGACTAGACAGAAAAAGAAGAAAAATACAGATTTTGAAAATTTGGCATATATAATTGTTTTTACTTTTTGGCACAAGGCCAGCAATTTACTATGCATATAGGGAGATAGTGGTACTCTGCAACAAGGACACAATTATAAAATATTCTTTGAGGTTTTTTTATCCTCGTCTTCTCATTTAGGGAATATGGTTTCGACAATTCGATACAATTCAGGCCAGTCTCTCTCTTCTCTCTCTCTCTCTCTCTCTCTCTCTCTCTCTCTCTCTCTCTCTCTCTCTCTCTCTCTCTCTCTCTCTCTCTATTATGTGTATATATATATATATTTATATCTCTCTATCTATCTAGCTATATTTCTCTCTCTCTTTCTCTCTCTTTTTCTCTCTTTTTCTCTCTCTTTCTCTTTCTCTCTTTCTCTCTCTTTCTTTCTATATATTTCTCTCTCTCTCTCTCTCTCTCTCTCTCTCTCTCTCTCTCTCTCTCTCTCTCTCTCTCTCTCTCTCTCTCTCTCTCTCTCTCTCTCTCTCTGCATTGCCCCATATAAAACGAACTCCTTCAACTCGCCTTCAAGTGTTCACATGTTCGTTGCTTGTCCGTTAAGCTTTTCACTTTGCAGGTAGTTTCCATCTTAATGCTACACGGTGTATTTTGTGATGTTCCATTAGGCCGAATAATTATCAAGAGAAAGAAATAGGAAATATTGTTTACCCAATGAATGGTTACGCTAAGGTTTAGAAAATCTCAGATTCACCTCTAAGAGCGTCACTTATGTCTATTGATCTTTTATAAAAATTGCATTTGAGTAGAGACATGATAGTTATTTAGAATACATATATGTTGTGCTACTCGCCTTGATTGATTTTGAAATAGTCTATATTAAGTATCACAGTGAAATTATTTTATATATTCTGAAAATATCAATAAACAAGACACTGGTACATATTTAAAGAGACTTATACATATTTACATGTAAGAAACATTTGCAAAGGATGATATATTATTAAGTGAAGAAAAATGTATGAAAAAAGTTAACAAAATCGTTTGAAAAAATTATTTTCTCATGAAAAGAATTATGTAAGCAAACAACAAATTAAAAATAGAGAATAGTTCCAAAGTATTGTTTTTTTAAGATAATGGATAATTAACAATGAGATCTTTATAGAATATTTTCGTGAAACGATCCAAATGGAAAGATTTTGAATATAGTAAATCAAACGAAATATCGGTAAGAAATAATTGCAAATGAAATAAATGTATAAAAAGAATGTATTTACGAATCTATTAAGAAAATAAGTGTTAATTACCCGAAACAATAGATAGAATGTAAAATTATTGAGAATAGACAAAGTAAACGAAACGAAAGAGAATTTGAAAAAAAATAGATAGATAAATATAAAAACTGAAATGGTAATTGAGAAGAGTTGATAAGTAGTTAAAACGCCTTTCTTTTCTGATGCGAATTTGGGAAAAAAGGAAACAACAAAAAACAACGTAAGGCAGATTGTTTACGTAGGTTGAAGGTTTTGTACGGTTTCTGAAAAATAAATTAAAATGTGTGGCATTCGTACCCTTTCAAAGGTATAAGTGAAGTAAGTGCAGATGTATTGTCAGAAAGACAACATTGCATTCAAAACAATGCAAAATCTATATTTTTTCATAAAATAACAATAAGCACCAGCAAGGGTTCTCCAACGCAGCTGATTGAATAGCTAGAAATAGCAGTGACTCTCCCTCAAATCACACACACCTATCATAAAAAGAAAATTGCATATTCGATAATACTGTTCCAGATATATTATGTTTGGACACATCGAGTTATCGTTGGACCTCCGTGGGTTTCAACAATCGTTTTTCCCGTTATTTTATCAGCCAGATCATGAAATTAACGTATAATTGACCGACCTTTCCACAGAAACACGTAAACTTAACGTAACTGTCAGGGAGATCCAGGTGCAGCCCATGTAACCGGCTTCTAAACAATCTTCGTTCACCCAATTTTCCTCATACAACATGAGTCAACTCTAGGCTATTGCATATGACACATGCCCAACATACGACTCAGTGACATCGAACACGGGATTTGATAATTATAAAACGCATTTCTTAGCCATTTAAGCATGCTGCGTTCACAGGCTTTGGTAGAAAATACGATAGTTATGGTTCAAACGACCTTAATTAGGAATGATATGAAAGAAAGCAACAATATATACGAAATTAAATCTTTCTAACATCCTTTTGTTTTCTTTAACATGCAACTCCTCGCGCTGTAGTAACATACAGCATTTCTTGGGTATTTATCGTGTTGTAGTAACATACAGCATTTCTCGGGTGTTTATCGTGCTGTAGTAACATACAGCATTTCTCGGGTATTTATCGTGCTGTAGTAACATACAGCATTTCTTGGGTGTTTAACGTGCTGTAGTAACATACAGCATTCCTCGGGTATTTATCGTGCTGTAGTAACATACAGCATTTCTTGGGTGTTTATCGTGTTGTAGTAACATACAGCATTTCTTGGGTATTTATCGTGTTGTAGTAACATACAGCATTTCTCGGGTATTTATCGTGTTGTAGTAACATACAGCATTTCTCGGGTATTTATCGTGTTGTAGTAACATACAGCATTTCTTGGGTATTTATCGTGCTGTAGTAACATACAGCATTTCTTGGGTGTTTATCGTGCTGTAGTAACATTCAGCATTTCTTGGGTATTTATCGTGTTGTAGTAACATTCAGCATTTCTTGGGTATTTATCGTGCTGTAGTAACATTCAGCATTTCTTGGGTATTTATCGTGTTGTAGTAACATACAGCATTTCTTGGGTGTTTATCGTGTTGTAGTAACATACAGCATTTCTTGGGTATTTATCGTGTTGTAGTAACATTCAGCATTTCTTGGGTATTTATCGTGTTGTAGTAACATACAGCATTTCTTGGGTATTTATCGTGTTGTAGTAACATTCAGAAATTCTTGGGTATTTATCGTGCTGTAGTAACATACAGCATTTCTTGGGTGTTTATCGTGTTGTAGTAACATTCAGAATTTCTTGGGTATTTATCGTGTTGTAGTAACATACAGCATTTCTTGGGTATTTATCGTGTTGTAGTAACATACAGCATTTCTCGGGTATTTATCGTGCTGTAGTAACATACAGCATTTCTTGGGTATTTATCGTGTTGTAGTAACATACAGCATTTCTTGGGTATTTATCGTGTTGTAGTAACATACAGCATTTCTTGGGTATTTATCGTGTTGTAGTAACATTCAGCATTTCTTGGGTATTTATCGTGCTGTAGTAACATACAGCATTTCTTGGGTATTTATCGTGTTGTAGTAACATACAGCATTTCTTGGGTATTTATCGTGTTGTAGTAACATACAGCATTTCTCGGGTATTTATCGTGCTGTAGTAACATACAGCATTTCTTGGGTATTTATCGTGTTGTAGTAACATACAGCATTTCTTGGGTATTTATCGTGTTGTAGTAACATACAGCATTTCTTGGGTATTTATCGTGCTGTAGTAACATACAGCATTTCTTGGGTATTTTTCGTGTTGTAGTAACATTCAGCATTTCTTGGGTATTTATCGTGTTGTAGTAACATACAGCATTTCTTGGGTATTTATCGTGCTGTAGTAACATATAGCATTTCTTGGGTATTCATCGTGTTGTAGTAACATTCAGAATTTCTTGGGCATTTAACGTGCTGTAGTAACATTCAGCATTTCTTGGGTATTTATCGTGTTGTAGTAACATTCAGCATTTCTTGGGTATTTATCGTGCTGTAGTAACATTCAGAATTTCTTGGGTATTTATCGTGTTGTAGTAACATTCAGAATTTCTTGGGTATTTATCGTGTTGTAGTAACATTCAGCATTTCTTGGGTATTTATCGTGTTGTAGTAACATTCACCATTTCTTGGGTATTTATCGTGCTGTAGTAACATTCAGCATTTCTTGGGTATTCATCGTGTTGTAGTAACATTCAGCATTTCTTGGGTATTTATCGTGTTGTAGTAACATACAGCATTTCTTGGGTGTTTATCGTGTTGTAGTAACATTCAGGATTTCTTGGGTATTTATCGTGTTGTATTAACATACAGCATTTCTTGGGTATTTATCCTGTTGTAGTAACATTCAGCATTTCTTGGGTATTCATCGTGTTGTAGTAACATTCAGAATTTCTTGGGTATTTATCGTGCTGTAGTAACATACAGCATTTCTTGGGTGTTTATCGTGTTGTAGAAACATACAGCAATTCTTGGGTATTTATTGTGTTGTAGTAACATACAGCATTTCTTGGGTATTTATCGTGTTGTAGTAACATACAGCATTTCTTGTGTATTTATCGTCTTGTAGTAACATACAGCATTTCTTGGGTGTTTATCGTGCTGTAGTAACATACAGCATTTCTTGGGTATTTATCGTGTTGTAGTAACATACAGCAATTCTTGGGTATTTATCGTGTTGTAGTAACATACAGCATTTCTTGGTTATTTATCGTGCTGTAGTAACATACAGCATTTCTTGGGTGTTTATCGTGCTGTAGTAACATACAGCATTTCTTGTGTATTTATCGTCTTGTAGTAACATTCAGCATTTCTTGGGTATTTATCGTGCTGTAGTAACATTCAGCATTTCTTGGGTATTTATCGTCTTGTAGTAACATACAGCATTTCTTGGGTATTTATCGTGTTGTAGTAACATACAGCAATTCTTGGGTATTTATTGTGTTGTAGTAACATACAGCATTTCTTGGGTATTTATCGTGCTGTAGTAACATACAGCATTTCTTGGGTGATTATCGTGCCGTAGTAACATACAGCATTTCTTGGGTATTTATCGTGTTGTAGTAACATACAGCATTTCTTGGGTATTTATCGTGTTGTAGTAACATACAGCATTTCTTGGGTATTTATCGTGTTGTAGTAACATTCAGCATTTCTTGGGTATTTATCGTGCTGTAGTAACATACAGAATTTCTTGGGTATTTATCGTGTTGTAGTAACATATAGCATTTCTTGGGTATTCATCGTGTTGTAGTAACATACAGCATTTCTTGGGTGTTTATCGTGTTGTAGTAACATTCAGAATTTCTTGGGTATTTATCGTGTTGTAGTAACATTCAGCATTTCTTGGGTATTCATCGTGCTGTAGTAACATTCAGAATTTCTTGGGTATTTATCGTGTTGTAGTAACATTCAGCATTTCTTGGGTATTTATCGTGCTGTAGTAACATTCAGCATTTCTTGGGTATTCATCGTGTTGTAGTAACATTCAGAATTTCTTGGGTATTTATCGTGCTGTAGTAACATTCAGCATTTCTTGGGTATTTATCGTGTTGTAGTAACATTCAGCATTTCTTGGGTATTTATCGTGCTGTAGTAACATTCAGAATTTCTTGGGTATTTATCGTGTTGTAGTAACATTCAGAATTTCTTGGGTATTTATCGTGTTGTAGTAACATTCAGCATTTCTTGGGTATTTATCGTGTTGTAGTAACATTCAACAATTCTTGGGTATTTATCGTGTTGTAGTAACATTCAGCATTTCTTGGGTATTTATCGTGTTGTAGTAACATTCAGCATTTCTTGGGTATTTATCGTGTTGTAGTAACATTCAGCATTTTTTGGGTATTTATCGTGTTGTAGTAACATTCAGCATTTCTTGGGTATTTATCGTGCTGTAGTAACATTCAGCATTTCTTGGGTATTCATCGTGTTGTAGTAACATTCAGCATTTCTTGGGTATTTATCGTGCTGTAGTAACATACAGCATTTCTTGGGTATTTATCGTGTTGTAGTAACATTCAGCATTTCTTGGGTATTTATCGTGTTGTAGTAACATACAGCATTTCTTGGGTATTTATCGTGTAGTAACATGCAGCATTTCTTGAGTATTTATCGTGTTGTAGTAACATTCAGCATTTCTTGGGTATTTATCGTGTTGTAGTAACATACAGCATTTCTTGGGTGTTTATCGTGTTGTAGTAACATACAGCATTTCTTGGGTATTTATCGTGTTGTAGTAACATTCAGCATTTCTTGGGTATTTATCCTGTTGTAGTAATATTCAGCATTTCTTGGGTATTCATCGTGTTGTAGTAACATTCAGAATTTCTTTGGTATTTATCGTGCTGTAGTAACATACAGCATTTCTTGGGTGTTTATCGTGCTGTAGTAAGATTCAGCATTTCTTGGGTATTTATCGTGTTGTAGTAACATACAGCAATTCTTGGGTATTTATCGTGTTGTAGTAACATACAGCATTTCTTGGGTATTTATCGTGTTGTAGTAACATACAGCATTTCTTGGGTATTTATCGTGCTGTATTAACATACAGCATTTCTTGGGTGTCTATCGTGCTGTAGTAACATACAGCATTTCTTGGGTATTTATCGTGTTGTAGTAACATTCAGCATTTCTTGGGTGTTTATCGTGCTGTAGTAACATTCAGCATTTCTTGGGTATTTATCGTGCTGTAGTAACATTCAGCATTTCTTGGGTATTTATCGTGCTGTAGTAACATACAGCATTTCTTGGGTGTTTATCGTGCTGTAGTAACATTCAGCATTTCTTGGGTATTTATCGTGCTGTAGTAACATACAGCATTTCTTGGGTATTTATCGTCTTGTAGTAACATACAGCATTTCTTGGGTGTTTATCGTGCTGTAGTAACATACAGCATTTCTTGGGTATTTATCGTGTTGTAGTAACATACAGCAATTCTTGGGTATTTATCGTGTTGTAGTAACATACAGCATTTCTTGGGTGTTTATCGTGCTGTAGTAACATTCAGCATTTCTTGGGTGTTTATCGTGTTGTAGTAACATACAGCAATTCTTGGGTATTTATCGTGTTGTAGTAACATACAGCATTTCTTGGGTATTTATCGTGCTGTAGTAACATACAGCATTTCTTGGGTATTTATCGTGCTGTAGTAACATACAGCATTTCTTGGGTATTTATCGTCTTGTAGTAACATACAGCATTTCTTGGGTGTTTATCGTGTTGTAGTAACATACAGCATTTCTTGGGTATTTATCGTGTTGTAATAACATACAGCATTTGTTGGGTATTTATCGTGTTGTAATAACATACAGCAATTCTTGGGTAATTATCGTGTTGTAGTAACATACAGCATTTCTTGGGTATTTATCGTGTTGTAGTAACATACAGCATTTCTTGGGTGTTTATCGTGCTGTAGTAACATTCAGAATTTCTTGGGTATTTATCGTCTTGTAGTAACATACAGCATTCCTTGGGTATTTATCGTGTTGTAATAACATACAGCATTTCTTGGGTATTTATCGTGTTGTAATAACATACAGCAATTCTTGGGTAATTATCGTGTTGTAGTAACATACAGCATTTCTTGGGTATTTATCGTGTTGTAGTAACATACAGCATTTCTTGGGTGTTTATCGTGCTATAGTAACATACAGCATTTCTTGGGTATTTAACGTGCTGTAGTAACATACAGCATTTCTTGGGTGTTTATCGTGTTGTAGTAACATTCAGCAATCCATGCGTATTTATCGTGTTGTAGTAACATACAGCATTTCTTGGGTATTTATCGTGTTGTAGTAACATACAGCATTTCTTGGGTATTTATCGTGCTGTAGTAACATACAGCATTTCTTGGGTATTTATCGTGCTGTAGTAACATTCAGCATTTCTTGCGTATTTATCGTGTTGTAGTAACATACAGCATTTCTTGGGTATTTATCGTGTTGTAGTAACATACAGCATTTCTTGGGTATTTAACGTGCTGTAGTAACATACAGCATTTCTTGGGTGTTTATCGTGTTGTAGTAACATTCAGCATTTCATGCGCATTTATCGTGTTGTAGTAACATACAGCATTTCTTGGGTATTTATCGTGTTGTAGTAACATACAGCATTTCTTGGGTATTTATCGTGCTGTAGTAACATACAGCAATTCTTGGGTATTTATTGTGTTGTAGTAACATACAGCATTTCTTGGGTATTTATCGTGCTGTAGTAACATACAGCATTTCTTGGGTGATTATCGTGCCGTAGTAACATACAGCATTTCTTGGGTATTTATCGTGTTGTAGTAACATACAGCATTTCTTGGGTATTTATCGTGTTGTAGTAACATACAGCATTTCTTGGGTATTTATCGTGTTGTAGTAACATTCAGCATTTCTTGGGTATTTATCGTGCTGTAGTAACATACAGAATTTCTTGGGTATTTATCGTGTTGTAGTAACATATAGCATTTCTTGGGTATTCATCGTGTTGTAGTAACATACAGCATTTCTTGGGTGTTTATCGTGTTGTAGTAACATTCAGAATTTCTTGGGTATTTATCGTGTTGTAGTAACATTCAGCATTTCTTGGGTATTCATCGTGCTGTAGTAACATTCAGAATTTCTTGGGTATTTATCGTGTTGTAGTAACATTCAGCATTTCTTGGGTGTTTATCGTGCTGTAGTAACATTCAGAATTTCTTTGGTATTTATCGTGCTGTAGTAACATACGGCATTTCTTGGGTGTTTATCGTGCTGTAGTAAGATTCAGCATTTCTTGGGTATTTATCGTGTTGTAGTAACATACAGCAATTCTTGGGTATTTATCGTGTTGTAGTAACATACAGCATTTCTTGGGTATTTATCGTGTTGTAGTAACATACAGCATTTCTTGGGTATTTATCGTGCTGTATTAACATACAGCATTTCTTGGGTGTCTATCGTGCTGTAGTAACATACAGCATTTCTTGGGTATTTATCGTGTTGTAGTAACATTCAGCATTTCTTGGGTGTTTATCGTGCTGTAGTAACATTCAGCATTTCTTGGGTATTTATCGTGCTGTAGTAACATTCAGCATTTCTTGGGTATTTATCGTGCTGTAGTAACATACAGCATTTCTTGGGTGTTTATCGTGCTGTAGTAACATTCAGCATTTCTTGGGTATTTATCGTGCTGTAGTAACATACAGCATTTCTTGGGTATTTATCGTCTTGTAGTAACATACAGCATTTCTTGGGTGTTTATCGTGCTGTAGTAACATACAGCATTTCTTGGGTATTTATCGTGTTGTAGTAACATACAGCAATTCTTGGGTATTTATCGTGTTGTAGTAACATACAGCATTTCTTGGGTGTTTATCGTGCTGTAGTAACATTCAGCATTTCTTGGGTGTTTATCGTGTTGTAGTAACATACAGCAATTCTTGGGTATTTATCGTGTTGTAGTAACATACAGCATTTCTTGGGTATTTATCGTGCTGTAGTAACATACAGCATTTCTTGGGTATTTATCGTGCTGTAGTAACATACAGCATTTCTTGGGTATTTATCGTCTTGTAGTAACATACAGCATTTCTTGGGTGTTTATCGTGTTGTAGTAACATACAGCATTTCTTGGGTATTTATCGTGTTGTAATAACATACAGCATTTGTTGGGTATTTATCGTGTTGTAATAACATACAGCAATTCTTGGGTAATTATCGTGTTGTAGTAACATACAGCATTTCTTGGGTATTTATCGTGTTGTAGTAACATACAGCATTTCTTGGGTGTTTATCGTGCTGTAGTAACATACAGCATTTCTTGGGTATTTATCGTCTTGTAGTAACATACAGCATTCCTTGGGTATTTATCGTGTTGTAGTAACATTCAGCATTTCTTGGGTATTCATCGTGCTGTAGTAACATTCAGAATTTCTTGGGTATTTATCGTGTTGTAGTAACATTCAGCATTTCTTGGGTATTTATCGTGCTGTAGTAACATTCAGCATTTCTTGGGTATTCATCGTGTTGTAGTAACATTCAGAATTTCTTGGGTATTTATCGTGCTGTAGTAACATTCAGCATTTCTTGGGTATTTATCGTGTTGTAGTAACATTCAGCATTTCTTGGGTATTTATCGTGCTGTAGTAACATTCAGAATTTCTTGGGTATTTATCGTGTTGTAGTAACATTCAGAATTTCTTGGGTATTTATCGTGTTGTAGTAACATTCAGCATTTCTTGGGTATTTATCGTGTTGTAGTAACATTCAGCAATTCTTGGGTATTTATCGTGTTGTAGTAACATTCAGCATTTCTTGGGTATTTATCGTGTTGTAGTAACATTCAGCATTTCTTGGGTATTTATCGTGTTGTAGTAACATTCAGCATTTCTTGGGTATTTATCGTGTTGTAGTAACATTCAGCATTTCTTGGGTATTTATCGTGCTGTAGTAACATTCAGCATTTCTTGGGTATTCATCGTGTTGTAGTAACATTCAGCATTTCTTGGGTATTTATCGTGCTGTAGTAACATACAGCATTTCTTGGGTATTTATCGTGTTGTAGTAACATTCAGCATTTCTTGGGTATTTATCGTGTTGTAGTAACATACAGCATTTCTTGGGTATTTATCGTGTAGTAACATGCAGCATTTCTTGAGTATTTATCGTGTTGTAGTAACATTCAGCATTTCTTGGGTATTTATCGTGTTGTAGTAACATACAGCATTTCTTGGGTGTTTATCGTGTTGTAGTAACATACAGCATTTCTTGGGTATTTATCGTGTTGTAGTAACATTCAGCATTTCTTGGGTATTTATCCTGTTGTAGTAACATTCAGCATTTCTTGGGTATTCATCGTGTTGTAGTAACATTCAGAATTTCTTTGGTATTTATCGTGCTGTAGTAACATACGGCATTTCTTGGGTGTTTATCGTGCTGTAGTAAGATTCAGCATTTCTTGGGTATTTATCGTGTTGTAGTAACATACAGCAATTCTTGGGTATTTATCGTGTTGTAGTAACATACAGCATTTCTTGGGTATTTATCGTGTTGTAGTAACATACAGCATTTCTTGGGTATTTATCGTGCTGTATTAACATACAGCATTTCTTGGGTGTCTATCGTGCTGTAGTAACATACAGCATTTCTTGGGTATTTATCGTGTTGTAGTAACATTCAGCATTTCTTGGGTGTTTATCGTGCTGTAGTAACATTCAGCATTTCTTGGGTATTTATCGTGCTGTAGTAACATTCAGCATTTCTTGGGTATTTATCGTGCTGTAGTAACATACAGCATTTCTTGGGTGTTTATCGTGCTGTAGTAACATTCAGCATTTCTTGGGTATTTATCGTGCTGTAGTAACATACAGCATTTCTTGGGTATTTATCGTCTTGCAGTAACATACAGCATTTCTTGGGTGTTTATCGTGCTGTAGTAACATACAGCATTTCTTGGGTATTTATCGTGTTGTAGTAACATACAGCAATTCTTGGGTATTTATCGTGTTGTAGTAACATACAGCATTTCTTGGGTGTTTATCGTGCTGTAGTAACATTCAGCATTTCTTGGGTGTTTATCGTGTTGTAGTAACATACAGCAATTCTTGGGTATTTATCGTGTTGTAGTAACATACAGCATTTCTTGGGTATTTATCGTGCTGTAGTAACATACAGCATTTCTTGGGTATTTATCGTGCTGTAGTAACATACAGCATTTCTTGGGTATTTATCGTCTTGTAGTAACATACAGCATTTCTTGGGTGTTTATCGTGTTGTAGTAACATACAGCATTTCTTGGGTATTTATCGGGTTGTAATAACATACAGCATTTGTTGGGTATTTATCGTGTTGTAATAACATACAGCAATTCTTGGGTAATTATCGTGTTGTAGTAACATACAGCATTTCTTGGGTATTTATCGTGTTGTAGTAACATACAGCATTTCTTGGGTGTTTATCGTGCTGTAGTAACATACAGCATTTCTTGGGTATTTATCGTCTTGTAGTAACATACAGCATTCCTTGGGTATTTATCGTGTTGTAATAACATACAGCATTTCTTGGGTATTTATCGTGTTGTAATAACATACAGCAATTCTTGGGTAATTATCTTGTTGTAGTAACATACAGCATTTCTTGGGTATTTATCGTGTTGTAGTAACATACAGCATTTCTTGGGTGTTTATCGTGCTGTAGTAACATACAGCATTTCTTGGGTATTTAACGTGCTGTAGTAACATACAGCATTTCTTGGGTGTTTATCGTGTTGTAGTAACATTCAGCAATCCATGCGTATTTATCGTGTTGTAGTAACATACAGCATTTCTTGGGTATTTATCGTGTTGTAGTAACATACAGCATTTCTTGGGTATTTATCGTGCTGTAGTAACATACAGCATTTCTTGGGTATTTATCGTGCTGTAGTAACATTCAGCATTTCTTGCGTATTTATCGTGTTGTAGTAACATACAGCATTTCTTGGGTATTTATCGTGTTGTAGTAACATACAGCATTTCTTGGGTATTTAACGTGCTGTAGTAACATACAGCATTTCTTGGGTGTTTATCGTGTTGTAGTAACATTCAGCATTTCATGCGCATTTATCGTGTTGTAGTAACATACAGCATTTCTTGGGTATTTATCGTGTTGTAGTAACATACAGCATTTCTTGGGTATTTATCGTGCTGTAGTAACATACAGCATTTCTTGGGTATTTATCGTGCTGTAGTAACATTCAGCATTTCTTGCGTATTTATCGTGTTGTAGTAACATACAGCATTTCTTGGGTATTTATCGTGTTGTAGTAACATACAACATTTCTTGGGTATTTATCGTGTTGTAGTAACATACAGCATTTCTTGGGTATTTATCATGCTGTAGTAACATACAGCATTTCTTGGGTATTTATCGTGTTGTAGTAACATTCAGCATTTCTTGGGTATTTATCGTGTTGTAGTAACATTCAGCATTTCTTGGGTATTTATCGTGTTGTAGTAACATTCAGCATTTCTTGTGTATTTATCGTGCTGTAGTAACATACAACATTTCTTGGGTATTTATCGTGCTGTAGTAACATTCAGCATTTCTTGGGTATTTATCGTGTTGTAGTAACATTCAGCATTTCTTGGGTATTTATCGTGCTGTAGTAACATACAACATTTCTTGGGTATTTATCGTGCTGTAGTAACATTCAGCATTTCTTGGGTATTTATCGTGTTGTAGTAACATTCAGCATTTCTTGGGTATTTATCGTGTTGTAGTAACATTCAGCATTTCTTGGGTATTTATCGTGCTGTAGTAACATACAGCATTTCTTGGGTATTTATCGTGCTGTAGTAACATTCAGCATTTCTTGGGTATTTATCGTGTTGTAGTAACATTCAGCATTTCTTGGGTATTTATCGTGCTGTAGTAACATACAGCATTTCTTGGGTATTTATCGTGTTGTAGTAACATTCAGCATTTCTTGGGTATTTATCGTGCTGTAGTAACATTCAGCATTTCTTGGGTATTTATCGTGTTGTAGTAACATTCAGCATTTCTTGGGTATTTATCGTGTTGTAGTAACATACAGCATTTCTTGGGTGTTTATCGTGCTGTAGTAACATACAGCATTTCTTGGGTATTTATCGTCTTGTAGTAACATACAGCATTTCTTGGGTATTTATCGTGTTGTAGTAACATTCAGCATTTCTTGGGTATTTATCGTGTTGTAGTAACATACAGCATTTCTTGGGTGTTTATCGTGCTGTAGTAACATACAGCATTTCTTGGGTATTTATCGTGCTGTAGTAACATTCAGCATTTCTTGGGTATTTATCGTGCTGTAGTAACATACAGCATTTCTTGGGTATTTATCGTGTTGTAGTAACATTCAGCATTTCTTGGGTATTTATCGTGTTGTAGTAACATTCAGCATTTCTTGGGTATTTATCGTGTTGT
>OZ024742.1:306903582-306911082 GCA_964016885.1 Eledone cirrhosa
TGCGGTGGAACACAGCAATCCAGAACCGAAGACATAGATGGTCTCGATGACCACCGTTACGAAAGGCAGGTGATCGGTCAAGTACTGTAAATTTATTATCTTCCGATTCTCTACTACACTGGTGTTAGTGTCCGGTTTGTGGCCGACGATATAAGATTATAAAGAACTGAAAGGAGAAATGATTATCGTTGTCGAATGTTGTAGTAACACCAATGATTCCATAATATATATATGCGATTTTCAGAGTCAGGTTCGATCATCACATCGATCGTGCCTCGAGCTGGTCGCCAGAGAAACGATTGTAATATGTCCAATAAATTCATTCGTCGCAACACTGATTCTCTTTTTATCTGTGATATATATATATATATTTACAAATGGAAGTTTAGTCAAATCGAAGTGTTGGCGGTGGCCAATATATATAACAGAGAAGGTGTGGTAAGATACCAGGTGGACCATAACACACCAGAGTACTCGATACATAGGGTAGTAGAGAGTGGGTAATAGGAAAAGAGTCAGGACCCCGACGGCTATGCTCCGGCCATTTCGGCAGCTGGATCCGAACCGGTTCGGATCCAGCTGTCGAACCGGCCGGAGTTCAGCCGTCGGGATCCTGACTCTTTTCCTATATATATATATATCCAGGGAGTGTAACTTGGAGTTACTGTAGGTTCACCCGGGTGAGCACTCGATGTTTAGGTTCACTTCAGTGTCGAGGTGTAGAGCTATACAGAGAGTATTAAAGTTAAATAAGATAACAAGGACGATTGGTTTCTCCTTCATTACGTTTATTGGTTGGTGACGCGCGTTTCGCTACTGACCAGCTCAAGGTTCGATCTGTATCAATCTGACCTGACTCTGTAATTGGTTGGAAAATGAAATGAAGTTTCACCGCATGTTAACAACTAATCAATGTGTTGTTTATCCAGGAAGTGAGAGACAGCAACTATGTCTTTTTCTATGTCATCAGAGGCTTAAAAAAGAGAAAGATTAAAGAGTATTTAAACTGATGTCATGGTCTGCATCCTTGTCTTTGCTAAATCTATCGAATGCCAGTTGGTTGGGTTAAACCAGATGTTATGATAAAAAAGGAAGTGTATATTTAAATGAAATCATATATAAGCATATATCATTACAAGTACATATCTCTTTATCTATCTATCTCTAGCTATTCATCTCTCTCTCCCCCTCTCTCTCTCTCTCTCTATATATATATATATATATATATATATATATACACACACACACATATATATATATATATATATATATATATATATATATATATATATATATATATATATATATATATATATAATACTTTATGTATCAATATGTATCTTTCTATTCGTCTATTCGTAGATATTTATTTGTTTGTGATATATATGTTAACTCGTGTGTTCTGTAATTCTCTTACGTTTTTACAGTGCCTAAATATTAAAGATTTGACCAAAAACAACTCATATAATTATTTCCACAATGCACCTCTCTACTATTTTGTTGTGATGAATCACATGAGAGTTTGTTTTCTTTCTTTGTGTTTTACTAAGCATGATGAAAATAGACATACACCGGACTAATCACTAACACACACACACTTCCCTAAACTACATCATAAGTATGTGCCTTTTTGTTGATGTTTATGTATCTGTGTACTAATGTTAGTGAACATATATTTATTGTATTTGCAAAGATGTAATTACGCATAGACTTAAAAGTAATAATATCTCTCTTTCTATCTCACTTTCTCTCTACTTGTCTCAATTCCCCCAATATATTCTTAATATATAGATATAAAATATATATGTACGTATCTACATATATGTATGTGAGAGTGTGAGCGTGTATGTGTCTGTATGTGTCTCTGTGTATGTATGTGTGTGCATTTGTGTATGTGTCTCCGTGTGCGTGACCAATCCATCCTCAAAACCTGAACATAAGAAAGATGACGGGAGCTGAGACCCAAAATGCCCTCCGCAGCCACGTAACTCAACAACAGAAAATATTACAACTAAAACAATAACCACAACAAATATTTAAAAGTGAATAAAACAATATCAACAACATCCTCTAATAAACAACACCTAATAGCAACTCTTCAACTACACTGTTTTCTTGTTCTCTGAACTGAAAATACTGGGTTGAAGGAGGACTCAAAATCATAACACGTACAAACCTACTACCCTCACAACCAAAACAACTACAGATACCTCAGGGGGAATTTACGGTATTTTCTAGAGATTACCAGTTGTATATAAATCAAAACGTGAGGTGCCTGATATCTACCAGCTACCCAACCAAAATAACATCAGAAAGCTACGTGAAAGTTTCCACGGCCAGCTTTCTGAGTACAAACAGTAAACGGAATACGAAAATGTCCTTTGTGTACCTCTGAATAACCGATTGCACAGCTGTTTCAGATTTAAAGGAATGTACATTCCCCTATTTGTATTTTATGGATACAGAACCATACCAGCAGTATGGTGATGAACATGCTTGGCCATCAAACCGGTGAGGAAGCAGATTCACTTGCTTAAGAATATCGTGTCACTAGATAAGGATTTGCTAGCCTTAGTTAAAACAGTCTCTATATAGTGACACAAATTGCGAGAAATATGAATCACACCTGCCACACATTACACCCTAGCCTCTTAAAAATCAAAGAAAATATTTCCAGCATATAGTTATTTAAAGAATTCAACTGAATCAAAATAAACATGTAGCACGTCGATCTCACCCTCCTGGGAGTCATCTTGTTGTCATGAACTCTTTTCTTCGGCCTATTAACATATATTTGGATCACTCTGGGACATATGCTATCACCCTGCCGATCACGTTCTTCTCTAGATTAACCCACTGAACTAAACACCTTGCTATGTAATACCAAATTTCACGCTCAAATAATCTTATTTACTCATGTGGTATCTAAATACCAGATAGAGTAGTTACTGTGTTAATGATCATAGACCCTGAAAATATTTTATAATAGTAACACGATGACCAGATCTCCTTCTGAACATCTGAACACAATCACTATTTAAAGCTAAGTAACACAAGATAAACCCTTTCTTCGGATAAACATTAAACAAATAAAACAATTATAAACTTGTGGTGAACCTCACAATTGTTGGTGTATGATGAACCTATATTTCTAATACACATTGCCAAAACAGTATTGCTAATGTCTAACCACCTCGTTCGAGGAGAAATAATATTTAAAGTACTATTCACGTTAGAATATCGTTCATATTTCTGGAATACTGATGCATCTACACACACACACACACACACACACACACACACACACACACACACACACACACACACATATATATATATATATATATATATATATATATATATATATATATATATATATATATATATATATGACTACCAATACTGGAACTGAACCATCAAGACAGTTGGGGTATGTCATACATCAATTCATGTATTTTATCTGATGAGGGCGTACTTAAAAAACACGCTACCTTCGAAATATATATAATAAAACATATATTTTGATTATGTGAATGTCTTCATTTATTAATATTTTGAATAATATTAATAACTCCAGAAAACTTTACTATAGAGTGCTTTTAATCAATTGTAAAACTATATTCATTGAGTAATCAATGAACCATATTAATCTTTGGTTATATATATATATATATATATATATATATATTGTTATACTTGGCGAGGGTCATATTTGTGTAATATTGCCAGAATTAATAATAGAACACACTCACTGTTTGGTTGGTTTTCGCTTCTCACTGTCTTTTATATCGGTAATCTAACTTACTCGGTCCTCAATGTTGCCATTGACTGACCGACGGTCAAAAATAATACAGATACAATATAGACACAAACACATATATATAGTTTATCATAAATCTTTCGTTGCACATCTGCAACATCGTCAGTGGTGTTATATTTTCCTCCTGTTGTGTTGTATGTCTACGCCATTTTTATTCAGTCTGTCTATATATTTATTTATTTATTTGCTTCTTTGTTTATTTTATTTTGTTTTCTTTGCGCATGCGTTTGCGTGTGTGTATAGTGTTATGTTTGTTGTGTGATGGGTGACTAGTGTGTGTTTATGTGCTTGTTGTTATTGTGCTTGTGTATGTATTTATTTATTTATCTTATTTTATTTACTTATTTATACTTCTCTTAGGTCAGTGTTGTTTGTTTGGGTGTTGTTGTTATTCCATTCATTCTTTCTATTTAGCTTTGGTCTTCTAATTTCTATTTCACTGGCCTCTCTGATTTGCCTATCTGCTGGGTCATTTCTATGTTTAGATATTATTCTAATTTCTATGTTGTCTATGTTACCGTCATGTCGTTGTCTAGCATGTTCGTATAGTACTGACCCGTTTTTTCGTCCTTTTAGTTCCCCCCAGTGTTGGTCTATCCTTTCACCTATGCTACGAGCTGTCTCACCTATGTATGTTGTTGTCATGTTTCTGCAAGTACCCTCTGTACATCTTATGCTATAGACTACGTTTCTAGTTTTACAGTTTATCCGGGGGTTCACCTTACATATGATACATTTCCTATTGGTACAGTGGGTTTTCTTAAAAGGATAGGTTTTGCTGATCAGGGATTTTATGGTGGTTCCTGGCTTTTCTACCACCTTTATTTTTAAGTGGGTCTTTCTCAGGGCCTTTCTACACTGGTTAGCTAATTTCCCTCCAGGGGTAGCGTCCACAAACATGACACTCTGGTATCTCTGGTTGTCGTACCATGAGGTGGCTTTCCCTATCTTATGTCTAGCCCTATCTAAGCTATTCCATGATTTGCTCCTATATAATGGGCAAATTCCTTTCATGTCCAGTTCTATGAGGGTCTTATACTTTTCCATGGCTCCTTCGTATACTCTGACTCTGTCTCTTTGGTTGTAGCCAGAGAACTGCATGCGGTTGATGAAGTGTTGGATGTGTTTTTCCATTTCTGTTGGGTCGCACATGCGGGACACATTCTTCATCACTCGTACCAAATCTGCGATCAGAATATTAAACTTAGCACTACTGGACATTGCTGAGTTTTTGAGTATCAGGTATTTGGAGGCCATGGGTTTAGCAAAGTGTGAGTGGAGAATTTGGGCTCTCTCGTCTATAGTGTTAATCCAGAGTTCTGTGTCTAATACAGGTAGTCTATTGTTAGGGTGTTTGGAAGGGAAGTCGATAGTTACAGTTATACTCTGGTGTATGGAATTAGCTATCTGCTGGATGCTTTTCATCGTGCTACGTTCTAAATCAAACTTGTTAGTACTCTCTAGTGGGGGTGTTCTTATAACTATATTGATATCGTCTACATAACGAGAGTACATGATGAGGTCTATGGAGCTTTCATTAAGGAGATCTTTAAGTCTCCTTTCCCACCATACCATGAAAAGGTTGGCAACATCACCAGCTATGCTGACGCCGATGGCTGCTCCCTCATTTGGGGTGTAGATTTTCTCATTGAACTTAAATATGTGGCCCTTTAGGGTAGTTTTGATACTAGCCCCTATTGCATGTGCGACCATTTTTCTTACCTGATCATTGTTTTGGGGGGTCCGTATAGCTTTGGTCCACCCAATCCACCTTCCCATGGGAGTCTTTTTTGCCATTGAGGTTATGGTGGGGAATCTACCTCTTATAGGTCTATTAGGGCAGAAACATCTAAGGTCATGGCTGTCTAGGTAGTCACTGTCGTAGGTAAGTCTAAGTAGGAGGCCCAGTTCGCCTGTGTCGACGTCGCAGAACTCCACCTCACTCTCAATGATCATCTCCACACATTTTTTCACAGCAAAATCAATGTTAATGGATGGGTACAGTGACACTACATCCATGCTGCCTATTATGCAGTTGGATAGGCTCCTGTTTTTGTTGCACTCACTGATTCTGCTGAGGAGGGCCTCTGTACTGTCACATACATCTGGGGACATCTTGATTATGGGGCGTATAACAATTGAGAGGAAGTAGGAGATCCTGTAGTTGCTAGCTATATTAGCTCCGCATACGGATCTTGTTGGTGGTCCTGTTGTCGGGTCGTCGACTGTCTTGTGGTCTTTGCGGAGCCCATACAAGGGTGGTATGCCATTGTTAGACGCCTGGAAGTTGTTGGCAGTGCGTCTGCTTGGCTTTAGGATGTCAGTCCACATCATCATGTGAGTGTTGAGGATTTTTTCTCTCCCATCGTGTGTTTGTTGTGCAATTTCGCTCGTGTTGGTGATGTGGGGTTGCATAGCCTCGATGTAGTTCGGCATGCTATCTATTGACATCCTACCAGACTTATCCGCATGGCAACATTGAGGACCGAGTAAGTTAGATTACCGATATAAAAGACAGCGAGAAGCGAAAACCAATGAAACAGTGAGTGTGTTCTGTTATTAATTCTGGCAATATTGCACAAATATGACCCTCCCCAAGTATAACAATATTTGTTTCGACACACGATTTCATATAAAAACCTCGCAAAACTATATATATATATATATATATATATATATATATATATACGCACAGAGAAACACTCAGACCCGTGCTCAAATCAAGAGAAGTATTTAACACATTTAGCAACATAATCTTGGATGCACTGCCTGAAATAAAGAAAGTCTGGTCACAGTGGGGAATGTCTTTGATCATATGAGGTTTGCTCATTCTGAGCTCCACTACAACATCAGTACTTCCATTTTCAGTTCAGCGTACTTCTCCATTGAGAGAGTTAATTATCTTGACTAACGACAGAGAATAGCATCTGTGATAAGACAGACAGCAAAATAGTTTTCTTGAAAAATTACTATAAATTTTAAATACACACGGGCACACACCGCATTACAAAATAGTAAACTTGATTGAAAACTTTACACTCTACCACAAAACCTTCTCTAGATTTCTGTCGCTTCCTCAACCAATAAATGGCTTCTACTCCTCTGGAGTAGCAAATTCTATTTTTTCTGGCTCTTGGTTCAACCGATATACTATTCCTTTCGCTTCAAATTATTTCTCTGCTTTGTATGCGTCTCTAAAATCTACACAGAAGACTTTCTCCATCCTTGCTATTCAGATCCGGGAGCATATGTTACTCCACTCCTATTATTGCTATATCTGTGGGAGTTTCAAGCGTAGCCCTATCGGCATTCGCAGTCCAAACATCCTTTTAAGATTAATAATAATTGTAAGAACATGGGTTGTTTTCTCCTAAATGAAAATGAAGGTGAAACCTTGAGGATGTTTAATACACATTCCAATACACAAACACCGAAATATATTTTTCATCCCCATAAACTAAACCTTGGGGAAAGTATTTCAATTGAGATTTGATAAATTTGTTGATGCTAGGAATAGTTACTTATCATAATTCAAAAATATTTGCAAAAATAAATCTGATTTTTATGCACCACATTTTGGAGACAAGCTTCAAATTTCCTTAAATTTTTATTCACTTTTCCTAAAATCTGTACTTTTTTATTTGCTTATTCATTAAACTTAAGAAATATTGATTTTGACT
>OZ024742.1:306916082-306926082 GCA_964016885.1 Eledone cirrhosa
CGAATATAACATAATTATCGTTGAAAGAAGTACCAGCTTTATTTGCGAGATTTTTCATTCGAATATAACATCATTATCGTTTAAAGAAGTACCAGCTTTATTTGCGAGATATTCCATTCGAATATAACATAATTATCGTTGAAAGAAGTATCAGCTTTATTTGCGAGATGTTCCATTCGAATATAACATCATTATCGTTGAAAGAAGTACCAGCTTTATTTGCGAGATGTTCCATTCGAATATATGTCAATTTTGCAACATTTGTTTTGAGCCACATAGACGATCAGAATATCACAGTTGGTTAAATCATGGATATCCTTTATTTATGAGGTTAAATTTCAGATGATCTAGCTATTCGTATATTATATGTTACACAGCAGAGCTATATATAAGTTCATAAAGAAAGAGTTGCACAGCACAGCTTTATATAAGTTTATATATGTTACACACTGTAACAATGTAATAGCTACACTGAAAAAAATGATGTATTTGCTTACGTTATTGTACTGTGTTCCGGTATAATTTTTCTATACAATACTCGTACAGGAAGACAAAGGCTTTCTGTGTTGTCCCTACCACTATCAGTGGTCCAAAGAAATTAAAGCTCCTTTGCTTTTATCTATAGAAACTACTAATCACGTCTACAAACCTCCCTACGAATAATCATCTCAGCAATCCTTCTACCTGCTGGAAATAGCAACCAATCACCCTCTAGGGCAATGGAAAAATATTTTGGATAATCTAGTCCAACAAGATATGTGGCAAAAGTCGAAATCTTCACAGTTATAACACCTTTGATCATATGTCTTCTCGGTCATAGTTATCTTTAAGCTAACAACAACATCATCAACACAGATACCTTAATGATTAACACGGCACTACGGTATCTATGAAAACTAGCAGAAAAACCCCGCTTTGGGTGGGTTTCTGCTAGCATATGTAGTGTGTATATTGATATTATACGCAAGTATATATGCATGTAGATATGATCAAATAAAATCGTAATTGACAATATACACAGAAATTGAACGAAAACTGTGTTACACTGCATTATGTAATCAGTAATGTAATCCATGATACATTTGCATTAGGAGAAAATTAGTGACAGAAATATATGAATATTTATCTAAACGATCACTACCCGGAAATGTTGACATTTGAAAATTTTAAAGAATTGAATCTTTAAATAAGTAATAAAATATATTTAATGAACAGCCACGAAATTTAGTGGATAAATTATGTAATATTCATTTATTATCTATTCAAAGTAATCGAACTTATTTTACTAAAGGGATAAAAAAAATTATAAACAGTACGCAGTCCCGCGCTTCTTACATTATTATAGTTTAGATTTATACAGATCTGTCAGAGCCGTTCTGTCGCGATTATCTCATACATTTTTGTTATTGTTTAAAGATAGGTATTTAGGTCAATATTTTTGCTTACGTTTGAACCTACGTATGGTCAATTGACCTACTACAAATAGTAGTCAAATATCCTCAGGCTCCCTACGTTCGTATTAAAAGTAACACACCAGATAATGAAGTCTTAGTTGTGTTAAAACGGTAGTTGATATACCTTATATGTATTAAATGCAAGTCATATATAATTCATAATCTTTCTTCTATCTTCCATTATCTCTATCCTTTCTTTCTCTTCCTTTTCATGGGTTTTTTGTGTTGATTTGGTTTCTTTAACTGACACTACTTTCCCTCCGTTGTTTACTATTAAGCCTCCACTACATACTTTCTCTTATTCTTCATATACTTATTTTGTTCTTTGTATTTTATTTACATTCCATTTCTTTCTTGACGTTGTAGCAAACCCACATCATGTGCCATCTACTTCACGTCAATTTGTATGCTAGGGCTACTGATAATGATGATGATGATGATGATGATGATGATGATGATGATGATGAGAGGAGGATGAGGAGGGGGAGGAGTTATTATAGCGTTTGATTTTGTTGGGGATTTTTTCAATCTTTATCATATTTTAGTCGGTATACGTATTTTCCCGGTAGTTGTTGTAGACTGATGTTGTTGTTGTTGGTATTGTGGTGTGTCTCGGCCACGGAGCTCATCAGGTTTACATCAGTGGCTTTGGTTGTCATCAATGTTGTATAGTGTTGATGTTGTCGATGATGATGATGACGTTATTATGTGGGATCTAGTTTTTGTTTATTGCTGTATTTGTTGTTGATGTTGTGGGTGTTGTACAGTCCATTTCATGTTGTTGTAGTTGTTGTAGTTGCTGTTGCTGTTGTGGGTGTTGTACAGTCCATTTCATGTTGTTGTAGTTGTTGTAGTTGCTGTTGCTGTTGTGGGTGTTGTACAGTCCATTTGATTTTGTTGTAGTTGTTGTAGTTGCTTTTGCTGTTGTGGGTGTTGTACAGTCCATTTGATGTTGTTGTAGTTGTTGTAGTTGCTGTTGCTGTTGTGGGTGTTGTACAGTCCATTTGATGTTGCTGTAGTTATAGTTGTGCGGGTTGTACAGTCTATTTGATGTTGTAGTTGTTGTTGTTGGTGTTGTACAGTCTATTTGATGTTGTAGTTGTTGTTGTGGGTGTTGTACAGTCTATTTGATGTTGTTGTTGTTGTTGTGGGTGGTGTACTGTCTATTTGATGTTGTAGTTGTTGTTGTTGGTGTTGTACAGTCTATTTGATGTTGTAGTTGTTGTTGTGGGTGTTGTACAGTCTATTTGATGTTGTTGTTGTTGTTGTGGGTGTTGTACTGTCTATTTGATGTTGTAGTTGTTGGTGTTGGTGTTGTACAGTCTATTTGATGTTGTAGTTGTTGTTGTGGGTGTTGTACAGTCTATTTGATGTTGTTGTTGTTGTTGTGGGTGTTGTACTGTCTATTTGATGTTGTAGTTGTTGTTGTTGGTGTTGTACAGTCTATTTGATGTTGTAGTTGTTGTTGTGGGTGTTGTACAGTCTATTTGATGTTGTAGTTGTTGTTGTGGGTGTTGTACTGTCTATTTGATGTTGTAGTTGTTGTTGTTGGTGTTCTACAGTCTATTTGATGTTGTAGTTGTTGTTGTGGGTGTTGTACTGTCTATTTGATGTTGTTGTTGTTGTTGTTGTTGTGGGTGTTGTACAGTCTATTTGATGTTGTAGTTGTTGTTGTTGGTGTGGTACAGTCTATTTGATGTTGTTGTTGTTGTTGTTGTGGGTGTTGTACAGTCTATTTGATGTTGTAGTTGTTGTTGTTGGTGTTGTACAGTCTATTTGATGTTATTGTTGTTGTTGTTGTTGTGGGTGTTGTACAGTCTATTTAATGTTGTAGTTGCTGTTGTTGTTGTGGGTGTTGTCCAGTCTATTTGATGTTGTGTAATAGTTGTTGTTGTTGTAGGTGTTGTACAGTCTATTTGATGTTGTGGTAGTTGTTGTTGTTGTTGAGGGTGTTGTACAGTCTATTTGATGTTGTTGTAGTTGTTGTTGTTGGTGTTGTACAGTCTATTTGATGTTGTAGTTGTTGTTGTGGGTGTTGTACTGTCTATTTGATGTTGTTGTAGTTGTTGTTGTTGTGGTGTTGTACAGTCTATTTGATGTTGTAGTTGTTGTTGTTGGTGTTGTACAGTCTATTTGATGTTGTAGTTGTTGTTGTGGGTGTTGTACAGTCTATTTGATGTTGTTGTTGTTGTTGTGGGTGTTGTACTGTCTATTTTATGTTGTAGTTGTTGTTGTTGGTGTTGTACAGTCTATTTGATGTTGTAGTTGTTGTTGTGGGTGTTGTACAGTCTATTTGATGTTGTTGTTGTTGTTGTGGGTGTTGTACTGTCTATTTGATGTTGTAGTTGTTGGTGTTGGTGTTGTACAGTCTATTTGATGTTGTAGTTGTTGTTGTGGGTGTTGTACAGTCTATTTGATGTTGTTGTTGTTGTTGTTGTGGGTGTTGTACTGTCTATTTGATGTTGTAGTTGTTGTTGTTGGTGTTGTACAGTCTATTTGATGTTGTAGTTGTTGTTGTGGGTGTTGTACAGTCTATTTGATGTTGTAGTTGTTGTTGTGGGTGTTGTACTGTCTATTTGATGTTGTAGTTGTTGTTGTTGGTGTTGTACAGTCTATTTGATGTTGTAGTTGTTGTTGTGGGTGTTGTACTGTCTATTTGATGTTGTTGTTGTTGTTGTTGTTGTGGGTGTTGTACAGTCTATTTGATGTTGTAGTTGTTGTTGTTGGTGTGGTACAGTCTATTTGATGTTGTTGTTGTTGTTGTGGGTGTTGTACAGTCTATTTGATGTTGTAGTTGTTGTTGTTGGTGTTGTACAGTCTATTTGATGTTGTTGTTGTTGTTGTTGTTGTGGGTGTTGTACAGTCTATTTAATGTTGTAGTTGCTGTTGTTGTTGTGGGTGTTGTCCAGTCTATTTGATGTTGTGTAATAGTTGTTGTTGTTGTAGGTGTTGTACAGTCTATTTGATGTTGTGGTAGTTGTTGTTGTTGTTGAGGGTGTTGTACAGTCTATTTGATGTTGTTGTAGTTGTTGTTGTTGTTGGTGTTGTACAGTCTATTTGATGTTGTAGTTGTTGTTGTGGGTGTTGTACTGTCTATTTGATGTTGTTGTAGTTGTTGTTGTTGTGGTGTTGTACAGTCTATATGATGTTGTGTAATAGTTGTTGTTGTTGTGGGTGTTGTACAGTCTATTTGATGTTGTGGTAGTTGTTGTTGTTGTTGAGGGTGTTGTACAGTCTATTTGATGTTGTTGTAGTTGTTGTTGTTGTTGGTGTTGTACAGTCTATTTGATGTTGTGGTAGTTGTTGTTGTTGTGGGTGATGTACAGTCTATTAGATGTTATTGTTGTTGTTGTTGGTGTTGTACAGTCTATTAGATGTTATTGTTGTTGTTGTGGGTGTTGTACAGTCTATTTGATGTTGTTGTAGTTGTTGTTGTTGTGGGTGTTGTACAGTCTATTTGATGTTGTTGTAGTTGTTGTTGTTGTGCGTGTTGTACAGTCTATTTGATGTTGTAGTTGTTGTTAATGGTGTTGTAATGTTGTGGTTGTTGTTGTTGTTGGTATTGTACAGTCTATTTAATGTTGTTGTAGTTGTTGTTGTTGTGGGTGTTGTACAGTCTATTTGATGTTCTTGTAGTTGTTGTTGTTGTTGTTGTTGGTGGTGTTGTACAGTCTATTTGATGTTGTTATAGTTGTTGTTGTTGTGGGTGTTGTACTGTCTATTTGATGCTGTTGTAGTTGTTGTTGCGGGTGTTGTACAGTGTATTTGATGTTGTAGTTGTTATTGTTGGTGTTGTACTGTCTATTTGATGTTGCTGTAGTTGTTGTTGTTGTTGGTGTTGTACAGTCTATTTGATGTTGTTGTAGTTGTTGTTGTTGTGGGTGTTGTACAGTCTATTTGATGTTGTAATTGTTGTTGTTGTGGGTGTTGTACAGTCTATTTGATGCTGTTGTAGTTGTTGTTGTTGGTGTTGTACAGTCTATTTGATGTTGTAGTTGTTGTTGTTGTGGGTGTTGTACAGTCTATTTGATGCTGTTGTAGTTGTTGTTGTGGGTGTTGTACAGTGTATTTGATGTTGTAGTTGTTGTTGTTGTGGGTGTTGTACAGTCTATTTGATGTTATTGTTGTTGTTGTTGGTGTGGTACAGTCTATTTGATGTTGTTGTAGTTGTTGTTGCGGGTGTTGTACAGTCTATTTGATGTTGTAGTTTTTGTTGTTGTGGGTGTTTTACTGTCTATTTGATGTTGTTGTAGTTGTTGTTGTGGGTGTTGTACAGTCTATCTGATATTGTTGTTGTTGTGGGTGTTGTGGGTGTTGTACAGTCCATTTGATGTTGTTGTAGTTGTTGTTGTTGTTGTGGGTGTTGTACAGTCTATTTGATGCTGTTGTAGTTGTTGTTGTGGGTGTTATACAATTTATTTAATGCTGTAGTTGTTGTTAATGGTGTTGTAATGTTGTAGTTGTTGTTGTTGGTGGTGTTGTACAGTCTATTTGATGTTGTAGTTGTTGTTGTTGCGGGTGTTGTACAGTCTATTTGATGTTGTAGTCGTTGTTGTTGTTGTGGGTGTTGTACAGTCTATTTGATCCTGTTGTAGTTGTTGTTGTGGGTGTTATACAATCTATTTAATGTTGTAGTTGTTGTTAATGGTGTTGTAATGTTGTAGTTGTTGTTGTTGCGGGTGTTGTACAGTCTATTTGATGTTGTAGTTGTTGTTGTTGTTGCGGGTGTTGTACAGTCTATTTGATGTTGTAGTTGTTGTTGTTGTTGTGGGTGTTGTACAGTCTATTTGATGTTGTTGTAGTTGTTGTTGTTGCGGGTGTTGTACAGTCTATTTGATGTTGTAGTTGTTGTTGTTGTGGGTGTTGTACAGTCTATTTGATGTTGTTGTAGTTGTTGTTGTTGTGGGTGTTGTACAGTCTATTTGATGTTGTAGTTTTTGTTGTTGTGGGTGTTGTACAGTCTATCTGATGTTGTTGTTGTTGTGGGTGTTGTACTGTCTATTTGATGCTGTTGTAGTTGTTGTTGTGGGTGTTGTACAGTCTATTTGATGTTGTTGTAGTTGTTGTTGCGGGTGTTGTACAGTCTATTTGATGTCATAGTTGTTGTTGTTGTGGGTGTTGTACTGTCTATTTGATGCTGTTGTAGTTGTTGTTGTTGCGGGTGTTGTACTGTCTATTTGATGTTGTAGTTGTTGTTGTTGGTGTTGTACAGTCTATTTGATGTTGTTGTAGTTGTTGTTGTTGTGGGTGTTGTACAGTCTATTTGATGCTGTTGTAGTTGTTGTTGCGGGTGTTGTACTGTCTATTTGATGTTTTTAGTTGTTGTTGTGGGTTTTGTACAGTCTATTAGATGTTATTGTTGTTGTTGTTGGTGTTGTGGGTGTTGTACAGTCTATTTGATGTTGTTGCAGTTGTTGTTGTTGTTGTAGGTGTTGTACAGTCTATTTGATGTTGTGGTAGTTGTTGTTGTGGGTGTTGTACAGTCTATTTGATGTTGTGGTAGTTGTTGTTGTTGTTGGGGGTGTTGTACAGTCTATTTGATGTTGTGG
Source organism: Eledone cirrhosa (assembly GCA_964016885.1). Lineage (NCBI taxonomy): Eukaryota > Metazoa > Mollusca > Cephalopoda > Octopoda > Eledonidae > Eledone > Eledone cirrhosa. Next base: position 306,923,086 of record OZ024742.1, read on the forward strand.
TAGTTGTTGTTGTTGTGGGTGTTGTACAGTCTATTTGATGTTGTAGTTGTTGTTGTTGTGGGTGTTGTACTGTCTATTTGATGATGTTGTAGTTGTTGTTGTTGCGGGTGTTGTACTGTCTATTTGATGTTGTAGTTGTTGTTGTTGTTGGTGTTGTACAGTCTATTTGATGTTGTTGTAGTTGTTGTTGTTGTGGGTGTTGTACTGTCTATTTGATGTTGTTGTAGTTGTTGTTGCGGGTGTTGTACTGTCTATTTGATGTTGTAGTTGTTGTTGTGGGTTTTGTACAGTCTATTAGATGTTATTGTTGTTGTTGTTGTTGGTGTTGTGGGTGTTGTACAGTCTATTTGATGTTGTTGCAGTTGTTGTTGTTGTTGTAGGTGTTGTACAGTCTATTTGATGCTGTGGTAGTTGTTGTTGTTGTGAGTGTTGTACAGTCTATTTGATGTTGTGGTAGTTGTTGTTGTTGTGGGTGTTGTACAGTCTATTTGATGTTGTTGTAGTTGTTGTTGTTGTGGGTGTTGTACAGTCTATTTGATGTTGTGGTAGTTGTTGTTGTTGTGGGTGTTGTACAGTCTATTTGATGTTGTAGTTGTTGTTGTGTGTTTTGTACAGTCTATTAGATGTTATTGTTGTTGTTGTTGGTGTTGTGGGTGTTGTACAGTCTATTTGATGTTGTTCCAGTTGTTGTTGTTGTTGTGGGTGTTGTACAGTCTATTTGATGTTGTGGTAGTTGTTGTTGTTGTGGGTGTTGTACAGTCTATTTGATGTTGTGGTAGTTGTTGTTGTGGGTGTTGTACAGTCTATTTGATGTTGTAATTGTTGTTGTTGTGGGTGTTGTACAGTCTATTTGATGCTGTTGTAGTTGTTGTTGTTGGTGTTGTACAGTCTATTTGATGTTGTAGTTGTTGTTGTTGTGGGTGTTGTACAGTCTATTTGATGCTGTTGTAGTTGTTGTTGTGGGTGTTGTACAGTGTATTTGATGTTGTAGTTGTTGTTGTTGTGGGTGTTGTACAGTCTATTTGATGTTATTGTTGTTGTTGTTGGTGTGGTACAGTCTATTTGATGTTGTTGTAGTTGTGGTTGCGGGTGTTGTACAGTCTATTTGATGTTGTAGTTTTTGTTGTTGTGGGTGTTGTACTGTCTATTTGATGTTGTTGTAGTTGTTGTTGTGGGTGTTGTACAGTCTATCTGATGTTGTTGTTGTTGTGGGTGTTGTGGGTGTTGTACAGTCCATTTGATGTTATTGTAGTTGTTGTTGTTGTTGTTGTGGGTGTTGTACAGTCTATTTGATGCTGTTGTAGTTGTTGTTGTGGGTGTTATACAATTTATTTAATGCTGTAGTTGTTGTTAATGGTGTTGTAATGTTGTAGTTGTTGTTGTTGGTGGTGTTGTACAGTCTATTTGATGTTGTAGTTGTTGTTGTTGTTGCGGGTGTTGTACAGTCTATTTGATGTTGTAGTCGTTGTTGTTGTTGTGGGTGTTGTACAGTCTATTTGATCCTGTTGTAGTTGTTGTTGTGGGTGTTATACAATCTATTTAATGTTGTAGTTGTTGTTAATGGTGATGTAATGTTGTAGTTATTGTTGTTGCGGGTGTTTTACAGTCTATTTGATGTTGTAGTTGTTGTTGTTGTTGCGTGTGTTGTACAGTCTATTTGATGTTGTAGTTGTTGTTGTTGTTGTGGGTGTTGTACAGTCTATTTGATGTTGTTGTAGTTGTTGTTGTTGCGGGTGTTGTACAGTCTATTTGATGTTGTAGTTGTTGTTGTTGTGGGTGTTGTACAGTCTATTTGATGTTGTTGTAGTTGTTGTTGTTGTGGGTGTTTTACAGTCTATTTGATGTTGTAGTTTTTGTTGTTGTGGGTGTTGTACAGTCTATCTGATGTTGTTGTTGTTGTGGGTGTTGTACTGTCTATTTGATGCTGTTGTAGTTGTTGTTGTGGGTGTTGTACAGTCTATTTGATGTTGTTGTAGTTGTTGTTGCGGGTGTTGTACAGTCTATTTGATGTCATAGTTGTTGTTGTTGTGGGTGTTGTACTGTCTATTTGATGCTGTTGTAGTTGTTGTTGTTGCGGGTGTTGTACTGTCTATTTGATGTTGTAGTTGTTGTTGTTGGTGTTGTACAGTCTATTTGATGTTGTTGTAGTTGTTGTTGTTGTGGGTGTTGTACAGTCTATTTGATGCTGTTGTAGTTGTTGTTGCGGGTGTTGTACTGTCTATTTGATGTTTTTAGTTGTTGTTGTGGGTTTTGTACAGTCTATTAGATGTTATTGTTGTTGTTGTTGGTGTTGTGGGTGTTGTACAGTCTATTTGATGTTGTTGCAGTTGTTGTTGTTGTTGTAGGTGTTGTACAGTCTATTTGATGTTGTGGTAGTTGTTGTTGTGGGTGTTGTACAGTCTATTTGATGTTGTGGTAGTTGTTGTTGTTGTTGGGGGTGTTGTACAGTCTATTTGATGTTGTTGTAGTTGTTGTTGTTGTGGGTGTTGTACAGTCTATTTGATGTTGTGGTAGTTGTTGTTGTTGTGGGTGTTGTACAGTCTATTTGATGTTGTAGTTGTTGTTGTTGTGGGTGTTGTACTGTCTATTTGATGCTGTTGTAGTTGTTGTTGTTGCGGGTGTTGTACTGTCTATTTGATGTTGTAGTTGTTGTTGTTGTTGGTGTTGTACAGTCTATTTGATGTTGTTGTAGTTGTTGTTGTTGTGGGTGTTGTACTGTCTATTTGATGTTGTTGTAGTTGTTGTTGCGGGTGTTGTACTGTCTATTTGATGTTGTAGTTGTTGTTGTGGGTTTTGTACAGTCTATTAGATGTTATTGTTGTTGTTGTTGTTGGTGTTGTGGGTGTTGTACAGTCTATTTGATGTTGTTGCAGTTGTTGTTGTTGTTGTAGGTGTTGTACAGTCTATTTGATGTTGTGGTAGTTGTTGTTGTTGTGGGTGTTGTACAGTCTATTTGATGTTGTGGTAGTTTTTGTTGTTGTGGGTGTTGTACAGTCT
>OZ024742.1:306928582-306943582 GCA_964016885.1 Eledone cirrhosa
TATATATATATATATATATATATATATATATATATATATATATATATATATATATATATGCATGTATGTACACATGTATATTTCTATATATTCATATCATCGTTGACATCATCCGTCTCTCAAGCCTAGAACCCTTGTCCACTAGATTAAATCTAAGGGATCCTGCCTGTGACTATATAAGCCAATGTATGAACCACAGGTCTTCTTGCATAACTAGTATTTGTTGACTCATGGAAAGAGTAAGCGCGTTGTTCGTTACTTTGAGTTTATTTCATTACAAGCATATTTATTTCACGTTACCGTTTTAAAGTTCCTTGCAAAACTAATGTACCTGTATGAAGGAGTCTAATTTGCAGGGGTTTTATAACCTTGGTCTACCTGCTATACTATTTTTCTTCTAACTATCTGGCTCTGATACATAGAAGTCAATTTTGCATTTTCTTTCTTTGCGGCTGATAAATAAAGTACCAGCCCAGGTGTACTAATAGAATTGTGTCAACGTATGATGTGATGTTTGCGTTCTTATTGCCCTAGTTTGCCTTCTCATTTCTTCAGTAGGGGTTCCGATTTCTTTTGTTATGTCAGAATTGCCAATCTGTATCAGCCTTTGCCTTCTTTCTTCTGTATAACATCGCTGCCGACTGCTGGCCTTTCGAACTTTCAAAGTGTTGATTCTTGATCTCAAGAGACATATGGGTTCCGTAAACTAATAAAGAAATCTCTATGAATTATCTGCCCTTATACGGAGCTAAGGCTAAGCAACACTTCAAACATCAACTGAACACAGGTCGTCTGTAGACTCGTTCTTGCTACTCTATAATTATTCACAATTAATAGATCCATTAAACATAAATGAGTGACATTTTGTAAGTCGTTCATTATAATTTAATGAATACCTCTTACAGGATAAGTCGAGCTTGATACTATTTAAAACTGCCCCGCGTTCAACAAACCTTATTACAGTGATTTGTTGCTGGTTTAGTTGCATCATTTCAGTAGTAATTCTGTAAGAAATAATTGTTCTTACTTTTTGTCACAAGGCCAGCAATTACCCAGTACATTACTGGTACTTTATTTTATCGACCCCGTAAGGACGAAAGGTAAAGTTAACCTCGGTGGGATTTGAACTAAGACCATAAAGGGGCGTAACTCTATGCTGCAAAGCATGGCGTCCGACCCTCTACCGATACTGCCAAAGCACCAGAAATAATTGTTTCTACTTTAGGCACAAGGCCAGCAATTACCCAGTTACATTACTGGTACTTTATTTTATCGACCCCGGAAATAATGGAAGTTGATTATTGAGTGAAGCGGAATTTCTGCTGCTAAATAAGACAGCGAACAGTAACACGGCAAGATGCGACTTATCCACAACTCTTTACGATCATCATTCTTCTATATGGTTTTTGTCAGTTGTCAATAATTCGTCCACCAAACACAAATACATAGCCCTATACATTTGTGGGTGTGTAAATAAATACATAATTACAAGAGAAGATTCTCATCCATGCACACACATCCACACGTACATACAAACACGGAGAGAGAGAGAGAGAGAGAGAGAGAGAGAGAGAGAGAGAGAGAGAGAGAGAGAGAGAGAGAGAGAGAGAGAGAGGGGGGAGAGAGAGAGAGACCTGGCATTGTTCAAGACGAAGATGCTACGCAGCGATACTGAACTCCAGAATCACATGGATGCGAAGCGAATTCCTTAACCACAGTCATGTATATATAAATATGTGTGTGTGTGTTTGTGTGTGTGTGTGTGTGTGTGTGTGTGTGTGTGTGTGTGTGTGTGTGTGTGTGTGTGTGTGTGTGTGTGTGTGTGTGTGTGTGCATGTATGTATATAATTATGTATTTATATAAATATATATAGAGTATATATATATATATATATATATATATATATATATATATATATATATATGTGTGTGTGTGTGTGTGTGTGCGCGTGGGTGTATGCATATCTTCGGGAAAGTAGGTGTATAAAATATACGAATACATAAGTAGTTTCGCTGAGAAAGTATCCTTTTACTTCAGTGGATCCTTCTGGCAACACAAACTTAACAATCACTTGAGTACTTCAAGTTAGTAGTTCTTGGCAATCCTACATATACCTATTGACCACCTCCACAACTTCTGTGGATATAATCCAACATAACTTTATAACAATTTACACTCTCACACTTCTATTAGAAAATAATTTGGCCTGGAGCTTGGTTTCAACTTATTGCCCACGCCAGCGTTAAAGTGTACCCGTGTGAGTTCATATAAGTGTTCTAATGGACGGTTGTATCGCATAATTTAAACTGCAGCCTGTAAATATTTAACGATTTTCTGATAGCTACAATTCAGGCTTGGTGTTTTGTATAGAAATATGAATGCATGTGTATGTGTATGCTTGTATAAGTCTGTGTATATTGTGTGTGTTAGAAGTATTTCTGTGTGAAACATTATCCAATTATCTTTCCTTTGTGTTTTATATGTATATGTGTGTATAAATGAACATATACTGAACGTATATTTATTTTCAAGGCTGTCTGCATTGTACAGTCTAGCTTACACCTATAATACTTTACCTCTATGCAACAAATCCTTGATTACATGTTGGCATATTCATATATGTATGACACAGTCTATGTTTGTCTATATGTATAGTGTGTGTGTGTGTGTGTGTGTGTGTGTGCAATTGGGCGTCCAGTGGTACTACTGAAATGACAGCCACGAGAGATTACTTACCGCGTAGTTAAATATTTAAGAGAAGCATTGAAATTACATCCGAGCGTTTCAAAATAACATCGTGACCAAATTGTAAAATCCATTTGCATATTGAATTCTCTAAACAGTCGTCAATAATACGTATATATAAATATATATCAATAAATATATATTGCGTTCACTTCATCGGCAGAGGTTGAACAAATTGATCCTCAGGGCTAACGAAACGCACGTAACTAGTATGGCACCGTTGTAGTAACTGGCCATAATAATTATATTCAAACTAGTCCTACGGACATGCATTGCTCTATAGCTTGGATATATTTACCTACCTATCACTACTACTACTATGTGTGTGTGTGTGTGTGTGGTTTGGAAGTGGACGGAATAAAATATAACGATAAAATAAATTTGTCAGAAGAAGTAATAAAATATTTGGATCAAAATATAATAATATTAAAACGTCGTTCATAATTTGAATCAATCGCATTTGTCTTTCAGGAAACTTAAATGATATATATTTATATCTTGAAAAACTAAAAAAATAATTCAAACTATAAACAAAGTTTGACCCAAGTGATAAACATTGTTTTATTACTTTTTCTGACTATTATACCACATTAATATAATTATATCCGCATATATGGCGGACAGCGCTTCTTTTATACACGTGTTGCTGCTAAAACACGACCTACTTCCAGTTTCATTGTCTTTTGTATTGTATTTTTTATGTCCTCCAAAATATTTTCTATCAATATACATATATAGATATATATATATATATATTTATATATATATATATATATATGTCAACTCTGGATGTCGGTGAGCATGTCCAGCTAACCTCAGTCTCCTCTGTGTCACTTTTGAGCTGAGTTTTGGGAGGCTACCATACAGCTCTGAGTTTTTCATCCTCAATGTATACTGATTAATGTTCAGAGCCATTCCTCAGCATTCTCGTGTAGCACCCATCCACCATCTGAGTGAGTTTCTTGGTCAGTGTCCAAGTCTCAGACCCGTACAGCAGCACAGACTCCACTACAGCAATGAAGAGGCGGATTTTCAGGTCTTTACGAAGGTCCGACTTCCGCACCAATCTCAAGCTGTGGCATGCCGCCCAGGCTTTGCCCTTCCTCTCAACCACATCATCTTCCGTATTCCCAATCTTTGCTCCCAAATACAGGATGTCCTCAACCAATTCTAGCGGCTTCCCGCCTACATTAGTGATCCCCTCTGGCTTTTCAACATTCTCTACCAGATATTTTGTTTTGGTCTCATTCATTCTCAGCCCCATACTTATCGACACAGTCTCAACCTCCTGCATCAAATCCTCTGCCTCCTTCACTGTATTTGTCACCAAAACTATGTCGTCGGCAAATTCAGCATCCGATATCTTTTTCGCCTTAACTCTCCTGCTCTGAACTGGTGTTACAGTAAAGCCAGAGTCCTGGTGTTTCTCGAGTGCAAGGCGCATACAATAGTCCACTACGATGATAAAAAGGTAGGGAGCCAATGACATCCAGAGTTGACATTGCACTCAGTGCTCCTGTGGGAGCCCCTACATGGACACACTGGAAGAGGAAGACCAAGGTTAACATATGTTGATGCCCTAAGGACAGACACTGGTCTGTTCGAGACGCAGGACATGGCAGCGATAATGAGGGACAGAGACCGCTGGAGAGAACTCGTCCATGGATCTCGGGAATTTTACCCGCCCTAGAATATATATATATATATATATATATATATATATATATATATATATATATATATATATATATATATATATATATATATATATATACTAGTGGCATGTAGTCCCCATTACTTTGTTTTCTGAGTTTCATTCCTTTAACAATTGTTGCAATTTAGACTAGACATTGCTCTGGTTTTCAAAGCATAGGTACCTGTTAAAATTAACTACTGCGATAGGTGTAGTCAAATTCACCGCATCTCTATTCTATTATTTCCCGTTATTATGCCAACTTAAAACTAGGTTATTGTTTAACAGTAGTATTGTTTAACAATAGCATAATAAAGTTGTGGCAAGAAGAAACAGTACGTAATGTGAGTAACGAAGAGTTTACCACCATCCAAATATATACAATTTTCCAAATGTAATTTGAATAAGAAAGCCAATCTTATAAACGACGAAGACAACAACGACAACTACATTAACAAAAAAGACTACAAGAGCATTAACAATAACGAAACCAACAAGAACAAGAAAAATAGTAGCAGTAGTTGCGCTGGTAGCCATAATAGCTATAAAGTCTACCACAAACACAATAACAACATCATAAATAAGAGAAATTGCACTAGCAGCCACATTAGCTTTAACGTCTCTGAAAACCACAAAGACAACAACTACAGCAACATAAGACGGACAAAAGAATCCATATTAATAACTATCCGGATGTATGTCAAAATCCCACGTATATTCTTGGGGGAGATGTTTTTTCCTTTCTGTACGTGTCTATATGTATATGTGTGGTTGTTATCTTGTTATCTTGTTTGTAAAAATAAATATATGAAGGTGCATACGAATTTGCTTACATATGTGTACATATACATTATGGATATCCACATATGTATGTATATAAGTTTCTTATATGATATCATTGCTTTGACGCATCGAGTTACGGCCCTTGCCATTCTGAATTCAAATCCCGCCGAGGTTAACTTTGCCTTTCATCCTTATGGGGTCGATAAAATAAAGTACCAGTAATACACTGGGTAATTGCTGGCCTTGTGCCAAAAGTAGAAACAATTATTAATATTAATATTATCGGTATAAACATACAGGGTTCATTTATATATGTATATGTGTGTGTGTGAGAGAAAGAGAGAGAGTGTGTGTGTGTGTGCGTGCGTCTCTTCGTGTGTGTGTCGGTGTCTGTGTGTTCATTTATGCAAAAACATAAAGTTCACATGTACATACATATAGGTATAAACATATGTATCACCAGGCCCACATTATGTGTGTGTGTGTGTGTGTGTGTGTGTGTGTGTGTGTGTGTGTGTGTGTGTGTGTGTGTGTGTGTGTGTGTGTGTGTGTGTGTGTGTGTGTGTATTTGCAGTAACAAGACCACCAATAGGAACGACACAACAACAACAACACATGGAAGTTAATAATTCGAAATAAGAAACGTCAGGTTTTATAACATTAGCTTACGACAGAAACCTTACCTGAACGGAAACAAACAAAGATGTACGCGTTGCTTCCGATTTCATGGCACTTTGTCTGATTTTGTGATATATTGTTTGTTTATTTTCCGATTTTTTTTTTGCTTCTACATATTGGTTACTATTTTCCTCTTTTTCGTTGCCATTCAGAAATAGTTCCGGTATATATAACTGCTTTTAGGTATGCTTTAACCTTTAGTAAACGTTCATAGTCCCGAAGCATCAGAAATGTTTTTTTAAATGGCTTTATTTTTCGAAAAATTGCGAACATACCACTTCTATTTTTGTTTATTTTGCAGATCCCACTTATGATTCCTATATCATTATTTGTTATTTTATTAATTTACCTATGTATCTATTTTTTTGTTTGCCAGGGAGGCTAAGTGTAAATTATCTGGTAAACAGAACAGGCCAGAATTCTATGTATCTATATTAATTTTTTTTTCTAAACTTCGACAAGTAAGAATAATGTTCGTGTTCGTCTCATGCTTGTTATAATTCTTTTGAACTTATCCACAAAGACTTAGATTGAGTGAGGTAGTGGATTAAATGAAGCTCTGTATTTGATAGGTATTCATTTTAATGGCTCCGAAAGTACGGTAATTTGATATTTAGTCACATTCATTTACGTTCTACTTTCAGTTTAATTTCTATACTTTGGTATCGACAAAATAGCAACAAAATAGCGACAAATCCAGTACTGCCATTAATAGAGATCACCTCTTAAAACTTTCCATTTTACCAATTATATTAATCATGATTGAGATAATAGACCATTGGATTTGGTTAAATAGAGACGATGAAAATTGAATAGATGGACAATGAGTTATGGCTAGTAGCCAGTTTATCTAACTGATAAGGCATCAGATCCGTAACACTAGTTTCCAATAAAGCTATAAAGGAATAGGCGCTGAAACTATATGTATTCTTTCCTCAAGTGACTTTGACCAACTGTAAATCCTTGATAATGCACCCATGTGGTGTACAATCAAAGGCCCTTTGGTTCTATAGCCATATTACAGCCAGGATCTTGCAGTTCTTTATTGTTCTTTTTTTTTCTTGGATCATTTCTTTCTTTTCCCCAGCTTGCTCAGGTGTTATAATGTTATTATTGGCACAATAATCCTGCATGATCAGATTGAGGCATACAGTGTATAATTTGTACATGATGTTATGGCAGACTATTGGGCATTTATCGGTAGAGGGTCGGACGCCATGTTGAAGCATAGAGTTACTGCCCTTTACGTTATAAGTTCAAATCCCGCCGAGGTTAACTTTGCCTTTCATCCTTACAGGGTCGATAAAATAAAACACCAGTAATGCACTGGGATGATTGCTGGCCTTGTGCCAAATGTAGAAACAATTATTTTTTAGCATAAGGGGTTCAAACCCTTTTGAAGGATGGCGAGAGTAATAGCAGTTGAGAGCCATCGGTGTATTTCTTGTGCGTCCTCCATACGTTCTCTATACAACCGTATCAGATCTCGTCGATAAATGGTGAAATTCTTAAACCTGTAACCCGTCATGAGGTCTTGGCCTGGGAGTTTCTTCTTAGACATTTTCTGTAGAGCTTTTTCCAGTATTATGCCGAATATTTCATATTGCTTTTGTTGAACATGCCGGGATTAGCCATGCTATAGATTTCCCAGCTATACAGTTTGCATCTTGAAGTCGTCGTTTGGTTCCATGCAGAATTCCAGTATCTTTCAAACTGAACTTTCGTAGGTATGTCTTTTACACTGGTTAAGCCATTCTCCTTAGAACTAGGCTACACTGATTTCGGATCTTTGGTATGTAATCGATTCAGAATTTCCCGCTTATACGTTGCCCAGTTCTTGTTTCACCTGGTGCATTATGGAGTCTATAACTTTAAATACTACATCTCCAAAATTGTTCTCTAGTTTTTCTTTTAAAGTGTTCTGTTGACGTGTGTAATTGTTGTCAGAGTAACATTTCATGATAAAAATGATGTGTGAGATACGCCTTCGCAGGACTAAAATTCTATTTTTTAAGTTGTGTGCCTATGTTTACTCAGGTTTTCTACTTGTATTTCAACTGTCTGGCTTTAGTTCTTTACGAAATGCCAGGAATGTGATTGCTAAGAAATATATCAAAATGTTTATTGTTTCATAGGTTGTTTTTTATACAACTGGACTGTGGGTCATTCAGATAATTGCCTGCTAATTATTTATGTATATATGTATGTATGTTTGTATGTATTATGTGTGTATGTATGTGTGTATGTATGTATGTGTGTGTGTATGCTTCACATTTACTTCTTGAATTTGAATTTGCTTTTAACAGACCACATTTCCAGCGGCTAGGCTGTAAGAATAAAGAAATTTCCCTAGTTCTTTGAATCGTAAGTATATTTTAAGGATTTTGAAAGTTTTAGATATCGTCGTCATGTGTAGTTTATGGATTAAGGAGCTTCGTTCTTGTATATATGTACGTACATACGTAAGTATGAATGTATGTATGATAATTCCGATATAAAACCTGCGGCTCAGTAGTTACCGACGATGTTGATCTTTTCGGGTTATAGCTACTGTCGCTCACTTTAAAAAATATCTTCACGCACAAGCATTGCACGATAGAATTAATTAATAATTATTAATAATGGTATATCGTGCAATGGTCATACTCGATAACGAGGAGGCAGCCATCATATATATTCATATATATGTATGATGTATATATATATATATATATATATATATATATGCAAAAGTTTTATTTAAAATGTTGGGTTACAACGAGTAAATATTTTATAACTGATATAAAAGCACTCAACAGGTTTTGGAGTATTTTACGATATTAAACAAATGGAAATTACATTTATAAAACCATATTTATTTCATTATATATATTTCAGGGATATCATATTAAAAATATGGTATGCCCTCTTCAGATAAAATACAATATATAGACAGCTTTATAAATAAATTTGACATACCTTAGAGTTCACAACTTCCATTTAAAAAGTTGTTACGGTAGTGAAAATGTTAAGGACGGTTAGAAAGAAAGACGGAGAGAAAAAAGGAGAAAGAAAAAGAAGGAGAAAAGAAAAAGAAAGAGCGGAAGGTGAAGAAGATGAAGAAATGTATGTAAAGAGAAAATCACCAAATGAGAGATCTATGAGGGAAGGGGGTACTGTAATTATTCATTTGTTTATTTATTTATTTAGTGTTAAGGATACGGGGAGAAATAAAAACAAAATAAAGAGAGGTAGATCGAGTAATATCTATTATACGAGGTGGGAGAGATAGGGAAGGGGTGATATACAGGAGATAGAGTTAAAACAGCCGATATAAGAGTAGAGGGGAGGAGGGGAGGAGATATACTTAGAAACAAAAATGATAGTTTTAAAATATTATGTTTCATCAGTCTATCAATTCCTATGAATTATACTGTAAACATCAATATTCATGAATGAGACACATATCAATAATGTGTGAAAAAAATAGTGACTATATGTTTAGTTTAAAAATTCATAGGTTTATAATCAAAATCTGAGATAAAACCTCAAAAAAATACTGGAATACATAGGTATATATGTATTTTCATGAAAAAAGAGAAAAGAGAAAGAAAAAGAGAAGGTTATCTCAAACTGACATTATAGACACATGTGAGTTTACATGATCAGCTCTGTAAATTTTTATTTCACATGGAACTCTTCATTGCGTTAAAAAGATTTTACTATACACATAAGTGTACATACATATATATATACATAAAATATACATTATTAATAATAATAATATTCTTGCCCTTTCTTACATGATTATCGTACAAGCATAGAATAGAACAGATATCAATATATTAAAATATTAAACGCCAAGAATATTTTCCTCCCCAGAATATCTAGGGCCGTAATAAAAACACAGTTTGCCCAGCATATCAATCAATCCCTCCAATTTATTTGACAATACTGCCAAGTTTATTAGAAGCAATCAGAGTCAAAAGCAAACAAAACCAAAATTATTCACCAAACTTATTTAGCAGAAATCATTCAAAAAAACTTTAGGATGCTCGGTTGTTCTACAGATGCTCTTATATTTATTCTAGAAGTTTATCTAGCATAAAAATTTTATTCAATAGATTTGGATCATCACCGTTTTAAGGTAGTTTAATTACATTATTAATTATATATTCATGAAGAAGGTTTAAAGAATTGAAGGAATCGAAAGATTTATCGCCAAGTTTTCTAAAATAATTAAAAGTCTTAAGTAAATATATTACATTTTAAACTTATATTTATATTTAAAAGTTGAGTTCAATCTATGTCTGCAGCAACTGAATAAATTGGTCCGTAAATTAAGGGAATTTTTAGATTTTAGTATAAAGAATATCTCCTCTGCGCAGAGGTCACATGTCTCAGAGGAGGAATTAAAAGGAATCCCTCTGTTATCCCAACGTTATCATGTTTAAGTTGCCAGAGTAAGCCTGATAGTGATGTTGAAGATTTTTTGTTTGGATCTGTGAAAGAATTCTTGTGATTATTATAGCGAAGTTTAAATTGTGTCGAGGTGGAACCAACATAATTAAAAGAATTTAAGTCAGTTTTAACATTACAGTTGTATATTATATTTTTAACTAAGCAATTGTTATTTAACGGGCATTTAGATCTATCTCTACAGTTACAGTTGTTTACTTGAATATTGTTTATGCTATTATCGGTATTTTGGCTAGGTTTTAGATTTCTATTATTTATTCTATTAATATTTTGTGCTAAATTTTTGGTGGACGAGTAGGTTAATTTTATAGTATGTCTATTGAAAATTGAGTGATACTTACGTGTTCTAGGGAATCGTTTGTCAAGAGCATTAAAAAAAAATTTAGCGATGTGGGTTTTAATGTTTAGTGAGAAAGGGGGGGGGGGCAAACCAAATTATGTTTCTAGTTCTATTCCTTTTCTGGTTTTTGGAATTATTGTAATTCTTTCTATTATAGTTGTTAAAGTTGTTACCGTAATTAAAATTGTTGTTATTTTGGTTAGTTTGTCTATTATTATCGATGTACATAATTTTATCACTATATCCTGCTCTAGCTAACGCTTCATTGTAATAGTGGGCTTTTTGGTCGAAAATATTTTTATTAGATGAGATACGTTTTTGAACAGAGTTCACTATAGTATTTTTAACAGAGCTGGGGTGGTTGGAGCTAAAGTTGACATAATTCAAGTTTTCATTTAACTTGTGAAATGGATAGTGAAGACATGTGTTGAGATTTAATGTTACATCTAGGAAATTGACTATTCTATGGTTATTCTCAATTTCTATTTTTAGATTAAGGTAATTAAAAAATTGTATAATTTGTTTTCTTTTTCTATTTAGTTCAGAGTTATTATTTTCAATAAGTAAAAGCATGTCATCCCGATATAATCCTCCGGTAGCACCGGGTATTTTCCTATGCAGCGAATTAATTATAAATAGGCCCACAAGGTCTGTTATCTGAGCTGAGTCAGATGATCCCATAGTAATGTCAAAATTGCTATCCCTATCTGCCCTAGTCCATAGTTGGTTATTAAATTCTATCAATGTATTTCTTGCCGATAGTATAATGTGCATTTCATTGCTAGTTAGGTCTGTATGTTTGAATGCATAATTTAGTGCCTTATTTAGTAGGTTAGGGGTAATAGATGAATAGTAGTTAGCAATATCTAGTTGAATAAATTTATTATTATTGTTATATTTAATTTCTTTAAACCACTCAATAACCTTTCTAAATAATATGTATTAGTAACCACACAGCACCTTTGTCACTTTTAATATATATATATATATATATATATATATATATATATATATATATATATATATATATATATATATATATATATATATATATATATATATAAAGATGATATATAAAGGGATGAAATCGAAAATGCAACTGAAGTCTTATTTTTTTTTTAAATATATATATTTATTTGGTTCCTTTACCGGTTTCGCAGTTCTTCTGCTTTTCAAAAGGTGAGTTGAGATGGAGGGTCTGTGGTTTTTCTCACATCTGGTTGGTCTCTAAATGTTACTTGTTTTATATGGAAAAAGTGGCTCGAAAGCCAGGTTTTTCGAGAAGTAATTTGATTGGTTTGTCAATAATTATAATAAATTTCGCGCCAGTTCGCGTTACAATAGTTCTTCAAATAAGAGAGGGGGGGGGGTTGTCACAGGTTGTTTTTTCATATATGAGTGTTTGAATTTCTTTTTACTTGAAAAAATGAGGCTCACGAAGGCTTTTTTTTGGGTTGGTTATAAATGAAATTTGGCTGTCACGTGAACAAGTTTTCATTACATTTTTGCGCCCTTATTTGGAAAACTATTCTGTAGTCTTTATAGTGAATGTTATGACAATGGAGAGATAGTGGTCAAGGGAAAAGGGATTGGGAGAAATGTTCTGGTTCAGTGAATATGGCCAGCTGTCAGAGTTCAGGTGTCAGAGTTCAGATTTTCTATTGAGACTGAAGATATGTGTTTATTTGTGTGCTTGTGTGTGTGTATATATGTGTGTGTGTGTGTGTGTGTATGTGTGTATTGGAAGATGATTCTATTAGTAGAGATGGGGGAGGGAGTTGTGTGTGTGTGTATATGGGTGTTATGTGTGTGTGTGCGAGTATGTTAGATGGAGAGAATATATATTTTGTGTGTGTGTATATATATATGTGTGTAGGAAAGTGGTTCTATTAGTAGAAATGGGGAGGGTGTTGTAGGTGTGGGGGTTGCTATGTGTGTGTATGGGTGTTATGTGTGTGGGAGTATGGTTAGCATGTTAAGATGAAGAGAATATATATATATATATATATATATTGTGTGTGTGTGTGTATGTGTGTGTGTAGGAAAATGATTCCTTTAGTAGGAATATTTTTGAATGAACATATTTTCCTGACTTTTTCGTGTTTGCTGTTGTATTGCCAGTGCAAACGTATGTTAATGTTTATTTAGTTCGGGTTTTTATTTTCTAAAGTAGAAGGTGTTATGTGTGTGTGTGTATGTCATATTGTGGTGTTGACATAATGTATATTAAACCTTATTTAATGTTGGTCTATATTTTTGAATAAACATATTTTCCTTATTTATTCGCATTTGTTCTGTTGTATTGTTAGCGCAAAGGTAAAATGGGAAGACTTGGAATTTGGGTGTCTTATTACTTGCGCAAATGTCTAGATGTGCACTTAGTGGTATCTGTCTCGTGGTTGGATCTCGTAATTGTTGGCGATGAACTGTCATTCTGTTTCTGAGTGTGAGTTTAGTTTGTCCTATATAATCTTCATTGCATCCTTTACATTTAATGGCATAAATTAGATTTTTTGATGAGCAAGTGAAGTGATTTTTTACAGTAAAATTTTGTCCTGATTTAAATGTATACGTGTTGCCTTCAATGAGGTGAGTGCAGGTTCCACAATTAGAGCGACCACATTTTTTGATACTTGGTTGTGGGTTTGTGGTAGGTAATTTGGCATTGGTGAGTAATGTTTTCAGTGATTTTGGTTGTCTTTTGCTTTTGATTATTTTGTGTGTTTCAAGGGTTTTTTTCATTCTTGGGTTTTGTTTTAGTAGTGGGATGTTATTGTGAATAGTGTTGTAAGCTTCCGCATTTCTTGGGTTGTGTGTTGAGATATATGATAGAATATTGGACGTACCTTGAATTTGTTTCTGTTTCCGTAATTCATCAATGCCTATTGCTTTAGCCCTTTCTATTCCATTATTTATTAGTAATAGTGGGTACTCTCTCTCAAGTAGAATTTCCTTTAATTCTTGAAGTCTTTTATTTCGCGTTTCATAATTGGAGACAATTGTGCAAATTCTTCTTGCTAGGTTAAAAGGAATGTTCGTCTTCGTGTGCTTTGGATGGTTGGAGGTGAATAGCAGATGTTGTTTGGAATCTGTTGGTTTGTAGTGTATGTCAGTTTCGATATTTGTGTCTTTTTTTGTGATTAAGATGTCCAGAAATGGGAGTTGATCTTGGCTGTATTCCATTGTGAATTGGATGTGGTTATTGATGCCGTTTATTAAGTTTTTGAAATCCTTCAGTTGGTCGAGTGTGTGGGACCAAAGAATGAGGCAATCATCCAAGTAGCGTTTCCAATTCTCTGATAAATATTTGTGGAAGTTCAATCCGTATTTTGATTTGGACTGTTCATATATCTGGACTTCTAAGTATGCCATGACTAAGTTGGCATAAGTTGGAGCGGCTTTTGTGCCCATCGCAGTCCCCGATATTTGCTTGTAAGTATTGCCATCGAAATCAAAAAAGTTGTTCTGTAGGATGAATTTTAATCCCTCAGTGATGAAGCTTTTTTCTATTCTGTCAGGTATCTCATTGGGATATTTCTCTAGCCAGAATCCTATTGCTTCTAGTCCGTATTGGTGTGGGATCGTTGTGTAGAGATTCACTACATCGAAAGACACAATAATAGTGTCGTTGTTGACATGTTTGGGGAGGTGGTTTAAGAGGTCCAGATCGTCTCTTACAAGGCTTGGTATGTGTTTCAGTATTGGTTTCAGTAGTATGTCTATAAAGTTGCTCAATCTGTGTGTTTCACATTGTGGGCCCGCTACAATTGGTCTTAATTTAAGGTCTGTGGGGTATTGTGTGTTCACGCAGGCTGAGGTGGATTGTTTACAGGCATCGTTGATTATTTTACATTTGTGGATCTTCGGAAGTCCGTAAAGGTTGCTGGTTTTGTATTCAAAATTTGTTAAATAATCGCGTTCCTTTTTAGTTAGGTCTTCCTGGTATCGATAAATCAGTGTGTTTAATTTGGTCATTATTTTTGATTGCTGGTAGTTTTTTACTCTTTCATAGTAATTAGCATTTTGTAAGAGAGAGAACATAGAATTTTTATATTTTTCAGCCTCCATAATGACAACAGTACTTCCCTTGTCCACTTCCTTAATTACAATGTCCGGATTGTTTTTTAGTTCATGGATAATCTCCCATTCCCTTCGACTTGTGTTGGGTTTGGGTTTAGGTTGCGGTAGTTCATGGTATGGGAAGGTAGCTATGTGGTCACAAAATTTGTCCAGAACTCTGTTTCTACCTTTTGTTGGGTTGTAGCTGCTTTTATTCCGTACAATTGATTCGTCGTTATTCTC
>OZ024742.1:306946082-306956082 GCA_964016885.1 Eledone cirrhosa
CACGTATATACATATGCTTATTACTATATTTTGCGTATCTCCATCTGGGTGTATCTGCTCACGTTAATAACTGAAATTGAAATGATTCTGATCAGCGTTTATTGATCGATTCCTATCACACTTGAATCTTTTGTCATGGAGTTTATAGAGTTGCGCAAAATTGACCTGTTAAACATTAATTTAAGCAGTACCGCATGCCGTTGGTTCTTAATATTCACTTACGCTTCTCAAGTGATTATTCCTAGAAATGTGAATGTAGCATGGCCCAGTGTTTAAGAAGTTATCTTCCCAATCTTTACGTCCCACGTTCGATGCACTGCCTGGAATCTTTGAAAAGTATTTTTCACCATCACCTTTGACGCACACACACATACACACGCACGCACATACACACACACAGACATACATACACACACATGCACACTCACATATACACACTCTCACATATACACACACATACATTCACATACGCCTCCGTCGTTTTCGACACTATGTGCTTCATTTGTTACATCAGCGGAAACAGCCTTTTCATGACTTTAATGTGTATGTGGCTGAGTAGTCCATAGGTACGTGTACCCTTAACATATTTCTTAGGAGGATTGAACGCGGTGCAGTGTGTGACAAGGCTGTCCCGTTCAATTATAGGTACAGTCCGTTCGACAAGCTTCCTAACAGTATCCGTCTACGCAAAGGGTAGAGACAAGGCTATGGTAAATGACATTTGATCAAGACCCTGCTCAGTTGGATCGAACCCAGCATCTAATGGTTGCGAAACGAAGCTTGTAACCGCTTCCACTAACTAAATATAATAAATCAATGCTTACATTCTCATATTCAATTCTAATTTATATTTTCGAGTTGTCTCCCTTCAACAGAATTATTTATTAAGTTAATGATGTTTTCTCACATCGGTTAAAATTTTATTGAAACAAATTAGTCTTACTAGATTAACTCTGATATTTCTGAATTAACTAGGAAGCTTTATTTGTTTGATCTGTTATTATTTGTCTAACGATTGGTTGACTGGAATATCTCATGATATCACTTTACTTGTATGTTATGTTAATTAAAATATCATATTAATCTAAGTGTTATGAAAGCAAACAGAAACCTAGAAGCTAAGTGTCGGTAGTCACATATATGAATTCACAGATCTAATTTAATTACCCACTGTATATCTCTGGACATAGATACAGATACACCTAAGTAATGAGACTGCAATTAAGGCAATTTCTTTGTTTGAAAATAATAAAAAATGTTGCTTTCTTTAGGTTAGGCTCAAATCCATACAGAAAATGTAGTGCTCCGAAGATATTCTACATATATTTGATTGTACTGTGCTTTAAAATCCCCTTGGAATTTCTCCTGCCAGCGCATGTACTGGCATTGAGAGTGCTCAACTAAAACATTTGAGCATTCGCATAAGAACTTTCCAAGTATATGACCTTTGTAAGCGGGTCTCGGGTTCTGTTTTGGGGGTTTATTTTTGTTTTTGTTTTTGTTCTTTTCAGTGGTAGGTGTTGATACTTGAATTCAGAGCGCACAAGACCGAGAAATGTTCCATGAAGTATCTCATTCGAGTATTTAATATACTGTAAATTCAGCAAATACATTGGTACTTCGTTTATAGACACCGAAACGTCGAAAATGAAGTTCACTTCGATGGGATTTTCAACCAGATGTCAACTAGAGTGGTATGAAATAGCGAAATGTATATTTACGTCTGTTTAGAATTTCGATGTTGTTCTAAACGCACTGGGGTCGATTTAATCGGCTTTCCACTTCACTTCATATTGCTGGCCTTGGGCCAAATGTAGACAGAAATATTGCTACTGTTGTTGTTGTTACTATTATACTTTTCTTTTTTTCGTTCTCTTTTCTTTTACTTCTCCTAATACTTTTCTTTTCAGTATCAACATTATTATAACCGTCATTGTCATTGAGACAAGCGTAAGAGATGATACTGACGATGATAATGATGATGATGATGATGATGATGATGATAATGGTGATGATGGGGAGGGGGAGGCCGAGACCGGCGGGAGGAAGAGGAGGTCAAGGTCAAAGGGGGGAGGCTGAGGCGGGGGATGAGGATAAATGGGAATGGGGAGTTCTATCATCTTCATCAGTAATATCATCATCATAATTATTATCATCAGTAGCATGAGTTCCATCATAAATTCGTCTTCTTTTTGCAAAGACATTTTCCCTTTAAACCATCATAAGTTTCCCAGAAGCTTTGGGATTTTTCTTGTTCATACAATCACTACTCTCTTCCTGAATAAACATATCGGTCGATAAATTAACATTGGTTTCGCTTACTTGGCATATTCAGGTCTGAGACTTCCATTAGAAAGTTCTTCTGTCATCTGTCTTGGCAACTCCTACAACATGTCCTGTTATATATAGACCGCAATAAAACAACTCCTCCAGAATATGTGTCGTTGTTAGCTTAAATATCATTGCGTCATTTCATTCGAGATACTGTTGTTGTTTTCTGTTGCCTCCTTACTGCAGCACGACAGTAAACACCATAATATCTCTTCTTTTATCCAGTAACTGTCTGAAGCTGAAGATATATAAAGACACGTTTACTGATGTTGTTGTGACTACTTTTATTACTACATTGCTGCTACTACTACTACTACTACTACTACTACTACTACTACTGCTACTGCTGCTGCTACTACTACTATGACTACTATGACTACTACTACTACTACCACTACTACTACTACTACTACTACTACTACTACTACTACTACTATTACTACTACTATGTGTGTCTGTATGTGTATGTTTGTGCATGCATAAATATGGCTGGATGGTTAAGGAGTTTGCTTCGCAACCATGTGGTGGTGGGTTACTGTCCCGCTACAGGGCACATTGGGTGTCTTCTACCATAGCCTTGTGGTTGGAATGTTGTAGACGTGGGAGAAAAGGGAACAGAAACATCGAAATATACAAACACAAGGACAATTCCCGCTCGGTAGCTGTCTTCTGTGGATCATTATAGATTCGGGTGCATTAAAGACTGGACTTTTCACCACAGTCATCAATAACTATTCCGGATAGCTATTCGGGAAGAAAGCAAAACGGACGTTGGACGATGAAAAACAAAACAAAAAAGGCAACAAAGAAATATCGATGCATGCGCCGTCCCTGTCTGTGCTCACATTTGTGTTTGTGTTTATATCATATATCTTATAGATGTGACAAAATAATGGTCAATGAAATAAGTACTGCTGTCGATAGATTGACAGATAGATAGATAGATAGATAGATAGATAGATAGATAGATAGATAGATAGATAGATAGATAGATAGATAGATAGATAGATAGATAGATAGATAGATAGATCTATTTATTTGCCACCAGGGCATAAAAGATTGGGACAATTACAAAGGGGGGGGGGTTACATACAATAAAACGAGTACAAAAATATAACAAACAAAATAAAACAATCGAAGTCCTCAATAGGGTCGCACACACACCCGAAAAAATGTGCAACCCTTCTCGGGAGCACAAAGAGAGGGTGCTCCCTTCTTCTATTCTTTCCACCTACAGGCTGATGTAGAGAGAAGGCCCATTCACACGGTCCATTCTCGCCACTTTCACCCACCTTTCATAAAACTGGCTGGGGTGGAGCACCTCTCTCTCCATTCTGATCCTTCTTCCGAAATGATATCGGAAGAAAAGGACCAGTTGTTGGCCGGAGAGAAAAGTGTCCGACCTTAGTCCTTTCAAACGCGTCCACCATACAACCTCTTTCACCAGGGCTATTACACAGAGGAAGACCGCCTCTCCTTCGTTTTTGAAGGGGGGCGGCGGATCGTAACAATGTATTTGGTGGTCAACCGGATTGGTCCCACCCGTGACAGCAGTCGTTCCACATAGGCCCACAGTTCGGCAACGCCCGGGCAGTGTACCAATGCGTGCGCGACGGTTTGCTCGTCGTGCACGCATCTCGTGCACGCATCTCGGACAGATCTTTTTCGAAGGGTCCCTACCCGGGCGCCCGTGTCTGTAGAGCTTGTCTCGAACGGGCAGAGCCCCACAGTAGCACTGCCAGGTCAGTTGTCCTATCGAACAGGCTGGCCAGTTCTTCCTCCTCCATGCCTAGGGCTTCTCCGAGGGCGTCGTCGCACCTTCTGCCTACCAACCCTCTATAGAATGTCGAGGTGGAGTCTCCACTGATAGCTGGGTCCGCCTGCCAGAGAGCCGTGAGCGCCTGAGCACACTCCGTGTGCCAGGCGTCCAGTTTGCTCGGTCTTTGCTTGACCCAGGTTTGCAGCTTGGTAAACGAGACGAGTCTCGGAAAGGCTCGCCTCACAAACGGGGCCCACACCGGTTGACCGGTGAGGAATACCTGGAGTTGCCGTAGCCTTAATGCGTATTTACGCATCTGCAGCCACGGTATCCCCAGCACTCCTTTCGAAGGGTGTTGACAGCTGATGGATCTCCTCACGAAAGGAGCCTGCTTCTTCCAAAGGAATTGGAAGAGTGTTCCCTTGGGCAAGGCACGACGGTCAGGCGGTAATAGATGACGGACGCTATATAAGCGTTCGCCACCTCCGCCCAACCTTTCAGGGATAGTTTGCACTCAGCCCAATTCTGCGTCAGCGCAAACACCCTGTTCGTTACATCACCCCAGTTCTTCTCCACCTGGAGGTCTGTCCTGAACCAGACCCCGAGAAACTTCACCGGGCCCTCCGTCCAACGTCCGACGACGCCGTTGGAGGCCATCGGTTTGCCCCTCCACTCGCCGAGTTGCAAACCGACTGACTTGTCCCGGTTCAGCTTTGCCCCTGTAAACTTTTCGTATTCCTCCAGTAAGGTGCCGATCACCCCGATTTCCGAGGCGGTTGACACCATTACTGTCACGTCATCGGCGTAGGCCGACACCGCTTTCCGCAATCCCGGTTCCAAAGGGATGCCCTGTAACAACTCCAACTTTCGCAGCAGTGGCTCTAGGGCCAATACATACAGAAGGGAGGAGAGAGGGCATCCCTGTCGGATGGACCGCGTGATTTCGAACGACTCCGAGAGGTAGCCGTTCACCTTGAACCTAGAGCAGATGCGGCTGCTGTGCTTGGCAGTGATCCAGCCCCTGAAAACGGGTCCGAAACCTGCCGCCACTAGCACCGCATTCAGGTAATGATGGTCGACCCTATCGAACGCCTTAGATTGATCCAAGTTGATCAGGGCTCCACCAAAGCGGGGTTCGTTCCCAACCCTCTCTGTGATGTATCGCATGAGATTGTCGTGAATGGACCTGGACGGGATGGCGCATGTCTGCGCATCTCCCACCAGGTTGCCCACGACAAGCGCCTACCTCTTTGCTAACACCTAATCTTTAACTCTGCATTTAGCAGGGTTATGGGCCTGAAATTACTTATTTCATCCCCCTTGTTCTCGTCCTTCCTCACTAGCGAGACTACGCCCTTGGTCACAGAACAGGGAATTCTCCCGTTCTGTTGCCAATTGCAGTAGACCGCCTCGAGGAGATCGAAGAACAATTCCGGCATACTTAAGTACAGTTCGTATGGAAGACCATCGAGGCCCGGAGATTTGCGTCTGCCGCATTGGCTCAGCACGTCCCCTATTTCAGCAGCTGAGATCGGCCTTTCGCAGGACTTCACCTCCTCGTCTGAAAGACGCGGTAGGCCGTCGAGGTATGGACCGAAGTCAACATCCCCATCCGGCCCCCCGCCCCTTCCGAACAATCGGGCAAAGTGCCTTTGAAAGGCCTCGCACATCTGCTTAGGTTCAAGTATCACCCGTCCATCCTGGTCTCGCAAAGACCGGATAGTGGATCTAATCCCACTTTTGGCTTCTGTCACGCGGGCCCAGCTAACAGCTTTGGTCCCCTCGTTTCCCAAGAGCACGTATTTTGCTTCGGACAACGTAGCCTTCGTGTTTCGCGTCGAAGAACTGGCCCAAGGCCGTTCTCGACGCTAGCATTCTGGGTACGTCGCCGCTTCTAATTGCCTCTTCTACACTATCTACCAACTCCCTTTCCTTCCTATTTCTATCTGAGGCTAACTCCTTACTAACTCCTATTGAAGCTACTCTAATCTCTCTTTTGAGAGAGCCCCACCACCTTCTGTTGACGATGGCGCCCGTCAACCGCTCCTTAACTAAAGTACTAATCCGGTCCCTGTAAGCTTAACTTGTCGGTAAGGACAAGTTGAGCTTCCAGTAACCGGGTCCCTGTCTATGCGTTCTAACAAGGTTGACCATGGAGGTCACTAACGTGTGGTCTGAATAGCCAACCAAGAGCATTTCTGGACAACTTAAAAAGTCCCTATCCTTGTTTCTAACTAAGAACCTATATAGGTACGATCTAGATTGACCGCTATGGTTTGTCCAAGTCCAGGTTGGCACAGTCGGAAAATCTAGTCGCTATCTATCGGCCAGGTCGAATCGGCCGATTAAACCCTTGAGGCTGTTACAACCCCCTCTATCAGGACATGCCCCTACATAGTCCCAAAGTGCATCTAGGATACCATTCCAGTCCCCCACTAAAAGCAAGGAGCTGGACGTCCCTAGAAAAGTCTCCTGACGTTGGAAGAAGTCCGGCCGCGCTGACCCAAAAGGGGCGTAGGCAGCGACCAGCCTAAATGCTCCGCCTTCACCACTGCCAACGTCTAAAACTACCAGTCGACCCTCCGGGTCCAGGTGTACCGTCTGTGCGGCGAGACCCAGATGTTTTTGCAGCAGAACTACCACCCCACTCCCACCTCCGGGCTGACAGAGAGATGCGTGCATCTCAAAGTCGTCAAAGGTGGAGGCTAGCTGGCGCACGATGCTGATCCGGGCCTCGCAAATGACCATCACATTTATACAGCGTGACCTGAGGTCATTTAGAAGTTTTGCTTGCTTCCAATATGAGCCCAGGCCACGCACATTTAGACAAGCCACTCTCAATACAGCCATGTTGGTGGCAAAGAGAAAAAGGAGGCACCTACCTCTCTGCGTCCCGGGGACCAGGCCGCACAATTTCCATGGGGGTGGGGAGGGGTGGTTGTGTGGGGTGGTGGTTTTTGTGGTGTGGGGACATCAGAGTGTGTTGGGGTTGGGATGTTTGGTGTGGTGTGGGTGTCTGGGGTGGAGATGGGGAAATGTTTCAAGAAGACTCGATTCATTGGTTTTACACAGGGAGGGGGGCCACGTCCTCAGGAAAATTGTCTTTTAGTTCTATATAAATGTCTATCGGAGTTTTAATCATTTTTAAAGAGGGGTTCTCTGTGTCCCTCGTGAAATTTGGCCCTTCGGTTTGCCCTGAAGAGTTTTCTTCAATTTTGTTTTAAGTATATTCAAGTTTTATATATATGTGTTGAAGTATGTGTATAGCAGTGTCTGTGTAATTTTTGTTGGTTTTTGTTCTGTATTTTTTTTACTTTTGTTTTGGGGAGGGGTTATTTTCCTTTGTGTGGGTGCGGTGTGTTTTCTTTTTTTCGCTTTATTTTTTGGAAGGGTTCCCCCTCGTCTTCTGACGTTAAGGGATCCTCTTCCATGTTGGAGGGGAGGGGTATATTTTGGGGTTTTGTTATATATGTTGTTGGAGTAGTTTTAGGTGGGGAGGGGTTGGGTGGGACCGTGTTCAGTTTTTTGTTGACTTGTTGTGTTTGTTGTTTTTGGGGTGGTGGTGGTGGTGGTGATTGTGTTTTTGTTTGTGGGATTGTTATGGGTGTGGAGGGGTTGGGTGGGTCCATGTTCAGTTTTTTGTTAACTTGTGTTTGTTGTTGTTGTGGTGGTGGTGTTATTTTTGGAGGTGTTGGGTGTAAAAGTCTTTTAGTTTCTTGAGGACAGGCAGCCCTCAGGTGACCTCTGACTCCACAGAGGTAGCAAGCGGGCCGCCTACCCTCAACTGCAATGTTCATAAATTGGGAGCCTTCCAGGGACACTCTTTGGGGTATCTTTGCGATACGTTCTGGTTTCATTCGAACCAGAACCTGTATGCCTATACCGCCGAAGTGGCCCCTGGTGGCTTTGCCTATATCAAGGAATTCATCTTCGTCGTCCAGTATCCTTCCTAGTATCCACCACATATTTGTATTTGGGTGTATACCGGAGATTGTTATTTTTTTAGTTTTCTTCCCCATGTAGGTGGGGACACAATTGGCGACACCGAGTATTTTTGGGCCACCAATTGGTCCTTCATCAAAATTATCAGACTCCCATATAACTTCCCTCTCTCAATAAAAATGATGTCCTTCAACGCGTCTTTTAACACCAGCTCAATTTTACTATGCGATAATTGAGCTGGATTTTTCGACGCATTTGATATAGTTCTAAAATGAATTGTCCTTAGGACCGTGTCTCTTTTAATGTCCTTAGGGGAGATTATGGTGAATTCACCGTTTTCACCAAAGCTCACCTGTTTTCTCCACTCTTTTAGCAATTCCGCTGCATTACTGATGTCAACTGGGGTGAAAGTTTCGGTCTCCTTAATGACCTGGCCAAAGGATATTCGTGGAGTGGGATATTTTTTGTGTGTTTCGTTGCTGTTGTTTTTGTTTTGTTGGGTGTTTGCGTTTTGGTTGTTGTTGTTTGCGGTACAGTTTTTTGGGTTTTCACCCATTTTTTCGGGTTTTGAGTTCACATTTATGTTGTTTTCTTTGTCATTGTTGCTGCTGTTTTTGCTTTTGTGTGTGTTTGTGTTATTTTCTTTTTTATTTGTGTTGGTGTTGTTGGTATCAGTGTAATTTATACATTCTTTATTTACTGTTTATACATTCTTTATTTACTGTTTCCATTGTTTGGGTTATTACCCAAGTTTTTACAATCGTTCGCCAAATCCACTTCCATACTCGATTTCGAAAGCGAGAGAATGGAAGCTTCAGTAGGTTGAGTTACTTGTTGCTCTTTATCACTTTCCCTGGGGAGCGTGGCAGTTGTGTTTTCATGTATGGTGTCCATTATTGTAAGTTGGTATACACATTTTTCAAAGTAGATTTTACCCCCAAAAAGGGGTAAAAATAAAATAACCACCCGTCAGCAAGTCCAAGCGGGAGGTTAGATCACACAAATAAAGTAAATGAAAAACAAACTCACAGTCAAAAACGTAACAGACTCATCAGGAGACAAACTCTGTTGGATAGTTAATTTTTCCAAAGCGATCGCGCCAAAAATAGATTAAAAAATGGCTGCGCTTTCTAGCAACCAGCCTACCCGCCGTAAGCAACTAATCACATTATTTCTAACTTGACCACTGCCACGTCACGATTCTTAGCCATTTTTTAATTTATTTTTGGCGCGATCGCTTTGGAAAAATTAACTGTCCAACAGAGTTTGTCTCCTGATGTGTCTGTTACTCTAGGTTTATCCTTAACAGTAGGATATCTAAAAATACGGACGAAACCATGGTAGAGATGTAATTACGGTATGTACACGTTTCTTCTAAGTTTAAATTTACATCTAATTGTGTATGGTTGACGGTATATTTAGTCAGTTTCTACATGCTGTTTAAATGTTGGGTAAATACTCTATTGGGGTCACCGCGAAGAAGCCACTTTCGGTTATTTATCAAATATTTCTTCATAGGCCCTTTATTCTTATAGCCTGGTCTAATTGATTTTTTATATGGTTAATTATGCTAAATGGGAGAGGAAATGGTATATATTTTATCTAATAATTCTAAGGACATGATTTATGATATATATATATAACCATGCATATACATTTACATAAATACCGGGATGTGTCCGACCACTTCCTCTTCGCACTGGTCGCCGTCGAGACCTCGGGCGTTCTTGGACCACGTACAGCTGAGCTCCTCCGCAAGATCGGAAAGTCGGTGGCCCGTCTGAGGAGGGAGCCCGCGAGGTTGGGTGGGTGTTGCAGCGGATGTCACTGGCCATTGTCCGCGGGACACAGCCCTTCTGCTTCATGCCCTAGGCCCAAAGCCCAATCACTCTCATCCTTCACACCTCCCCTCTCTTCTATGATGCCAGAGTTCTTACCATCCCTCCCCTTCCCTTCCCGTTCTTTTTT
>OZ024742.1:306968582-306976082 GCA_964016885.1 Eledone cirrhosa
GATGTCCTCCTTCTCCTGTATTTTTATGACAACGTTTACATCAAGTGAGCAGCTGATCTCCACAACAGAACACGTTTTCAATGTGTGGTCCCAAACAACAATATCAGGCCGGCTGTGCTTTAATTTGGTTAGGTATGTATGTATGTAGGTTTAAATGTATGTATGTATATACGTATGTACGTATAAATGTATATATGTATGTATGCATGTATGTATGCATGTATGTATGTATGTATGCAGTACGTTTATTAAAAAGAAAGCGCTCGCTAGGGTTCGGTGAACATTTTTTTTTCATTCGTGAGTGTATATTTACAACGTTGTTGACATATCTATCTATCAAAAAACAGATATACAATTAGCTATAGCAGTATATTCACAAACTCACACACACGCACGCACGCACGCACACACACACACACACACACACACACACACACACACACACACACACACACACACACACACACACACACACACACACACACACACACACACACACACACACACACACACACACCTCTAGCAATTACAAGGCCTGTAATTTATATATATATGTGTGTGTGTGTGTCTGGTAAATTTATAAAAAAGCACCCGGTGGGGTTGGGTGATAAATATCTTTGTATTTTTGGCTATCTCTCTACAACAGATAGGTTATATATATGTATATATATATATATATATATATATATATATATATATATATATGTGTGTGTGTGTGTGTGTGTGTGTGTGTGTGTGTGTGTGTGTGTGTGTGTGTGTGTGTGTGTATTTAAATATAACAAAGGAATTGTGTTAAGGAACCAGATGGACCATAACGCACCAGAGTACTCAATACTTAGGGTAGTAGAGTGGGAAATAGGAAAAAGTATGACCCCTACGGCAGAACTCAAGCCGACGGCTATTTCCAGAAATAGCCGTCGAAATGGCTTGAGCTCTGCCGTCGGGGTCATACTTTTTCCTATATTTATATATATATATATATATATATATATATATATATATATATATATATATATATATATATGAAAAAGTGTCCCGCATGGCTAAAGTCATAAGAAATGAATACTAAAGGATGGGAGAAGACAACTGAAAAACGAACGAAACAGGACAGTCGCTTTTCATCAGATGACTGTACGTTGTTTCCGTGCTTAAAGCTATACAACTAGCTCTAATGCACATGGGACAATAACAAATGAACACAAGATGAGACGATTGATCTTTCCACTATTTACAAACGAGATAAAATTTGCTAAAAACCAATGCGCTATAAATGAAAACAAGAGATAGAAACAAAGCGTAACATATTATTAGCCAAAAAGAAAAAGTGTGCACAGAAGACGAAGTGAGAAGAGAAGATGGAAGAGGCAGAGAGTATACAAACAATTTTTTTTAAATGTGTTCGGTTCGTTTGGACGTTAGTCTTATATAGACAGACAACGAGCAGAGAAAGAAAGCGAGAGAGAGAGGCGGCTAACTGAGATAGGACATTCATTTTGTATGATTTTAGCCACGCGGGATACGTTTTCAAATTGCTATATATTTATTTTACACCGCCTCCGTTCTCTGTGTGTTCTTCTCTTTCTTTTCTCTTGACCAGTTGAAAGTGAGTTTTGCCAAGGGTCTTTGGAGTAATGTTACTCGGTAGGATGCGTAACTCAGAGATCAGGGGGAGACGCCGCTTCTCTGAATCGAGAGATCACAGCTCTGGTACTATGAACATGTGATTAGAATGACTTAATAAAGAATCGCTGGACAGATTTTTCGTGTAAAACCAAACGACAGGAAATCCAGAGGTAGACCACGAGCAAGATGGTTTGATAACATCCATGAGCTTATTCTCTCCTCATATAACTATGACTACAAAAGGAGCTTTATAACAGTCACTTGCCTTAAATCGTTTAATGTGCGCTGCATTTGCATAAATATTTATTATTTAATTAATTACGTTACCCAGCGTAGTGAATGAGGTAATACTTCCTATATTTATAATGAAGTTTCTTATTTAAAAACCTGTATTAAACATCCTTTCAATATTCATTAATGTGTGGGAGGAAGCATTATAATAATGGATATCGTTATCAAAGTGTTATTGTTATGAAAATTAGTCACATGATGGTGTTAAACTGGGCGACAATAGAAGTCTAACATCTAAGAACAACTATAGTCCAGCCGAATGAATTCCTCGCTTTTTCTGTTAACTTAATTCGTCTCATAAAGATTAGCTTGATTCGAGGGTATTAGAGAAACTACACACCCACTATTTTGAGAAGTAACATTGAACCCCGATTTACGAGTCTGTAAATCGAACTACTAAACATAATGAGAATAATATTTCTTAATCAACATATTTCAATTAGATTATATAATGTCTGCAAATAAAAAAATGTATTAGCGAAAGTAAAGGAAAGGAGAGGGAGATGTAGATTCTACACGCCAATCTTGGAGATGTATCTCAGTTGCACCACGCGGACAAAAGGACGAAGGCATTGCCACAGATAACAGTCAGCGACACTCTCTGCATCATCCACTCTACCCCATGGAGATCCTTCCTTAGACAGAATGCACCCCACCCACATTTGCGGGGTGGGGGGGGGGGGCTATTAGGGAATGGGGAATATGAGAGGTCTCTATGGTAACCTGTAAGAAAAGGAAGTGATCGGTTAATCCCGGTTTGCTTTTTGTGTACATCAGAGCATATGTGTTCATTGTAAAGTTTGTGTCGACATGAAAATAAATCCATGTTTTTATGTGTGTCTGATAAACAGAAAGAAATAGTCGGGAATAAAGGCAAAGAAAAATGTGTATGAAGCATACGCAGTTGTCCTCCCCACACTTCACCAGTTGCCTCCCTTACATGCAGCTGCAGTAGCCTGTATAACAGTTTGTTATGGGAATGCAAAACACCTATTACACACGGACACACAGTCACAGAAAGATAATTCAACTAAAATTCTGCATCATTGAGTCGGTCAACAAAACAACGCATTCTTTTATTCTATTGGCTACGATGTAAGCGACTATATGAATTTATGTATACTTGCAGATATCTAAATATGGTTAAGGAGTTCACCTCGCAACTACGTGGTTCTAGGTTCATTCTTGCTGCATTGAACCTTTCGAAAGTATCTTCTATTATATGTGAATGGAATTTGGTAGACAGTGACACAATAAGCCTTTCATGTGTGTGTATGTATGTATATAAGTATGTATGTACGTATGTATGTACGTATGTATGCATGTATGTATATATGTGACGACAAGTCGCTGGGTGGACTAAAAAGTCACACTCGTTCAGCGCATCGGTAGGGGTTCTCCTACATGGATATAAAGTAGTGGCCGTACTCGAAAACGAGTTGGCAGCCACGATGTATATATATATATGTATGTATATATGTATATATGTATATATATATGTATGTATCTATATATGTATGTGTATATGTATGTATGTATATATATATATGTATGTCAGGTCACCAGTTGGTGCTACTGGTAACATGTATCCCAGTACAACCTGTCTCATGGTCGGGTCGTTGGCGACTAAACTGGCAACCCCACCAAGGTTTCTTGGTGAGGAGGGTGACTTTGGAGGAGGGTGACCTGCAGGACTAAAAACAAAACCTGTCAAAGGGCAAAGGAGCTCTTAAGAGTCAATGGCCATCCAAAATCACCGGGAGAGATGACCCCTTAGCCTTTGTCAAGGCAGGATTCTAGGAGAAGGAAAACTCTGATATAACACCTGCAACCCTGATGGTATCCAATGATGTTGACTTGTTCTTCTTTTTGGTAAATATAATCTTGGTTAAGAGAGTGGGACTGGCTTTGTGCAGTGCCTTTGCTCACTATAAAAGCTTCACGGCACAGGCATTGCTTTATATCTGGAGATCTCTCTGCACTTGTTGTCACATGGTACCATGGGCCCAGCACTATGTGTCAATATTTGTCACAAGTGTAGTGTTTGTACCAGAGTTTTCAAGTCGCTGGCTGGACTAAAATGTCACACTCGTTCAGCGCATCGGTAGGGGTTCTCCTACATGGATATAAAGTAGTGGCCGTACTCGAAAACGAGTTGGCAGCCATCATATATATATATGTATGTACGTATGTATGCCTTATTGATTTATGTATGTGTGTATACGTGTGTCTGTATATCAGTAAGTATGTATGTATATATGTATGTAAGTATGTATGTAAGTATGTATGTAAAAAGACTCCCTTCGGTCACAAGTGAGCATAGGATTTGCACCTGACAGTTCATTTCCGAGTTACGTGAAGTGGAGCAACGTGAGACAAAGTGTGATGCTCAATGACACAATTAACCGCCCTGCCAGGGAATTGAACCCACAATCTCAATATTCTAAGCCTAACGCTCTAAACACTAAGACACGCGTATTTACGTATATACATATGTATATGGAAAATGTGTAAGATCCTTGGTATAGTTAGGTATATTTGAAAAAAAGGAAAAGAATGACTTCACTTGTAGTGTTAAAAAATTTGATGATTTAATATAATATAATAATATTATGAGTTGGTAGATCCAGTAAGTTCTTCGGTGGGAAGAATTTTTGAGATTCCTGGTTAACTTGGGTTGGAGAACTTTCTCGCATTCGTCTGTCTGTGGCGATTGACAGACGAATGCGAGAATGAGTCCACTGCTTCATCCTGGAGACGAATGCTTAAAACACAACTTACCCTTTATTCAGGGTGCGAAAATCCAGTATCAATAAATCTCTTTAATCCACTTTTTAACAATTTTATACTTTATTGCACTTTTATAATTTTCTTTAGGTATTACTCTTTATTTTATAATTTTAATTTAACCTGAAACATATATAAAAAAAATCATTTAACATAAGCAAATTAAACTTACATACAACGTAAAATCCAGCATACAAATAATTCTAGTGAATAGCTTAGAATTTTTACAAACCCAAACTTTTAACTGTTTAATAGCACTTTTTTTTATTTATTTGGGACCTAAGCAACACAAAAAAGTTATTACAAGCCAGGATCAGAGAAAAAAAATTTTTTGTTACACTGTGTTATTAGTAAGAATTCATCTCCAGTGTCGTTAAATGTTAAATTCAACAATATTGGTAATATCGATCGACCTCCGTCGGTTTCGAAGTTGAGTATTGCAGCTGTTCAATCAAGGAAACAGCCGGCTCGTGAAATGAACTTTTAAGTAGGTGAGCAACCCACAGGCATGTGCACCCTGTAGGTAATTCTCAGGAAAATTCAATGTGACACATTTAGTAACAAGGCTGACCTTTTCAATTTCAGGTACTGGTGTACAAGCCAGTGTGAAGTCTTATACTCACGGTTGTTTAAAGCGTCCTGAAATCGGAATGGTGGTACATTCGTCCACGCTTTCTCTCGCTCAGTTCACGCGCACACACACACACACACACACACACACACACACACACACACACACACACACACACACACACACACACACACACACATTCTCTCTCTCTCTCTCTCTCTCTCTCTCTCTCTCTCTCTCTCTCTCTCTCTCTCTCTCTCTCTCTCTCTCACTTTCTTTCTCTCTCTCTCTCTCTCACTTTCTTTTTCTCTTATTGATTTTGTTATTGCTATTGTTGTATTTCTTACTTAGACTTTACTTCTTTTCATTCGTTTTTTGTTTGTGTTTGTACTTTTTTAACCTCGTCGACCACAGATGCTGAACAGTTCAATATATATTGATTTCTTATTCTTTTCTATTTTCTTTGTCCTGTTGTTTGTCTTTAAGTTTCCGTTTCTTTTATTCCTTTATGTTATCTATAAACAGTGGACAGAAGTGAGAAATTCAAGATGAAAATGGTCACCCTTATCTCTCTACAAAGAAACACTGTATCGTATTAATAATCCCTCTCGTTCGATTCCTAATAAATTTAATCCGGTCACTGAACTTTTCTGCGTACACAGGTTTCTGCTGCCTCACGTGTGCACATGCACACTCATGCTAACACATATATACGCAGATACACTCACACACGCGCGCACATAATCGCTCGCATACAAACAGACAGAGGTACACATAGACAATGAATACATACATACACAAACGATGGATGCACAGAGAGAAAGAGAAAGAGAGAGAGAGAAGAGGGAGAGAGGGTGGAGACAGCAATCCGGCCAAGAAAATGCAACCACAAGACTATCACCACCAAGCTCCAATAACAACAACAACAACATTTTCACAAAGCCCCATCAATAAAAACATTACCACCAAGCCACAACAATAACACGACAGCAATTGGCAACACCACCAACAAAAAAATAAAGACGAGGACAATAACGACAGCAACATGACGACGATCAACAATAATACTAACAATACACGACAAATCGAATATGAAAGGGTTTTTGTAAGATCAAAATCAGATGAATCAGTCGGTGCATGTGTGCACAGCGTGTTTAATTAAGTACTCCTCTATATCTTCCAGCTTTAATATAGATTTCAGAGAGGACTCCATTATCAACAAGCGATCGATGGATCTCCGTCGGTTTCGACAATGAGTGTTCTATATGTTCGATCAATGGAACGCCTGATTCTGAAATTAACGTGTACGGGACTGAGAATTTCACAGCGTAATTTTCAGGTAGATTCGGTGTAACGCAGTATTTTACATGCCTGGCTCATTGAATTACAGCTACAGTTCAATCGACAGACTCCAAAACAGTTTCCGTCTACTTAATTTCATTCACATGGCTTATATCGACCCGAAATTATGGTAATGGACACTTGCTTAACATTTGTCTTTAATTTAGTTTAATATGCAATGACTACCGAGTATAAACTAAATACTTAAGGCTGGCCTCGTTGGTTTTGACAGTTTTCGATAGCTTCCATTTTTTTTTATTGTTCCATCCTCTCATTCACTTAAGTCACACCAGAAATTGATAAGTAAATAAAGTGTTTTTTTTTAATTAGAAATTAAATATAGAATCTTGGAAATAGGAGATAAAAAGAATTATTAAGGAGTATAAAAAATATTAATTAATTTTGCATTAGAGATATTAGAATGGTTTAAAATATCAATTAAATTTACTATAAAAGTTAAACAGAAAAGAGTGTGTTGACATATATTATAAAGACAAAAATTTATTAAGTATATGGGCGATACTTGTTAGAACTATCTTTTAGATTTCATTGATGCTAGGTATGTTTTCTAGAAACTATTGAACACCTTTCTCCATGACACGTAGAGCACCTATCACTAACGGAATAGTTTGGGTTTAAAGGTACCACATTCTGTTTCTCTCAATTTCTTGATTTTTATATTTTGCAAATTTTCCATCTTCTTTTGGTAACACATTGCTATCAGATGGTACAGTCATGTCAATGAGTAAGCAGGTCTTGTTTTTAAAAGCTTTAATAATAATAATACCAGCGCGGTTTGCATTAGTAGTGGGATCTTTGTGAATGGTAAAGTCCAAAGGGATTGTTACTCCTTTAGTATCAGTTACTGGCTATAGTTTGTGTTCATA
>OZ024742.1:306981082-306983582 GCA_964016885.1 Eledone cirrhosa
AGGGGGAGATCAATAATAATAAAGTAGGAATTCCTACATGTAAAAAATACATATAGGGAAACAAGTATTATCCAACCGTATGCCAATTTGGTTCTATGGCGGGTTAATAAATTAACAAGCCAGAACATATAAAATCAAGGTCTAGCAAATAGAGAAAATGTTTTAAAATAAATTTTAAAAAATTCGCAGTACTTACTATATGTGCCTTTACCGCGGTTTCATGCTCCAGAATAAACGGAAAATCCAAGCGGATTTCCATTGAAAAGGGAGCAATCTTCAGAGGGCTCTTCTCCCTCGGAGAATATAAAATTCCCGAGTTCAAATCACAATATATATATATGTGTGTGTGGGGGTGCGAAATATTGCCGCTAACTGTGCCTACAAGTCAGCTTATATAGTCACAAACGTTACAGTAACACGAGAATGAGTCCTTAAATATATGAGGCTGTTAAGTTGAAAACAAGCAAAATGAAAACATGATGACCACCAACTACAGACCCTGCAAGTGTCAGTTAAGAGTATCCTTATATCATGTGTATTTACATAAACAAGTACATACACATGAATGTGCACAAGCATATATACACATAATTTGATGGTCCTTAAATCTCTTGAGTCCTTCCAGCCTTTGGCAGGTTTTGGTTTTCATCGCACTGGGTATCTAAAACCCACCTCTTCTCACAAGTATATATGGGAATGCCGAGTAATTTAGGTGTGTTGACTTAAATATTACAATATGCAGTATATTCAATTATATGTATATATATAATTGAATATATGAGAGGGATGAACACCGAAACAAGTATACATGTGTTCCAATTGCAAATGACCAAGTTAGCTAGGTTGAAAAAATACTAATTTAAAACAATATGGTTTGCTTATCTCGATTTAATAAAAATAACAAACCAATTGCCTTTGATACCCGGACAGATCTAAATCTGTTTCGCAAGAATTATTAAGTGAAAGCCACCATTCCTGTGCTCTTCTGCGGGTATCCAGGAAATTCGTACCTTTCACTTCAAAGGATCTAAGTAGACTGAACGATGTGTTGATATAAAAGCACATGTTGCAGCGCCTAGCGCGTCTCATACTCATACCGCTAAAAACAGGAGCCGGTTTTATGAGACTAAAGTTAGCTCTATATATGGAGCCGAGAATATCATAGATTGAGTTAGAAACTCAAAATAATTAATAATTAATAAATCTTACGAAACAGATTTAGATCTGTCCGTGTATCAAAGGCAGTTGCCCGATATAGGTTTGTTATTTTTATTGATTTATTACTTTAAATCGAGTCAGGCAAACCATATTTTTTTAGATTAGTATCTTTTCAACCTAGCTAACTTGGTGATTTGCAATTGGAACACATGTATACTTGTATCGGTGTTCATCCCTCTCATATATTCAATTATATTACACGGTTCGGACAGATTCCCTTCTTTAAGCTATTTAATTGTAAAAGACTATTTTGAGTTACTAATTCAATCTATGATATATATATATATATATATATATGTGTGTGTATATGTATATATGTATATATGTATATATGTGTGTATATATATATATATATATGTGTGTGTGTGTGTGTGTGTGTGTGTGTGTGTGTGTGTGTGTGTGTGTGTGTGATATATAATGTCCCTTTGGCGATGGGATAACAGCGATGCGTACAGGCTTGATAAGCTGGAAGTACGTAGTTTATGATCCGCACTTAAGGCGGCTTTTGGCAGATATAAAGTCGTTTGTCATCAAACTAAGCAGTGATAACAGTCAGTTCCTCCACATGCATTTGATCAGCTCTACTATAATCCGGACTGCTCATCAGGTTTCTGGAATGGCTCAGAAATGGTGTCTTTAAAATTCCCTGCCTAAATTCTCTCTGCTCAGCTTGGGGCGGCTGATGGATGTGCGTTGATGCGTTCGAATCAAAAATACCATATTTCCCGGCGCCGAAGACGCTTCGTTCTCGAGAACGCACCCTAATTTTGACAACCAAAAATTTGAAAAAAATAACAAACAACCTTCGGCCTCCAGAACAGTATGGTAGATTTTTGAGACTTATTTTAGGAAAAAGGTAGCGTCTTCGACGCCGGGAAACACGGTAACTATAGAAAAGTTAAAATCAATATAGGTTTTTGGAATGTGTGAACTCTGGTTGACAATCCGAATGGATTACCTTCTTAACATAGAACAGCATTATTCTCCGGAGACCTGCATTGTCATGGTGTTGTATAGCAGCTCGTTCAGAATCTCGCCTTTCTGAAAATATTCAACTGGAGGAGATCCATGGTGAATTTACATTTTTCTGGAAGGAGTGAAATGTTCAGGAAAGGAAAGAAGCAGGAGGGGATTTCGCCATAGCCATATATGTGTGACTCTATAGACTCATCTATGTGTTTCCATAGCAACATCTGTGTATTACTATTACCACATCTGTGTGTTTCTATAACCACATGTGTGTGTATGTAGCCACATCTGTGTGTATTTATAACCACATCCG
>OZ024742.1:306993582-307036082 GCA_964016885.1 Eledone cirrhosa
GGGCCATGGAGTGTTCTCTGTCCTCCTGTGGTGTTCCAAAGAACACCTCCACGGTTCCATATTTCGGCCCACGTCTGATGTGGGTTTTTTTTTGCCCACACATGTCCCAAAGCTTTGGATTTGGGACTCGGATGCCCGTTCCACTCGGCGCAATTTTATGTTGATCGTCCGATAAGACACAGTGCATAGGCGCCGATGCTCCATTTTATTTGGTGGGGGGGGATGACCCTGTACCCATCTGTTTTTACCATTCTCTTGGCTTCATCTAATTCCTCCTGAGTTACCTGGATATTTTCGCATTTTTTGGCTGCCTTCACAAAGACACGATGTTATTCTCATTGTTGTTGTTGCTGTTGTTGTTATTGTTATTTTTGTTATTGTTATTTTTAGTTTCAGTTGTGGTGGTGGTGGTGGCTTCAGTGCTGTTCGGTGTGGAAGAGTCCATTCTTGGTGAATCCATTTCGATGTCACGAGATAATTTATTTTTTTCTTTTGTTTCTGTTGTCGCAGTGGTGGGGGTGGGGTGGCGGCTTCAACACCTGCAGTCATTGGTAATGGCGGGAAATGA
This sequence comes from Eledone cirrhosa, assembly GCA_964016885.1. Lineage (NCBI taxonomy): Eukaryota > Metazoa > Mollusca > Cephalopoda > Octopoda > Eledonidae > Eledone > Eledone cirrhosa. The sequence goes on from OZ024742.1 coordinate 306,994,151, forward strand.
ATGTCTGCAGGAGACAAATTTAAATTATTGCTACTGCTTATATTTTTAGTGTTGGGAAACGTAGTAATATTTACAATAGTGGTGTCGGTCTGAGGTGTTAGTTTGTGAGGAAGGTGTGCCTGTGAGTCGTCCATGATTTTTCAAAAAAATTTTTTGTTTGATAAATATAAAAGTTTAAATTTTGGGCTCAAGGCCCCAATCTTTTTGAGTGTCCTTTTCCGAAAGCAAATTTTGTGACCTTATAAACAGTTAACAACAAAGATTTTCCATAAATGGCAATTTTAAACAAACGAAAACAACAAACCTTTGCGGAGCTCACGATAATACGATTTCCTACGTAGGTCGCCAATAATAATAATGATAATAATAATAATAATGATTTCTTTATTAACCACAAGGGTTTACATAAAGTAGACATTAAGGACAGTGCAGGACAATGCAGGACGGTACAAATGGGCATTTCTGCGTGTAAAAAACAAAAACAGAGGATGTAACAAAAAATAACAATGAAAAATTCCCCAATAGGCGGCAGACTTCGGAGGGACATTTGTGGAGAAAGCCCAGTAAAAAGCCACAATGACCCTGACCACCAAGGCAAGTGCCCTCTCCCAGTTTTCCACCTTTAATTTACAGATATATACTCAGAGTAGGCCCATTCACTCGGGCCATTCTTGCTTCTCTCACCCATCTTTCAACAAAATGCTGGGAAGAGAGCACTTCCCTCTCTACTCTGATTTTCCTTTTCAAATGAAATTTGAAAAAGTCAATCAGAGCATCACCGAAGAGGTAAGTGCTCGTCTTCAGCCCTTTCAAACGTGTCCACCATACTATCTCTTTCACCATGGCCACCAGGCAGATAAAAACTGCCTGCCCTTCCCGGCTAAAGGAGGAGGGCGGGGCAATCCTCACGATGAACTCGGATGATAGCCGGATCCGTCCTAAACGCGACAGCAGGTGTTCGACATAAACCCACAAGTCAGCAATTTTCGGACACTGGACGAGTGCGTGCAGGACGGTTTCGTCGCCCTGCGCGCATATCGGACATGCCCGGCTGACGGCACCTCCATGCCTATAGAGTTTATCCCGAACTGGCAAGGCTCCTCGGTAGCACTGCCAGGCCAGAGATTTCTGGAAGTTGTCCATAGGCCCTGGCCCGAAAGTTCTTCCGAAGAGATTGGCTAGTTGATTTTCGTCGACGCCTAGAGTTTCCCCAAGTACGTCGTCGCTCTTCCCCTCCACTAATCCTCTATAGAACGCCGAGGTGGAGTTTCCACCGATCACATTGCCCGATTGGTCGAGGGCTGTGAGCGCCTGAAGACATTCCAGTCTCCAGGCGCTCCCTCTCGGTCTTCGCTTGACCCAGGACTGCAGCTCCGTCAAGGAAACGAGCTGGGGAAAAACGCGTCTAGCAAACGGCGGCCACACCTGATCACCGTCGAGGAAGAGGTGGAGATGTCGTAGCCTGAGCGCGTGCCTGCGCATCATCAGCCACGGCATGCCCAGCCCTCCACGTAGCGGGTGTTGACAACAGATGGACCGCCTGACCATCGGAGCACGTCCCTTCCACAAAAAGCGAAAGAGCAAACGCTCCAGCGCAGTCAGGCGAGGCTTAGGACAAGGTACGACGGTTAGGCGGTAGCAGATGACAGACGCGATGTACGCGTTAGCCACCTCCGCTCGACCTTTCAGGGATAGCTTCCTCTCCGCCCATTTCTGGGTGAGAGAAGCCACCCTGCTCGTCACCTCGTCCCAGTTTTTATCCGTCTGGAGGTCCGGACCGAACCAGACCCCTAGCAATTTAACCGGTCCGTCCGTCCAGCGCCCGACGGCGCTGTTGGACGGCATGGACCTGCCTCTCCGGGTGCCGAGCTGCAGGCCCACTGACTTTTCCTGGTTGATCATTGCTCCTGTCACCGCTTCGTATTCTCTTAGTGTAGTGCCGATCGCCTCGATGTGTTTGGCGTTCGACACCACTACGGTGACATCGTCCGCATATGCTGACACGGATCTTCCGCATCCTAGTTCGCGCGGGACTCCCCTCAACGTCTCCAGTTTGTGCAGTAATGGCTCGAGAGTCAATACGTACAAGAGGGACGAGAGGGGACATCCTTGGCGGACCGAGCGCATGATGTTGAACGGTTCCGACAGGTGACCGTTCACTCTCACCACAGAGCAGATGTCGCTGTGCATGGCAGCGATCCAGCCTCTGAAGACGGGCCCAAAGCCAACCGCCCTCAGGACTGCCGCTAGGTAACGATGGTCGACCCTATCGAAAGCTTTCGACTGATCTAAATTGATTAAGGACCCACCCGTGCCAGGTTCCTTAGCTACCCTCTCAATGATGTATCGCATGAGGTGGAGGTTGTCGTGGATGGATCTGTCGGGAATGGCGCATGTCTGCGCCTCTCCCACCAGACCACCAACGACAAGCGCCAACCTCTTTGCTAGCACCTTGGCCAAAATCTTGAACTCTGTGTTTAGCAGAGTTATGGGCCGGAAATTGTCTATGTTATCCCCCTTGTTCGGATCCTTTCTCAGCAGTGCCACCGCTCCTCGGCTCACAGAACTGGGAATTCTCCCGTTCTGTTGCCAGTTGCAGTAGACGTCCGCCAAGAGGCCTCCGAACAAGTCTGGCATCTGTACGTAAAGTTCATAGGGCAGACCATCCAAACCAGGCGATTTACCCCTTGTGCAGCCAGTCATTGCCAGCCAGTCATTGCCTCCCAGTCCACATTGGCACATTCGGGAAATCCAATCGGTACCTGTCAGACAGTTCAAAACGCCTGAGCAGGTTGGTGAGGCTCTTGCACCCTCCACCCCTATCCGCTAATCCCACACAGTCCCAGCGTGCATCTAAGATCCCGTTCCAGTCGCCCACTAACACTAAAGAGCGGGACGTTCCAAGAAAGGTCTCCAGACGCCGGAAGAAATCAGGCCGCCCTGCTCCTGTCGGGGCATAGACGGCCACTAGCCTGAAAGCTTGCCCGTCTCCGCTGGTCACGTCCAGCACCACCAGCTTACCCTCTGGGTCCAGGAAGATGACCCGTATGGCGAGATCCAAACCTCTCCGAAAAAGCACAGCAACTCCTCCACCCGATCCAGGACGGCTGGGAGATGCGTACACATCGTAGCCGCCGAAGATCGGTGCGAAGGCTCGTGCTTCGGAGATTCTGGTCTCGCTGATGGCCACTACATCTATGTTTAGTGACCTGAGGTCGTTGAGCAGGTGACCCTGCTTCCATGACGACCCCAAGCCACGCGCATTTATGCTGCCTATTCTGAGTGAGGTCATGTTTAAAATAGAGTGGAAAAGATGGGAAAGACCACTTACCGTACTTTTGGTAGAGGAGGGATGGTTTTTACATCCCTTTTCACTTGATCGTCTGGTGAAGGGACCGTTGAATCGTCCCTTCGGCTGGTCGTCGGCTCTTCTAAGAGAATGTCTGAATATACTCTTCGATTGATGGTTCCTCCTAGGTCCCTGAAATCACCAACTGCGTTGGGGAATTTCGTTTTAATGTTTGTGTATTGTTTCTGTGCTATTTTTAGGAGTCTTATGTTAGTTGGCGTTTTGATTGGTGCTGGTATTATGTAGTCCTGTTGTGAAATGTCTGTGTGTTCAATTATGTAAGTCATTAGTTTCTTGTTGTGTGTGTTTATTGCCGTGCATTTGTTTTTCTGGGGGTGGGGTGTGGTTCTGCTATTTTCTTGTCGTTGTTGCTGGGTGTGTGTGTTTTGTTGTTGTGTTTGCGATGTTGGTGCTTGTGGTGGTGGTGTTGAAGGTGTTGTTGGCGGTGGGGTTGTCGCCGGTGGTGATGGTGGTGCTAGTGTGGGTGGTGATGGTGTTGGTGGTGTTGCTTCTGTGGGTCTCTTTGCAGTAGACTTTACCCTTTTCTCATTTCTTTCCTCCCTTTTCAAAGGCGACGATGCGCTGCTTCTGCGTTTGTGCCTTCTTACGACCTTTTGCCATCTCTCTCCCACCTCACACTCCATGTCTGATTCTGTGAGGTCGGGGAGGGGTACCAGCTCCACTCTTTCACTTGTTGTTGTTGGTGATGTTTGCACTGGAGTCTCTGTTGCAGCTGCATTTGGTATTGCTGTTGTTGTTGTTAATATTTCCACTGCTGCTGCTGTTTTTGATTTCCGTGGCGTGGGTATGGGTGCCACGGACCTAGCGTTCCTGGTTGCCGCTTGTCCTGTTGCTGGTAGCCGTGGAGCCGGTTTCAGAAGGAGGGGGGGTTCTCCTTTCTCAGGGTCTTCTCGTTGCAGAAGGCCCTGAGGTGAGTCTTCGATCCACAGCGAAAGCATTTCGGGCGTTTTCCCTCAACACTTATGGGCAGTTGAGTGCCGTTATCGAAGTCTATCACATCCGGGATAGCTTCGATGCACTCCTGGTTGGTTTGGATTAGCATCTCAATGGAGGTGCCGACCCAATCTTCTCTTACTTTTTTCTGTACTTGCAGTACAGTTGTTTTGTCCTCGATTCCGACGAGGACAGACGCGGCCAGCCAAGAAGGGGCCATCCCGGGGGGGGACGTGGGTCAGTTTGACCCTCACAATTTTTTGCCCGCAGTAGGAGGGCACCAACACCATTTCCTCGCTCCTTAGGGTCACTACGGATTGGGCCTTTGCCTCCTGGGATGTGGCAAAAAGTACGTCTACGGTGGCATATTTTTTGCCTCGAGTGATGTGCGTTTTCCGCTGCCACACAGACCCCAAGGCTTTTTGTATTTGAGCCTCTGTGGCTCTTTCCACCCTACGGGATTTTGTACTTACTGTACGGTACGTGACCGTACAGTGCTGTTGGGTTTCGAAAACTTTTTCCGCTGCCTTGCAGATTGCTCGGTGTCCAGTCTTTGTCACCATCTTCTTCGCTTCCTCTAATTCCTCATTTGTTATGAGGATTGTTTCCAAGTTTTTCGCAATACCTGCAAATGAGATTGGTTTTTCTTTGCTGCTGTTGTTGTTGTCGTCAGATCTGCTGTTACTTTTGTTGTTGCTGCAGGTACTACGACTACTGCCTCCGCCGCTGTTGCTGTGGTTGTTGTTGGTGTTGCTGCTGCTAATGCTGTTGTTGTTTATGCTGCTGGTGATGCTGTTGCGGCTGCTACTGTTGTTTTCATTGTCACTGTTGCTGTTGTTATTACGGCTGCTACTGCTATTATTCCTGACGTCAGACGAATGAACTGGGTTTTCGTATTTCCCGCACACCTGTTTCGTCGCTGTCTTCGTCGTCGTGGAGAAACCTTGCACGCTTTGCACGAGACTTTTCTTTTCTTTCGTCGCTTGCGAAGGGAGGGAGAGAGACACATTTAAATAAGGGAGGGAGAGAGACAATCTTCTCTCTGCTGTAGTGCTGATTGAGGAAGAAGAAGACGGAATGAGTAGGAGTGACCTATGAAATTTCTTTTTCGTAGCCATGTTGTTTTTTTTTTGTTTAAAATAAATATTGGGTACAAAACCCCAATAAGCAGTTATTTAACCCCGAAGGGCCAAATAACGGGCAGAAAGACCCCTCTCACGAGGAGGAGGGTGTTTTTGTCTACAAGTTCGTTAAAGTTTTAAACAATTTACAATTGTCATAGTGTTCAAAATTTACAATACCTTACAGAGCCGAGCCTCCGTCAACCATAGCATTCAATAATAATAATAATAATAATAACGTGATAAGAGAACTTGATCAAGAAAAAACTTACAAATATCTAGGTGTTTGTGAAGGAGACGGAATCAAGCACTCGACAATGAGGGAAAGGATAAGGAAGGAATGTTACCGCAGAGTAAGAGCAATCTTAAGAACGGAATTGAATGCAAGGAATAGGATCGATGCCATAAACACGCTTGCCATACCAGTAGTAACCTACAGTTACAATGTCATCAACTGGTCAAGCACAGAGATCCGTAGGCTCGATACAAAAATTCGAAAATTCTTAACCATGCACAGAATGCATCACCCTAAGGCAGATATAGATAGAATATATCTCCCTAGGAAAGAAGGAGGACGTGGGTTAATCCAGTTAGACATTGCGTTGAAAACTGCAACAATTGGATTATCTACATATCTAAGGGAATCACATGATTGGATGATCAAGCTCGTTTTGAAACACGAAAGCATCAAAAGATCATATTCCATTACAAAAGATGCACAAAGATACAGTAATGGACTACAAATTTCAGAAGTCCCATTTACTGCTGAAATGGAAAACACAGAAAAAGCAAAGCAGGTAAAAGTAACTGCAAAGAAAGAACTGCTACAGAAACTGGCTAAGAAATGGCAAGAAAAGCCTCTGTATGGAAAATACCCAGAGCGAGCTAACAATCCTGATGTTGACAAAACTTTAACCCATCAGTGGTTGGCATCCTCTGGACTGAAATCGGAGACCGAAGGACTGATTATATCGGCACAAGATCAGTGTCTGCCAACAAAAAATTACCAAGCCAACATAATAAAAAATGGGTGCAGCCCATTATGCCGTGTATGCAAAAAACAACCAGAGACCATTGACCATATAATTTCAATGTGCAGTCCTATAGCTCCAACCGAAGACCTAAACAGGTATGACAGAGCTGCACAATACATACATTGGATAATGTGTAAGCATTTTGACCTGCCCCATCAAAAGAATTGGTGGGAGCATCAACCACCTCCCATACTTGAAAAAGATCACATCTCAATCTTGTGGAAGTTTAGCATCCAAACAGACCGAAAAATAGATGCAAATAGACCTGATATAATATTGAAGGACTTTCAAAAGAGGGTATGCCTGCTAATTGATATGTCTGTTCCAATAGACAAGAATGTATCTATAAAAACATTTGAAAAATTGAGCAAGTATAAGGATCTGGAGATAGAAATTGGAAAAATGTGGAAATTGAGAACTAAAACAATACCAGTGGTTGTAGGCGCTCTGGGAATGATACCTAAGGGGTCTAATGATTACTTATCGCAAATCCCAGGAAAACCGCGTATAGGAGAAATACAAAAGATACTACTAATGGGAACTGCCCATATAATAAGGAAGATTCTGTCAATATAAGTACATCACAAGTCTAAACACTAAAGATGCATGTGTGAATATGTATGTTCTTTCTTGAACATGGCGGACCTTGTTGTCTCTTGAGGTCACTGGTTGTGACTTGGTGATAACTCGTATGAACATAAAGCAAGATAAATGCAACTGTAATAATAATAATAATAATAATAATAATAATAATAATAATAATAATAATAATAATAATAATAATAATAATAATAATAATAATAATAGAAGGTCGAGAAATCGCTCCCGTAAGTTTTGATTTTTTAACATATTTAAATCAATTGTGAAATAACAATTCTTAGTACAAATGTTGCATAAAACATCCAGCTTGAGTCCCAAAAAATTCGGATCCACAATATATTGTTATATCGCTCAAATATTCCATTTTGTATTATACATTTTATATTCAAAAAGAAAATGGTTATAAATGGAAGAAAACCCCCTCTGTCTACACTATATAGAACAGCCAAATAACAGCAATTTCACCAACATCAGAAACTAGATACACCACCTACCCCATCACCTCTCTGTGTACACTAAACACAACAGCCCGATAACGACAATTTCACCACCACCACCACCAATCTCAGCATAATAATAATAATTACTATTACTATTGCCTCAAGTTTTAGTTTTAACAAAATGTTTAATTCCAATATTATGGGTAAATGTCAACACATATACGCGACTAACGTTAATTTCACTAAAGATAATTCCACCACCAATACCACCACCACTACCACGATGAAAACTCTGGCCAAGTCAAATTTAAATTTCTACTCCAACTTCAACACCATCACTACAGTAATACGACCACATCACCACCACCGCTGCCTCACTATCGCTACCGCCGCTATTCTCTCCCACTACCTCCTGCTAGTTGCTGCTAGCACAGCACCGCCACCGCCGCCGCTGCCTCAATATCACTACCGCCGCTATTCTCTCCCGCTGCCCCCTGCTACATTGTAGAATTCCCACTAAAATAGGAAAACATCAAAATATATAAATAGACTGAATTGATGACCTGGTCAAAATCAAAAAAAAAAAAAAAAAAATCAAAATCAAGTTTTAGTTTTAACAAAATGTTTAATTCCAATATTATGGGTAAATGTCAACACATACGCGACTAACGATAATTTCACTAAAGATAATTCCACCACCAATACCACCACCACTACCACGATGAAAACTCTGGCCAAGTCAAATTCAAATTTCTACTCCAACTTCAACACCATCACTACAGTAATACGACCACATCACCACCACCGCTGCCTCACTATCGCTACCGCCGCTATTCTCTCCCACTACCTCCTGCTAGTTGCTGCTAGCACAGCACCGCCACCGCCGCCGCTGCCTCAATATCACTACCGCCGCTATTCTCTCCCGCTGCCCCCTGCTACATTGTAGAATTCTCACTAAAATAGGAAAACATCAAAATATATAAATAGACTGAATTGAAGACCCGGTCAAAATAAAAAAAAACAATAATCAAAATCAAGTTTTAGTTTTAACAAAATGTTTAATTTCAATATTATGGGTAAATGTCAACACATACGCGACTAACGATAATTTCACTAAAGATAATTTCACCACCAATACCACCACCAATATCACCACCACTACCACGATGAAAACTCTGGTCAAGTCGACTCAAATTTCTACTCCAACTTCAACACCATCACTACAGTAATACGACCACATCACCACCACCGCTGCCTCACTATCGCTACCGCCGCTATTCTCTCCCACTACCTCCTGCTAGTTGCTGCTAGCACAGCACCGCCACCACCACCGCCGCCGCTGCCTCAATATCACTACCGCCGCTATTCTCTCCCGCTGCCCCCTGCTACATTGTAGAATTCCCACTAAAAGAGGAAAACATCAAAATATATAAATAGACTGAATTGAAGACCCGGTCAAAATAAAAAAAAATAAAAAAAAAAATAAAAAAAATAAAAATCAAAGCAGCACAGCAACAACGAAAAACGTAAAGGAAATAAAAATGAAGAGAAAAACAAACGGACGGACAGAGAAGGGAAGGGAAAAACTAAGTCAGACATTCAAACACTACATTACAATGAAACTTATGCTTATTCATTTTGGGGGTTTTTTCTGCCTGTTTGTTTGTTTGTTTGGGTTCGTCTACAGCGTGATAATGCCACACAAAAGTCACGTGGAGTGACGAAACCACCGGAGACAAGTAATTCACCGGTGGTTATGTAACCATACATTCGCCAATCCTCGATAAGAGTGTTTAAATGTCGAACCTAAACAGTTCGAATAACGGTGAAATGGAGACTAGAATGTCATGTGACAGACTCTCACCCAACAGGTGCTCCCTGGCTCAGCAGCAGGGACCTGGCTGTCAACCAAATACTGCTGGTGTCGGAGGAAGAAGAAGAAGGAAAGGGACCAGAACCAACTGGACGAAAGAATTGAATAGAACTGTTATGCAATGTTACCTGAAGAGTAACCCCAAGGAGAAAGGCTATAGGAAAAGGATGCATAAAATCTGGAACGAGATTGGTCCATTTAAATTAGATGAACAAAAACTGGCCGGGCAGGCTCGGGTAATAAGAACTAATGGGTGGATAAGTGAGCTGGAACTGGAGGAACTGGGCAGAGAGATTAGCTTGGAGATGGAGGGTGGAGTATGCCAGGCAAACGAGCCAGTGGGAAATGAAGGTGAAGAGGTCGAGAGAACGGAGGAACAACCCGAAACAGACGATGATCTGAATGCTGAGATAAATAATACCTGGAACAGAGATACGGCCAGTGAGGAGATGAATGCTGACGGGCTAGGACAAGATTTGGTAGATATCCTAAACTTAGTGGTAGATGAATTGAACAATGATAGTGGGAGACCTATGAACCTAAGATTTGTAGACAGGAAAAAGTTAAAAGAAATAACAGCTAAGGTAAACAAAGTCATCCCATACCTTGAGGCGAGGAGCCTTCACCAGTGCAACAATATCCTCAAAGCAACAGCAAATACGGTGAGGAAACTACTTGGTATAAAAGCGAGAGGAAACAACAGACAAGAAAGAGCAGAGCCTTGGTGGAAGAAACGACTGAGTGGTCAAATCAGGGAAATGAGAAATGACATTGGAAAGCTTGAGTCCTTACTGAATGGGACACTAAAAAACATAGACACTAAAAATAGACTGGAAATAAAGTACAAAACTAGGAGGAAAAAGCTAAATATTATCATAGAGGAACTGAAGCAACGCATTGTAGCAAAGAGTGCAAACATCAGGCGATACGAGAACAGAGTCAGCCAGTATAGACAGAACCGCATGTTCGACAACAACCAGAAGATGCTGTTTGGACAGCTTGAAGGGAAAGAAAGAGGCAACGACTTGATCCCTGAGGCGGAACAAACTAAAACATTCTGGAGCGGAATATGGAAGCAGGATGTTAAACATAATGACCAGGCAGTGTGGATTGAGACAGTACAGAAGGAGATCAGTGAACAGGCACACCAACAAACTAATTTGAGTATCACAGTTGAAACTCTTAAGGGGCAGGCCAAAAACTAACCAACTGGAAATCACCAGGCCCAGATGGTGTGCAGGGGTATTGGATTAAAAATATAACATCCCTCCACCCGAAACTGACAACTATGTTCAATGACTGCTTGATGTCAGGTGAGGTACCAGAGTGGTTGACAAAGGGTACCACAGTTCTGATAATGAAAGACCGAATCAAGGGTAATGATGTTACCAACTATAGACCTATCACATGTCTGTCCGTAATGTGGAAACTGTTGACAAGCATTATGTCTGAGGAAATCTACCATCACCTCCACACAAACAACTTGCTACCGGACGAACAGAAAGGATGCCGAAAGAAGTCACGTGGTACAAAGGACCAGTTACTTATTGATAAGATGGTAATGAGGAATTGCAAGAGGAGACACACTGGTCTTGCCATGGGATGGATAGACTACAAAAAGGCATTTTACATGGTGCCTCATTCTTGGATCACCAAAAGCCTGGAGATCTTCAAGGTGGCAGATAACATCAGGCAGTTGTTGGGCAAAAGTATGAAGTCCTGGGAAACAGAGTTAACATCAACTGGAGAATCCTTGGGAAGCGTGAAGATCAAGAGAGGTATCTTCCAGGGAGATACTCTGTCCCCTCTGTTGTTTGTCCTTGCCCTGATGCCCCTGACCAGTGTACTGCGAAAAGTGAGAGCAGGATACAGGTTGGGAAAGGGAGGGCTTACCATCAATCACCTCCTCTTCATGGACGATCTTAAGTTCTTCGGGAAGAGTGAGAAGGAGTTGGATGTGCTTGTTGACACTGTCCGTATTTTCAGCAATGATATATGTATGCAATTTGGTATAAGTGTGGAGTCATTGTGATGAGGAGGGGTAAGTTGAGCAAAAGTAACGGAATCCAAATACCAACAGGTGATATGATAAAAGAAATTGACTCTGAGGAAGGATACAAGTATTTGGGCGTTCTGGAGGCTGATGACATCAAGAACAAAAAAATGAAGGAATTGATAAGAACTGAATACCTTCGCAGAGTAAGGAGCGTATTAAAGTCACATCTGAACAGTAGGAATGCCATAAGTGCAGTAAATTCCCGAGCTGTGTCTATTATTAGGTACAGTGCGGGAATTCTGAGATGGAATGTTGCTGAACAAAAAGAAATGGATAGGAAGACTAGGAAGCTATTGACTATCTACAATATGTTCCACAAGAGGAGTGATGTCGATAAACTCTACTTAAGGAGATCTGAGGGTGGAAGAGGTCTTATCAGCATAGAGGACTGTGTTCAGATGGAGAAAAACAACCTACACAAATACGTGACTGATACTAAGGAGCCAATGCTCAGAACTGTACTGAAGGAGGGGACAATAGGCCAGGGGATGTCCAAGGAGGAAATAACATCAAGGAGAAAGAGCAGCCTTCAGGAAAAATCCCTTCATAGTACCTTCTTTGAGAAAACTGAATTTAGAGATCCACTGACATGGAACTGGTTGAAAAGAGGAGACCTTAAAAAGGCTACAGAAGGAATGTTAATGGCTGCGCAGGAGCAGGCCCTCAAAACGAAGTGGTTGAAACACCACATTTACAAGGAGGAGGCTAGCCCACTGTGCAGGATATGTGGAGAGAGAGAGGAGACTGTGGATCACATTGTATCCGAGTGTAAACACCTAGCCCAGACTCACTATAAGGGCTGGAGACATGATGTGATGGGCAGGGTGATCCACTGGCACCTATGCAAAGGAAACAATTTACCACATTCTGAGAAGTGGTATGAGCATAAGCCAGAGGCGGTGATAGAAAACGATCAGGTGAAGGTGCTGTGGGATTTTAGGATACAGACGGACAAGAAACTGGAACACAATAGACCTGACCTGGTGGTTTTGGACAAAGAAAAAAGATCGTGCCTGATTGTGGATGTGGCCTGCCCATTCGACACGAGAGTGCAAGAGAAGGAGAGGGAGAAAATTAACCGATACCAGGACTTAAAGTGGGAGGTAAAAAGGATTTGGAACTGCCATGAAGTCAAAGGGATCCCGATTGTCATAGGCGCACTAGGGACTATCTCAAAAAGTTTCCAGGGATGGTTAAAGAAAATTGGCCCCTTCACGCATTTTGGAACGCTTCAAAAGGCATGCTTGCTGGGAACAGCAAGAACCCGCCGATACATCCTGAATATCTGAGGCTGCAGGTAGTGGCTTGATATTCATCTCAACAAACTTTCCAGTTAACTAACATCAATGACTGAGACTCAAAGAGTAATAACAATAATAATAATAATAATAATAATAATAATAATAATAATAATAATAATAATGTTTTCTTTATTAACCACAAGGGTTTACATAAAGTAGACATTAAGGACAGTACAGGACAATACAGGACGGTACAAATGGGCATTTCTGCGTGTAAAAAAAACAGAGGATGAAATAAAATAACAAAGAAAAATTCCCCAATAGGGGGGAGACTTCCGAGGGACATTTGTGGAGAAAGCCCATTAAAAGACCACAGTGGCCCTGACCACCAGGGCAAGTGCCCTCTCCCAGTTTTCCACCTTTAATTTACAGACACATACTCAGAGAAGGCCCATTCATTCGGGCCATACTTGCTTCTCTCACCCATCTTTCAACAAAATGCTGGGAAGAGAGCACTTCCCTCTCTACCCTGATTTTCCTTTTCAGATGAAATTTGAAAAAGTTAATCAGGGCATCACCGAAGAGGTAAGTGCTCGTCTTCAGCCCTTTCAAACGTGTCCACCATACTATCTCTTTCGCCATGGCCACCAGACAGATAAAAACTGCGTGCCCTTCCCGGCTAAAGGAAGAGGGCGGGGCAATCCTCACGATGGACTCAGCTGATAGCTGGATCCGTCCTACACGTGACAGCAGGTGTTCGACATAAACCAACAAGTCAGCAATGCTCGGACACTGGACGAGTGCGTGCAGGACGGTTTCGTCGCCCTGTGCGCATCTCGGACATGCCCGGCTGACGGCACCTCCATGCCTGTAAAGTTTATCCCGAACTGGCAAAGCACCCCGGTAGCACTGCCAGGCCAGGGATTTCTGGAAGTTGTCCATAGGCCCCGGCCCGAAAGTCCTTCCGAAGAGATTGGCTAGTTGATTTTCGTCGACGCCTAGAGTTTCTCCAAGTACGTCGTCGCTCTTCCCCTCCACTAATCCCCTATAGAACGCCAAGGTGGAGTTTCCACCGATCACATTGCCCGATTGGTCGAGGGCTGTGAGCGCCTGAAGACATTCCAGTCTCCAAGGGCTCCCTCTCGGTCTTCGCTTGACCCAGGACTGCAGCTCCGTCAAGGAAACGAGCTGGGGAAAAACGCGTCTAGCAAACGGCGACCACACCTGATCACCGTCGAGGAAGAGGTGGAGATGTCGTAGCCTGAGCGCGTGTCTGCGCATCATCAGCCACGGCATGCCCAGCCCACCATGTAGCGGGTGTTGACAGCAGATGGACCGCCTGACCATCGGAGCGCGTCCCTTCCACAAGAAGCGAAAGAGAAAACGCTCCAGCGCAGTCAGGCGGGGCTTAGGACAAGGTACGACGGTCAGGCGGTAGTAGATGACGGACGCGATGTACGCGTTAGCCACCTCCGCTCGACCTTTCAGGGATAGCTTCCTCTCGGCCCATTTCTGGGTGAGAGAAGCCACCCTGCTCGTCACCTCGTCCCAGTTTTTGTCCGTCTGGAGGTCTGGACCGAACCAGACCCCTAGCAATTTAACCGGTCCGTCCGTCCAGCGCCTGACGACGCTGTTGGACGGCATGGACCTGCCTCTCCAGGTGCCGAGCTGCAGGCCCACTGACTTTTCCTGGTTGATCATTGCTCCTGTCACCGCTTCGTATTCTCTTAGTGTAGTGCCGATCGCCTCGATGTGTTTGGCGTTCGACACCACTACGGTGACATCGTCGGCATATGCTGACACGGATCCTCCGTATCCTAGTTCGCGCGGGACCCCCCTCAACGTCTCCAGTTTGTGCAGTAATGGCTCGAGAGTCAATACGTACAATAGGGACGAGAGGGACATCCTTGGCGGACCGAGCGCATGATGTGGAACGGTTCCGAAAGGTGACCGTTCACTCTCACTACAGAGCAGATGTCGCTGTGCATGGCAGCGATCCAGCCTCTGAAGACGGGCCCAAAGCCAGCCGCCCTCAGGACTGCCGCTAGGTAACGATGGTCGACCCTATCGAAGGCTTTCGATTGATCTAAGTTGATCAAAGACCCACCCGTGCCAGGTTCCCTAGCTACCCTCTCTACGATGTATTGCATGAGGTGGAGGTTGTCGTGAATGGATCTGTCGGGAATGGCGCATGTCTGTGCCTCTCCCACCAGACCATCAACGACAAGCGCCAACCTCTTTGCTAGCACCTTGGCCAAAATCTTGAACTCTGTGTTTAGCAGAGTTATGGGCCTAAAATTATCTATGTTATCCCCCTTGTTCGGATCCTTTCTCAGCAGCGCCACTGCTCCTCGGCTCACAGAGCTGGGAATTCTCCCGTTCTGTTGCCAGTTGCAGTAGACGTCCGCCAAGAGGCCTCCGAACAAGTTTGGCATTTGTACGTAAAGTTCATAGGGCAGACCATCCAAACCAGGCGATTTACCCCTTGTGCAACTAGTCATTGCATCCCGTACTTCAGCGGTTGTTATCGGCTTTTCGCAACACTCCGCCTCAGTGGCCGAAAGCCGCGGCAGTCCGTCGAGGTAGACACTAAAGTCCATCTCTCGATCCGGCCCGCCACTGCCCCCGAACAGTTGAGCGAAGTGTCGCTGAAAAGCTTCACACATTTGCCCGGGATCGAGTAGCATGCGCCCGTCGTGGTCCACCAAAGACCGGATCGTGGCTTTGTTGCCACGACGCGCCTCCGCCACTCGGGCCCATTGAACGGCTTTCGTCCCCTCGTGTCTGAGAGCACGCACCCTAGCTCTGACAACGCAGCCTTCGTGCTTTGCATTGAAGAATTGGTCAAGGGCCAATTTCGCCGCAAGTACGTCGGTCGCGATGCCTTTGCTAAGCGCCTCATCTAATTTTCTAACTAATTCTCCCTCTGCTCTATTTTTCTCTATTGCTAAAGTCTTACTAAACCTAATGGACTGTATTCTAATTGCTCTTTTCAGAGCAAACCACCACTTGTTGTTGACGATGGCCCCCGTCAACGCCCGCTTAACTAGTTCGCTAATCCGGTCTCTGTAGGCCTTGCGCGCTGGTAAGGACGCGTTTAGCTTCCAGTAGCCGGGTCCTCGTCTATAAAGCCTATCTAAGTCAAGCACACAGATCACGAATTTGTGGTCCGTGTAACTGACTATCTTGAATTGTGGACAGCCTATGCTAGACCTATCTATTTCCCTACAAAATACTCTATCTATATATGATCTGGATGACCCTATGCGATTTGTCCAAGTCCACATTGGTACATTCGGAAAATCCATTCGGTACCTGTCAGACAGTTCAAAACGTCTGAGCAGGTTGGTGAGACTCTTGCACCCTCCTTCCCTATCCACTAATCCCACACAATCCCAGCCTGCATCTAAGATCCCGTTCCAGTCGCCCACTGACACTAAAGAGCGGGACGTTCCAAGAAAGGTCTCCAGACGCCGGAAGAAATCAGGCCGCCCTGCTCCTGTCGGAGCATAGACGGCCACTAACCTGAAAGCTTGCCCGTCTCCGCTGGTCACGTCCAGCACCACCAACTTACTTTCTGGGTCCAGGAAGACGGACCGTATGGCAAGATCCAAACCTCTCCGAAAAAGCACAGCAACTCCTCCCCCCGATCCCGGACGGCTGGGAGATGCGTACACATCGTAGCCGCCGAAGATCGGTGCGAAAGCCTGTGCTTCGGAGATTCTGGTCTCGCTGATGGCCACTACATCTATGTTTAGTGACCTGAGGTCGTTGAGCAGGTGGCCCTGCTTCCATGACGACCCCAAGCCACGCGCATTTATGCTGCCTATTCTGAGTGAGGTCATGTTGAAAAGGAGTGGAAAAGATGGGAAAGACCACTTACTTTACTTCTCGTAGGGGAAGGACGGTTTTTCCATCCTTTTCACTGCTTGTGGCCTCCTCAGGAAGGATGTCCTTATAAATCTTCTTGGAGAGTGCTTGTCGGAAGTCTCCGATGTCTTTGGGGAATTTTTGTTTTAGTGTCATGTGCGTTTTCTGTGTGATGCGAGTGATTTGTATGTGTGGTGGTGGTGTGAATTTTGGGGTTGTTGTGTAGTTTTTTTTCTGTGATGCTGGTGTTGTGTTGGATGTAGTGTAATAATTGCTTGTTGTTCAAATTTAATGCTGTGTAGTGTGTATCGTTTTGGTTGTTTTGTTTTGTTTGCGTTTGTTGTGGGTTTGTTTCTGTTTCGCATTTTGGTGACTTTTGTGGTGTAGGTGATGGTGGTGTTGGGGTTAATGATGGTGATGGTGTTGGTGTTTGGGTTGATGGGGTTGGTGATGCTGGTGTGGATGGTGGCATATCTGTCCTAACTTTTTTGTTTCTTAATTTATTTGTTTCCCTCTGTATTTTGTTTTTGGAGGGGGAAGGAAGAGAATTTTTTCTTTTTTGGTTTCTTTTTTTTTTCCGGATATCGTTTCCCACTCCTCGTCGTCACAATCTGACTCCAGTTGTGATAGGCCGGGGAGTGGAAAATCTTCCACAGCCGTTAGTTTTGGTTGTGGCGTGGTGGATGGTGTAGGCGCTGGTGCTAGTTCTGAAGCGTTGGGTGGTGGTGGTGTTGGTTTTGCTACTGTTGCTGGGGTTGTTGCTGTTATAGTTGCTTCTATTGTTGCTGCTACAGTTGTTGCTGCCATCTCTGCTACTGGTGGTGTTGATGGTTGTGTCACTGGGGTGGGTAGGAGAGGTGGCCTCAACCTTTTAGCCTGAGGGCAGAAAGCCCTTAGGTGGGTTCCTTCACCACAAACGACACACCTAGGTCTTCTGCCCTCGACAATTACCGTGAGGTGGCTGCCGTCAGTGAGGTCTATTACCTCTGGGATCTCCTCAATGCTTTTTTGGTCCGCTTGGATCAGGAGCTCCATCCCAGATCCGGACCAGTTCTCCTGCTTTTCTTTTGCTATTGCTATTATTTTCGTGTTGGCTTCGATGCCGGCGAGGACGGCCGCTATTAGCCAGGGAATTTCGATGGCCGGTGGAACGTGGGTCACCCTGATCTTTACGAGTCTCTGGCCACAATAGCTTGGGACGAGTGTGAAGTCGTCACTTCTTAATGGGGCCATGGAGTGTTCTCTAGCCTCCTCTGGTGTTTCAAAGAACACGTCCACGGTTCCATACTTTTGCCCACATCTGATGTGGGTTTTCCTTGCCCACACATGTCCCAAAGCTTTTTGGATTTGGGACTCGGATGCCCGTTCCACTCGGCGCGATTTTACATTTATTGTTCTATACGACACGGTGCATAGGCGCCGATGCTCCATTTTATTAGGTGGGGGGTGAGGCTGACTCTGTACCCATCTTTCTTTACCATTTGTTTGGCATTTTCTAAATCCTCCTGAGTTACCGTAAATGCTTCGAACTGTTTTGCTACTCTGGCGAAACTGAGGGTCGGTTTTATAATGTCATTGTTGTTGTTGTTGCTATCGTTATTTGTGTTAATATTAATTTTAGTTTCAGTTGTGGTGGTGGTGACGTCAGTCGTCTTTGGTGGGGAAGAGTCCATTTTGCTTGATTTCATTTCGACATCACGAGTTAATTTATTTTTTTCTTCTTTTGTTTCTGTTGTCGCGGTGGTGGTGTGGGTGGTGGTTGTCGCGGTGGTGGTGGTGGTGGAGGCTTTAACACCTGCAGTCATTGGTAATGGCGGGAAATGAATGTCTGCCTGAGACAAATTTAAAATATTGCTACTGCTTATATTTTTTTTTGTGTTGGCAAACGTAGTAACATTTACAATGGTGGTGTCGGTGTGAGGTGTTAATTTGTGAGGAAGGCTTTCAGCTGCTTGTTGCAGAGGTGAATTAGCCATTTTTTTCAAAGAAATTTTTTGATAATAATAAAAGTTTAAATTTTGGGCACAAGGCCCCAATCTTTTTGGGTGTCCTTTTCGGAAAACAATGTATGTGCGCTTATAAACAGTTAACAATAAAATTTTCCATAAATGACAATTTTTAACAAACGGAAATAACAAACCTTTGCGGAGCTCACGATGATACGATTTACTACGTAGGTCGCCAATAATAATAATAATAATGATTTCATTTATTAGCCACAAGGGCCGACATGTAGAGGACAATAATAATAATAATAATAATGATTTCATTTATTAGCCACAAGGGCCGACATGTAGGGGATAATACAAAGACAGGGACAGTGGGGGTTTACAATAAGGTCGAGTAAAAGTGCACAATGGCAAGACTAATTTAACAATGAAAATATAAAAATATAAAATAAACTATGCAAAACATAACAAAATAAATTCCCCGATAGGGGGTGGACGACCCTGGGGTGATTCGGGTACCCCACCAATCCTGAACCACCCTGCGCTTCTAGGGCACCCAGGAGAGCACCCCTCTCCTCAAGTTAGCCAGCCTATAGGCGCATGGTCAGAGTAGGCCCATTCACACGAGCCATTCTCGCCACATTCACCCACCTTTTAGCAAATGTACTGGGGGGGGGGGGGCAGCACTTCTCTCTCCACCCTCACCCTCCTTTCCAGGTGAAACTTGAAGAAGTTGATGAGGGATTGGCCGAAGAGAAAAGTGTCTGTCTTTAGTCCTTTCAACCTGGTCCACCATATAATCTCTTTCGCAACTGCCACCAGACAGAGGAAAATGTCCTGCTCTTCCTGACCTAAGGAAGGTGGCGGCTCGATCTTCACTATGGACTCGGCCGATAACCGGATTCGTTCCACACGCGACAGTAGCTGTTCGACATAACTCCACAAGTCAGTAATGCACGGACATTGCACAAGTGCGTGCAGAACGGTTTCGTCGTTCTGTGCGCATCTTGGGCAGGTCCGTCTGACAGCACTTCCGTGCCTGTAGAGTTTATCCCGAACCGGCAGTTCCCCCCGGTAGCACTGCCAAGCGAGGGATTTCTGGAAATTGTCCATCGTCCCCGGCTCAAAAGTCCTCCGGTACAGACTGGTCAGTTCGACTTCGTCGAGGCCCAAAGCTTCTCCGAGTGCGTCATCGCACTTGCCCACCACTAATCCTCTATAGAACTCGAGAGTGGAAGTTCCACTGATCGCATTGCCCGCTTGGTAGAGGGCAGTGCGTGCCTGGCAACATTCCAGGTGCCAGTCACCCAGTCTCGGTCTCTTCTTGACCCAGGACTGCAGCTCAGTCAAAGAAATGAGCTGCGGAAAGGCCCGTCTGATAAACGGCGACCACACCTGTTCACCATTGAGGCAGAATATCTGGAGATGTCGCAACCTCAACGCATGTCTGCGCATCATTAGCCACGGCATGCCCAGCCCTCCGCGTAGAGGGTGCTGGCAGCAGATGGACCGCCTCACCAATGGAACTTGTCCCCTCCACAAGAATTTGAAGAGGAGCCGTTCCAACTTGACGAGGCGCGGACGGGGGCAAGGCACGAC
Source organism: Eledone cirrhosa (assembly GCA_964016885.1). Classification (NCBI taxonomy): domain Eukaryota; kingdom Metazoa; phylum Mollusca; class Cephalopoda; order Octopoda; family Eledonidae; genus Eledone; species Eledone cirrhosa. The sequence goes on from OZ024742.1 coordinate 307,014,237, forward strand.
GGTTAGGCGGTAATAGATGACGGACGCGATGTACGCATTCGCCACCTCCGCGCGACCTTTCAGTGATAGCTTCCTCCCAGCCCATTTTTAGGTGAGACTGGCGACTCTGCTCGTTACCTCGTCCCAATTCTTTTCCACCTGGAGGTCTGGTCCGAACGAAACCCCGAGCAACTTTACTGGTCCGTCCGTCCAGCGCCCCACGACGCTGTTGGACGGCATGGGCTTGCCTCTCAAGGTTCCGAGCTGCAAGCCCACCGACTTTTCCGGGTTAAGTTTGGCTCCTGTCAACCTTTCATATTCCTTCAATAAGGTGCCGACCACCTCGATTTCTGAGGTGTTCGACACCATCACGGTGATGTCGTCCGCATAAGCCGACACCGCCTTTCCACGTCCCGGTTCGAGCGGGATGCCCTGCAACAGCTCCAGCTTCCGCAGTAAAGGCTCGAGAGTCAATACGTACAGAAGGGAAGAGAGAGGGCACCCTTGACGGACCGATCGGGAGAGCCGAAATGGTTCCGAGAGATGGCCATTAACCTTGACCACCGAGCGTGTGCCGCTGTGCATTGCAACGATCCAGCTTCTAAAGACAGGGCCGAAGCCAGCTGCTTTGAGGACAAACTCCAGATACCGATGGTCGACCCTATCGAATGCTTTCGATTGATCTAAATTGATCAGTGCCCCACCGAAGCCAGGTTTACACCCTACCCTCTCTATGATGTATCGCATGAGGTGGAGATTGTCGTGTATGGACCTGGCTAGGATTGCGCAAGTTTGCGCCTCCCCAACCAAATCCTCGACGACAAGCGCCAATCTCTTTGCTAACACCTTGGCCAAAATCTTAAACTCTGTGTTGAGCAGAGTTATGGGCCTGAAGTTGTCTAATGTATCCCTCTTGTTCTCGTCTTTCCTTATCAGCGTCACCACTCCCCTGCTCACAGAACTGGGAATACTCCCATTCTGCTGCCAGTTACAGTAGAGTGCTTCGAGGAGGTCGGAGAACAAGTCTGGCATATTTACGTAAAGCTCGTAGGGCAGGCCATCCAAACTGGGTGACTTGCGCCTCATGCAGCCGACAAGGGCGTCCTGAATTTCGGCTGAAGTAATCGGCCTTTCGCGGCGCTCAGCGTCGACCGTCGAGATGCGCGGCAAGCCGTCAAGGTAGGGACTGAAATCCGCTACTCTCTCTGACTCGCCACTCTCCCCGAACAACCGAGCAAAGTGCTGGCGAAAGGCCTCACACATCCGCTTAGAATCGCTTATCTCGTGTCTGTCTCGGTCCGCCAAAGACCGAATTGTGGTTTTATTACCACGCTGCGCTTCCGCCACGCGGGCCCATCGAACAGCTTTAGTTCCCTCGTTTCTCAGCGCACGCGCCTTAGCTCTGACAATGCAACCTTCGTGTTTGGAATTGAAGAAATGATCTAATGTCATTCTCGCCGCTAGCACGTCAGTTGCGATGCCACTACAAATAGCCTCGTCTAACTTATCTACCAGCTCCCCCTCCTTTCTATTTTTCTCTAACGCTAGTTCTTTGCTGAACTCTATCGAAGTTACTCTAATCTCTCTTTTGAGAGCCCCCCCCCCCCACCATCTGTTGTTGATGATCCCCCCTGTCAACTTTTGCTTAACTAACTTATTGACTCGGTCCCTGTAAGCCTTACGTGCCGGAAATGACATGTTCAGCTTCCAGTAACCCGGTCCTAACCTACGCGTTTTATTTAGGTCGACCGTACAGATCACAAATTTGTGATCTGAATAGGCGACCGTTTTAAAAAGCGGACAGCCCACACTATTTCTATCTATTTTCCTAATGAAGATTTTGTCTATATACGATCTAGATGACCCCATTCGGTTGGTCCATGTCCATACTGGCACATTGGGGAAGTCTAGTCGATACCTGTCAGACAGTTGGAACTGGCTGAGTAGGTGCTTGAGGCTTTTGCACCCCCCGCTCCTATCGGCTACTCCCACACAATCCCAGCGTGCGTCTAAGATGCCATTCCAGTCCCCTGCTAACAGTAAAGGGCGAGACGTACCCAGAAAGGTCTCCAGGCGCCTAAATAAGTCAGGTCGTCCGGCCCCTGTAGGGGCGTAGACGGCCAGCAGTCTAAAGGCACCACCTTCGCTACTGCTCACATCCAAGACCACCAACTTACCGTCCGGGTCCCGGAAGATCGACCTTACCTCGAGATCCAGTCCTTTCCTAAACAGCACTGCCACCCCACCCCCCATTCCCGGCCTGCTAACAGATGCGAAGATCTGATAGTCGTCGAAAATGGGGGCTAGTGCACGCGTGTCGGAAATTCTGGTCTCGCTTACGGCAATCACATCCATTTCCAGCGACCGGAGGTCGTTGAGCAGGCGACCCTGCTTCCAGGGTGACCCCAGGCCGCGAACATTTAAACTTCCTACTCTTAATATGGCCATATTGGTAAGCTAAGAGAGAGAGAGGGAAGGTTTACTTACCTCCCGGGTCTTGTGAAGGTCGGGTGGTTCGACCTCCATGGTTGGTGGGGTTTCTTTTGGGAACCCCTTTAAAAGTCTTGATGTGGGTTTCACATTCGGGTTTCCCACGTCTTGAGGAAAGCTCTCTCGAATTTCTTTGAAGGAATTGAGTGACATTCGGACCAGAAGCAAATCTTCTGGCACGCAAAATGTGCTCATTTCAAAAATCTCCCCTCTGTTTGAATGTCCTCGCTTCGCGCTAAGAGGGCCATCAGTTTATCGTTGGCCCTTCTGACAAGCACGAAGTTTTTAACATTTTGTTGGTGTGGTTTTATTTGTTTTCGTTTTGGTGAAGGTGGTGGCGATGGTTTTGGTGGTGTTGTTTCGGGTATGTCTATGTTTGTTGTAGGTGTGGTGTCTGCAATTTCAGGTATTTGTGTGTTTATTTGTACTTGTGTTTGTTTAGGTTGTTTGCGTTTCGGGGATTGTGGAGGTGGTGTCGATGTTGCTGATGGTGCTGATGTTATTGGGGAAGGGTCTGCGTTAGTGGTGTCTGTATTTTTTGTTGTGTGTGTTTTTGTGTTTTGTTGGGGCTTTTTTTTTTTTGTGAGTTTTCTCTGTTTTTTTGCACTTTTGGGTTTTCCTTCATCTTCGGTGCTGGAAGACAAAGGGTCTGTGTCTGTGAGTGTCTCTGTGTCTGTGTGTGCGTTTATTTTTTTTTTTGTCTATGTATATAGTTGGGGGGGTAGGGGGAGTGGGAGAGCTTTCCTCGTTTTCTCCTTGGATTGGTTTTGGTGTTGGTGGTGATCCGGCTGCTTTTGATGTTGGTGTCCGTGTTTTTGTTGATGTTGTTTTTGGTGGTGGTGGTGGTGCAGCTTTCCGTGCTGACACTGGCGTTGGCAACAAAGGAGGTTTGCGACCCCCTGCATTTTTGCGCTGAGGGCAGAAGGCTTGAAGATGCGTGGCTTCCCCGCAAACGAAGCAACGTGGCCTTCTTCCGTCAATCATTAGTTGGATTGTTGTCCCGTCCTGCAGGCGGGCAAAATCTGGGATGTTATTTATATCCTCCGGTTTCATTTGGAGAAGAATCTCCAAATCCATTCCGGACCAGTCTTCTCTCTCTGTCCTTTTGATGTCCAGGAGGGTGGTGTCTGTCCCCTCCTCGATTACGCATCCCAGCAGCCACCATATGTTCATTCCTGGTGGGATGCTGGGAATGCGTACCTTCACTGTCCTTTTACCCATATAGGACGGATGCATGATAATGCGTTCCGTTCTGCAGGGGATCACCGAGTGCTTAATAGCGAGGGCCTCGGATTTGAACAGTACCGAGATGGTACCGAACTGTTTGCCTCTTGCTTTGTACTCTATGTTACTTCCGATGTACTCCAAAGCAGCCTCTACCTCTGCTTGGCTCGCAAGTTCCACTTTTCGTGTCTGCACCGAAATACATCGAAAGAGCACCGTCCTCCTTTGCATGGCCGCTATTGCCTCGTCCGGGATGGTCAGGTTTTCCCAGGACTTCTCCCGTTTAATTAGCCTCCACGCTTTGGCCAACTGTTCGTCTTTATCGCTAATATCAATATCGATATTCAATAAGCGCTTTGTTTTTGCTGCTGCTGCTGCAGCAAATGTGGTGTTTCTGATGCTCTTATTGTTGTTGTTGTCATTCTTGCTGTTGCCACCGCCATCCTTGTTTACATTGAAGCTGTCGGTGTTTTTGTCGTTATTGCTCTGAGTTGTTGTTGTGGTGGTGGTGGCGGTGGTGGTGATGTCGTTTTCAGATGATACTGCTGCTCTGGCAGAAGGTTGTGATGGTAGCTTTTTAGTTTTGCCTTCACATTCAGCAGAGTGGATGACAGGCATGACTGTAGCCGTCGTAGTCGTGGTGAAATCTGCAGTGGCTGCCTTTAAACTTTTGACCTGAACGTTGTTTACCGTTTCACGGTCGAAAATTTCCATAATTTTCTTTTGGTGGGGAATCGATTTTTTTTCGAAGATTTTAAAAATAAATCTGAATATTCGAGCTTAAAGCCCGAATATTGAGAGGTATCCCTCTCTTTAAATCAAGATGTGTACCTTAAGTTTCGTTAATGACAAGAAAATACAAAAAAAAGACACTTTAAAACAGCTTAAAGCTACGAACCTTTTCCCCGCAGACTTGTCTGTCTTCACACATGTGCGGCCATAATAATAATAATAATAAAAGCACACAAATAAACATACATATCTCTACTTTCTTTATTTCAATAGAAAGTCTGAATTCTCACACCCCAGCGAACCAGCCATATTCACTGAACCAGAACAATTCTCCCATCCCATTTCTCTTGACCATTATCTTTTGTTTGGCACAAAATTCTCTAAAAGGCTACAAAATAAAATCCCAGATACTCACGCGAAATTTAATAAACTTGTTCACGTGACAGTCATAATTTCATTTATAACCAATCAAATTACATTTTTTTTAAAAAGCCTTCGTGAGTCCCCCTTTTTTTAATTAAAAAGAAATTCAAACACAAACTGGCGCGAAAGCTGATGTGCTTATTCACGTGACTGCATCAACCAACCAAACTTCACTCATATATGAAAAAACAACCTGACGCGAAATGTATTATACTTATTCACCAACCAATCAAATTACTTCTCTAAAAACCTGGCATTTCGAGCCACTTTTTTCCATATAAAACAAGTAACATTCAAAGACCAACCAGATGTGAGATAAACCACAGACCCTCCATCTCAACCCTACTTTTGAAAAGCAGAAGAACTGTGAAACCGGTAAAGGAAGCAAATAAATATATATATATTTTTTTTTAAAGATTCCATTTATCGTTTTCGGTGTGCCCGGCCGACTGATCTCACTCGATATGCAAATTAGGCTGCTCAGCCATTAATATGCATAAGGAAAGTATATACTTTCAGACGTTCAACCATCTGACAGGAAGGTATACGATACTGACGATAGCTAATAAGCTTGAAACTAGTACATCGTTCCTGTGTCAGTGTTGAACAAAAAGATGACGTGGTTGCCTAAACACTGTACGGCGTAATTCGGGCTGTTTGTTTGTTTACAAACAAACAAACCGAGCAATATAATAAATGTTCGGTAAACCGATACGTGCATATATATATGTGTGCATGTATGTATATATGTATACATACTAATGTACGTCTGTATACATATATGTATGTACGTATACATACATACATACTTTCATATATATATATATATATATATATATATATATATATATATATATACATGCTTGTGTGTCTGTGTCTACATGTATGTTTGCATGCATGAATGAATAAACTATGCTTTAGATTTAGTAGAATGTACAACCACTGATTCCAGCTATTTGCACTATCGTATGTTTTGGTTTCTAGTAATTCCCTGGGGAATTGGTTGACCAAATGCTTTGCTTAATTGTTTTATTTATTGTTCAAGAATGTATTCTTTCTCTTAGATTTCTGGTATTTTTTGAAAGCAAAGTATTAGTCCTTAAAATACTACAGTGGGCCCTGCGATGCTACTGTGGGCTCTTGCAATGCTACCATGAGCCAGCTGGGGCCCACTTGCCATTGAGAAACCTGTTAATCTGGCCAGTCCGCCACTGTATGTATGTATATTTATGTGTGCGTGTGTGTGTAAGCGCGTGTATGTGTGTATATCTGCGTGTGTGTGTGAGAGAGAGAGAGGGGGAGCGTGCGTACGCGTATGTTTGTGTGCGTGTGTATGTGTTTATGTGGTAATTAGTATTATGATGAGACGGTTTATGCGTGTATGTGATAGTGGTATGACAAGATTGTTTTCGCACTATCAATTAATTCCGCTAGGTTCAGGGCCCATGTTAAAGGAAAGAAAAATGTGAAAGCCTCTCTTTTTTCAGTGTAGCTTCACTGACATTAAGCCGGCTGTAAAAGATCTATGCGGTGAGACTTGGGAATTATGCCTTCATGTTAGTTGGCAGAACCTAGAGTGTACACTGAGAAAAACTGACCCACATACATACATACATACATACATACATACATACATGAATATATAAATGTTTTATTGTTTTTCCATTGTGATCCTGTCTCTATTTGTACTCCTGAAGGAGGGCTTAAACCCGACACATCGAACTTTCTTTCCTCTTTTCAATATAAAGCCTGAAACTAATAAGAATTTTTGTACCACTGTTTGTTGTCTTTTTGAACTATATATATATATATATATATATAACGAAGGAAATGTGGTAAGGAACCAGGTGAACCATAACGCACCAAAGTACTCAATACTTAGGGTAGTAGAGTGGGTAATAGGAACGAGTAGGACCCCGACGGCTGAGCTCAAGCCGTTTCGACGGCTAATTCTGGACTAAAAAGTTAGTCCAGAATTAGCCGTCGAAACAGCTTGAGCTCAGCCGTCGGGGTCCTACTCGTTCCTATATATATATATATATATATATATATAGAGAGAGAGAGAGAGAGAGAGAGAGGGGCGGGGGGGTATGGTCTGTCGGTATTGAAGCAGATAAAAAGAAGCGTTCAACGACCTATATAAATGGTGCAAGTCGGAGCATTATATATTAATATAAGGTCGGAGGCCATATTGTTGATTCAAGTTAATTTTAAATTCCGTTATACATATTTCACTGAGGACTATCAGTTATGATAACTTGAGCTCTTCAGACGGCAAAATCTAAAGTAAACATTCAAAGTTCCTAAGGAACCTTTAAATTTGGAAAAATCCAATAATTTCCCCTAAAAATATTTTCTTTTCATGATACAGGAGGGCGGCCGAACGCGTGCTATTGTTTCTTCGACGGCTGAATTGAGAGATCACAGCTCCTATACTATAGGCATGTGGTTAGAATGTCGCAGGAAAGAATCGCTGGACAGGCAAAACCACACGACAGGAGACCCAGGGGTAGACCCCGAGCAAGATGGTTGGATAACATCCATGAGCTTGGCTGGTCGCGTTCCGGGTGGGAGAGGGACCAAGCCAGATCAGTTGGAGTCAGTTGCTTATGATAGGAATGTCAGTAAATATCTCCAAATTCTTATTTTCAAAACTATATTAAAATACTATACTTCATTATAAATATTGTAACGAAAGGGTTAAATGTGTCAAAATATTTCTGGCCATTTTCTGAAACACAAAATATCCAGATATTTATCTGTCTTTGCAAAATCAGGAATAACCATTGATAGTTTGACAGATCCAGATCCCTGATTAATATACTTGTAACCATTCATTATCATACTGAAGATCACCATCATCATCAGTATCATCATCGTTATCATCATCATCATCATCATCATCATTCTCATCATAATCTTCTTCTTCTTCTTCTTCTTCTTCTTCTTCTTCTTCTTCTTCTTCTTCTTCTTCTTCTTCTTCACCATGTGTCACCGAGGGATCTTCTACTTGGTTACTCGATTTGCTAGAAATAGCTACAATACCCCCTCGTGCCACACCTTAACATCTTAATATAATTGTGATACGTTGTCTGAAAAATACATTGAGATGGTCATTGCTTCGTGGCCTCTATCAGATGCAGGTGACCCCTAAGGAAGAGTTCATTATCCTTGGGTCACCGATCCTCCTGCTTGCCATTCACTCTACCCTTACATTCAAACTAGGTCAGCTAGAATCTATGACAAGTAAACTGAGCCTGATTGACGCCCACCCGTTGCTCTTTCTGTTGACGAACTGCTTCACTATGCCGAAGCTCTTATACAACTTCTGCAGTACCCAAGAATCTCTCCTTACAGATCTCGACACCTGCATCCGACTGGCTGTTGAGGAAACATGCACCGTCCGGTTTGACAACACTGGATAAAAGCAAGTCACCTTACCAATCAAATAAGGTGGTCTTGGACTTAGGTCTCCTGTCCCACTGTCCCTGCCTGCTTTCCTTTCGTCGGTGCCCGCTTGCCATAACCCCATCGACAAGGTTCTCCACTACAAACTGAACCAACGGCCTACACGACATGGAACCAGCTCAGCCTCGTCCTGTGAACGTCCATCCACCTCTCACCTTCGTAGATGTCCATTCCCCTCAAACTAAATGGGAGGCCATCCTTTGCAACACGATTTCAGACGGGTTGGTGCACCCATTCGACCAGCACCGTCTGGCATGTTTCCGCTCGGCATCCCAACCCTACAGTGATGCCTGACTCAACACAATTCCCTCACTTACAACTGGCATTTAGCTGGATAGCGACTGCTTCCACATTGGTGTTTCGCTGAGGTTCGGCCTCCACGTCTGTGAACTTCACAAATACCTCTGCGGAGCCATTGTGGATATTTTCGGTCTCTGACCACTGTCATGCCATTACAGTGCTGGCCGCTCCCACGTCATGCTGCTTTCAACGAGATCATAAAGCATGGCCTGGTGGGAACAAGCTTCTCTTCTCAGCTTCAGCCAGCATGGCTGGCAACCTGGTACGTTTGGTTACCAGTCCTGGCTCTGCTGCCCGCCAAACCGAAGAGAGCAAACTGTCCAAGTATCGGCCGCGCTCAGATAGGTTGGTGGTAGAGCCTGTAGCAGTGGAGACTTCCGGCGTTCTTGGACCCTGGTCCACTACCCTACTCACTGCTGTCGGAGCGGACCTGGCAAGCTCCGCGAAACAGAGTGGCTGTTCCAGCGCGTTTCCTCACCACCCTCCGGAGCAATGTATTCTCCATCCTGTCGGGCGGGACCCAGAGGTGGGGAACAAGTTAGTTGCAACTAGGGGATATTCCTTCGGGTGTCACTCTCTCTCTCTAAAACACACTTTCAGACACACGATTGTATTAAACATTTCCAATATTTTAAAGATTCTATTGAACACGTAAAAACTCTATCTTCTTCTTCTTCTTCTTCTTCTTCTTCTTCTTCTTCTTCTTCTTCTTCTCAATTCCATCTCTCTTTCCTATTTCTATTTCGTATCTCATTCTACGTTTTCTCTCACGTGACATACTCGCATACACACACACACACATACACATACACACAATGATTACAACAGAGAACTAGAACTTACTGGTTAGCCATAAACACATCGTAATCTATTCAAAATTCGTCAATCCTATTTAAAAATGTATCTTTCCTATGTATGAAAGGAATTCCGCAGAAACACATCTTTGACGCATAAAGTAACGAGAACTAAGTGTATAATTCACGTTTTTAACATCAACACATGTTGTATGATACAATGATGGAATTAGAAGAATGTGGTGGAAAAATATACTGAAGCTTTTAGGCACGTGTGGCATTTAAATGTGTTATTTTCTATAATTGCTGTTGTCGTTGTTATGTTTGTTGCTACAGTGGAGTTGGGTCTTGGAAGACCGCTAATCAGGCAACAAGATGACATTAACTGAATATGTGTATGTGCTCTCTAAGTTTAGTTCTTTGTTTGCTATGTAATGTAATATATAATCTAGTTTCGATTCTAATGAAAGAACATTAACTTTTTGCTTTTTTTAAATACGTTCTTGATAGTATTGTTTTAGAGCAAGGGTCGGCCACCTTTTGGAGAGAGAGGGCCAAACACCTATGCAGTGTCATGGAGGAGGGCCATGTTATTAAATATGTAGATAAATTTTCTGGAGGTTTAAAGCAAAACAAAGAATTTAATATATTTTTATTTTAACAAGGCCCCTTTATTTTACTGCAGAAATAACAAAAAAAAAGAAAAAAAACTACAAACCCATTCAACAAAAAAAAAAAAAAGCAAATTCCTTATTTTACTGCAGGAATAACAGAAAAACAACTACTATCACAATCAACAAAAAAAAAGCAAATTCATTGCTACAAACGAAATACAGTTAGAAATGGTAAATGATTTAATGAGACACTTGTTTCTGCTTATTGTGCGATAACTTCTCCACATCAGGTGAAATATTTGTCGATGACAGGAGCAAAACATCATCCAGGTGGTCGTCACGCAACCTTGTTCTTAAATGACTTTTAGTATATTTCATTTTGGAAAAAAGTGGTTCACAAGCATATGTACTTCCAAATAATGATATCATCAGTTTCGCATTAGTCAAGATGTTTTTATATTTTCCGCTTGGCAATATAATTTCTTGTAGAAGTCAGCAGTGGATTCGAACTGAAATTTCGATTTCAAAGATTCGTCGCACTGTAAGTCAATTAACTCCAACTGATATTCTTCTGCCACTTGCTCCACATCTCTTTCGTAAGGAGTACCAAATAACTTAAATAGAGTTCCATATTGCCGGAAGTCAGCAAAACAAGAGGAAAACTCGCTTCTCAAATCCTTAATAGAGCTCACAAAGATGTCTGGTATTATATCTCTCTTGTGATTTTGGAGACTTGGAAAATGAGAGTAGTTTCCTTTTTGAAGTTGTGATACCCACAGTCGAAGTTTTCTCTCAAAAGCAGTAATTTGACCAAACATCTCAAATACAATTTTGTTCTTTCCTTGAAGCTCAAGATTCAAAGTGTTCATGTGGGTCGTGATGTCCACTAAAAAAGCTAACTTGACAACCCACTGTGAATCCTGAAAGTAAGAATTATCTTGATCTTTGCACTCTAAAAACATAAAAATCTCTTCTCTCAATGCATATACTCGTTCTATCATTTTTCCGCGGCTAAGCCATCGAACATTTGAAAATATGTAAGGTCGCCATACTCTGCTTCAATTTGTTTTAGAAATTCTTGAAACTGGCGGTGATTTAATCCTCTTGACGGTATAAAATTCACTGTTTTCACGACCACTGCCATGATGTCCTTAAAATTCAGTGACTTTGCACATAATGCTTCTTGATGAATAATGCAATGAAGTTTGATTAGTTTTTGATCAATACCGATGTGGTTTTGGAACAAGGCAACAAACCCCTTTTTCTCTCCAACCATTACTGGTGCTCCATCTGTGATTACTCCAGAAAGCTTTGATAAATCCAGATTCATTTCGGTAATCCATTTTATTATGCTTTCCAAAATATCTGCTCCAGTGCTAATGTCCTTCATAGGAATCAATTGTACAAATTCTTCCACAATATCAAATGTTGGTGTTACACCCCTCACAAACACTGCAAGTTAACAAGTATCCTTCATATCTGTGGTTTCATCGATAGCAATGGAATAATACTCCAGATTATTTAAAATGCCATCCAAGCCACTTCTGACATTTGCTGCCAGCTCTTCAATTCGCCTTGTTACTGTTCTTGCCGATAAGCTGATCACAGAAAATAATTCCCTTTTTTCTGGACAAACAACATCTGCTACCTTCAACAATAATTCTTTGAAGAAATCTCCATCAGTAAAAGGTTTCATCCTTTCTGCAATTAGCTTTGACACCTCGTAGCTAGCACGAGTGTTGCGGTCACTTTCTTCAACTTTTCTAGTGAAAAAGGATGATTGCTTTTTTACATTATTTCTCAGCCGTGCAACTTCGTTTACTCGTGCTTTCCCAGTAAAACTGTTGTAATGATTATGACGAGTTTCATAGTGCCGTTTAATATTTGAAACTTTCTTCACGGCAATGGTTTCATTACAAGTTAAGCAAACACATTTTCCGAAGTGCTCAATGAAAAAATAGCTAAGTGTCCAGCCATCGTTAAAAGCTCGGCACTCCAAATCCACTTTTCTTTTCTTAGCTTCCATGGGCTTGTTTTTGTTCAAACAAAAAAGATTTATGGACAGGAAAAATGAACAAAAAGTATAATAATCAGAATGAAGAAATAAGAAACAATGAAAACAAATGTAAATGCAAATACAGTAATGCGATAAAATATGATAATTGTGAATAAATTATATAAAACCAGGTTTCTAGCGATGTTGTTAGATCAGGGTTGCCATTTGTTTTTTTAAACCACTTTTGACCTAATTCTAATAATAATAATTCACACAATTTATCACAAATAATTAAATTATTATCGAATAAAGATACCTACTGTATAGTTGTTATACCACCAGACAACAAACTCAAATGAAAATACTCTGGGGAGGAGGGAACGAAGTAATTTTTCCAAGGACAGCTTTACCTTGTGTCGGTGGGGGGGGGGGGGGGGGGGCACAGGTAAGGTCAGGCAAACGAAGACGACAATAATTCACGAGTGATTTTATTGAATGACAATATGGGTATAAAAGCGAGTCATGCGAACCGTAAGGTAGTATACCTTCCAGTCGCTGACGAAAATGCATACTTCCAGCCAACATTTGTGTTTGTTGACTGGAACAAAAACACATACATGAAATCACAGGAAATAATAATACACGTGATATAATGCTTGGCGGAAAGCCCAGAAAAAGATGGATGAGAGGAAATAATAATAAATGGAAAATATAATAAGGTTACAAAGGTATCTGTAAATATATACGGTATGAGCAGCGATTTGTGATGGGCATCAGGTCGGCACAACCTTGAAGTGAACTACTGTATCTGTATTCGATACTAATTAGATAATTAGTGTCCAGTGTAAGATGGCGGGCCGGACAAAAATAACTCGAGGGCCGGATGTGGCCCGCGGCCCGGGGGTTGCCGATCCCTGTTTTAGAGTGACAGACTCAGCAGAAGACCGACAAAATATCTGCGATATTTGACTGTAGTGTATTAGAGTGACAGATCGACTGAGAGCTGGACAAAATACCCTGCGATATTAGACAGTACTGTATTAGAGTAACAGGTCGACTGAGGGCCAGACAAAAAGGGTCTGCGGTATTTGACAGTAGGGTATTAGAGTGACAGATCAGCTGAAGTCGGACAGGAAAATCTGCGATATTTGACAGTACTGTATTAGAGTGACAGATCAACTGAGAGCCGGATAAAAGGGTCTGTGGTATTTGATAGTACTGTAATAGAGTGACAGATCGACTGAGAACCGAACAAAAAGGTCTGACAGTACTTATGCTTGTTGGTGAATTCAGGCGCATGTGGATTAAATACATACAGCTATTTAATATGAATTATAAAAGTAAATATGCACACACATGTACACCAGGTCCGAATACAGAGGAGCCGAACTCCCACTGTCATCGCCTCCGTCTCTCTCACCTTTCCCATCTCTCACTATTATGAGCTAATGGGGACCCACGCGCTGGCAGCCCCATGGCCCCGACGGACATAATAGAGACAGAATGAGAGATCGGCTGAGAGCCGGAAAAAAAGGTCTGCGGTATTTGCCATACTGTATTAGAGTGACAGATCGGCTGAGAGCCGGACAAAAAGGTCAGCGATATCTCCCTGTACTGTATTAGAATGACAGAATCGCCGGTGAGCTGAACAAAAGCACTGCGATATTTGAGAGTACTTTATTAGAATGAGACAATCCGCAGAGAGCTGGACAAAAGCCCTGCCATATTTGACAGTACTGTATTAGAATGACAGAATCGACAGAGAGCCGTATAAAAAGCGCTGCAATATTATATTACTCCCGTTTACGTGTTAACTTCAAAGTTTTGTTGGAGTTGGTTTCGTCTTTCGTCGTACAGAGTTGATGAAAACAAGTATAGCAATGTTAATTTAATACGCTGCACATTTTCATTGCAAAATATTGGCATTGTGACAAAGATAAAAATCAATATTGTCCTTTCTCTTTCTCGTTTCTCTCTATTTCTCTCCTTTTCCTCTCTCTCCTTTCCCTCTCTCTCTCCTTCTCACTCCTTTCTCTCTCTCTCTTTCTCTCTCTCTCTATATATATAGATATATAGATATTTTTCTCTCTCCCCTTCTCACTCCTTTCTCTCTCTCTCTCTCTTTCTCTCTCTCTATATATATATAGATATATATATATCTTTCTCTCTCCCCTTCTCACTCCTTTCTCTCTCTCTCTCACTTTTGTCTATTCTACCGCTACTACAATGAACACTGCACTTCTGAACAAGTTAGTTTCTTCGTACCACTTCAGTCTATAGCTATATGACACAATCGTTTCTCTTCCTCACGTCAGTGTCTCAACCCCACAACCAAACTAACACTTTTCTCTTCAATTAAGCCTCCCCAGAACGTAATTCTTCTGGAATTTCATCTCATAGAAAATATTTGTATCTTTTTTCTTTTCATTTTATCTTTTATTTTGTTTTATTTTTTGTTCAAAACATAATTGATGTAACTATATTGTCATGACAGCTTAAGTTAGACTGGCATATAGAAATTAAAAATACAGAAAATTTTCAAGATTTTACATTTATATTATATTGATCTAAAAGATTGTTTTTGAGCATTGGTTATTTACATAGATATAATTACATTAGCATGATTATAATCAAAATATTAGTTAAAAGAAAGAAAAAGTAAATACTTATTTATTTTTAGAAACGTTGAACGGATACGTATTTATTGAAAATTAACCTAGAGTTAAAAGTTTCAATGCTGTCTACTTTTGTGTTCAATCTCTACATCTCTTTTTTCCGTCCAGGCGCTTTTATGCCCAATTTGTTAGACCATTTTCCATAAACAAAAAATACGTGCGTTAAAGCTTCTAACTCTAGGTTAATTTTCAATAAATATAAAGTAAATATTTATGTTTACACGCTGCAAAATATCCTTGAAATTTCATATAGTAATGTCTCTTTATATCAAATCTATCCGAAATAAAGTTTTGTTTTTTTTTTGTTTTCTTTTGTCCTGTTATTCTTTAAATGATTCAATCATGAAATATATCACATGATCCACATGACAGGTGCAATGTGTCCGAAGACGGATGAGCCGAACTCCCACTGTCATCGTCTCTATCTCTCTCGCCCTCTCTATCTCCCTGTATTATGAGCAAATGGGGTCCCACATGCTGGCCGCCCCACAACCCCGGCGGACAGAATGGAGAAGGCGTTTCCCCGGAGGATGGTAAGGAAGATGCGCTGGAAGAGCCATTCCATCTCGCGAGGCTCACGCATGCGACTGGCCAGCTAAGTGCCTATGGTGGTAAGTAGGGAGGTAGCCCTAGGGCCAAGGACACCAGAAGTCTCAAATGCCACTGCAACTCAGCTGGTGCATTAGATTAAAGGGATGTAGTACTTGTTTTGTTCCAAACGAGGCTCTAATAGAAGACACTTGTAAAAAGAACCACACAGTGAGATTGAACCCAAAATCGAATGGTTGTGATACCAGCTCCCTAATGACACACCCACGCCAATACATTTGTATTCTTCTCTGTGATTAGTGATGTTACGAAGAATATACATTCCTCTCATTGGTCAGATACTATCTTAACACTATGCAACCTGCTCCATCAAATCATCATCACCATGAAACAAATGGCAGGTTGACTGATAAAATGACAAGTCAGTCAATCATATTGGTGGCCTCCTCACAGCCCCGGCGGACAGAATGGAGTAGGCGTTTCCCCGAGGGACGGCAAGGGAGACGCGCTGGAAGAGCCATTCCAGCTCGCGAGGCTTACACCTGCGGCTGGCCAGCTCAGCGCCTGTGGTGGTGAGTAGGGAGGTAACCCTAGGGCAGAGGACACCAGAAGTCTCCACTGCCAAGGGTACGACCGCAAACCTGTCGGAAACCTGACCGCAAACCTGTCGGTGTTTGGAGAGTTTGGCCTTCTCAACCCGACGTGCAGCAGAACCTGGGTTAGTCGCAGACTGCACCAGACTGCACCAGACTGCACCAGGTTGCGGCTGGAGAAAGTGTCGGTTCAAGTGGCATCCCAGACAAGGGGTTTTCCACCGCGGAACGGGAAGATAGTTTGATATAGCCGCTGGTCAGCTCTGATTAAGCAGACATAGAATTAAACCATTCTTGCTATAAACATCCCATCAGACAATGTATCGTAAAATACATTATCAAATTTGTCCTATTTATTTAAATAATAAATAGTGATATGTGAAGAATTACGCTGTTATTTCTAGCAAGTAAAATGACAACTTAGTGAGACTCTTGATTATTTTCTGCGAGTTTATTGCCGTTGCTTAACCACTCATCGGCCCAGATCTAGAATACATAATTCAGAGTATCGTAGCCATTATCGACCCAACTTTCAAACAATTTATCTAGGACTACGATAGCCGATGTGTCCGCACGTGGGCAAATGTCATTTGCTATAATCTCAGTTCGATCCATGCCTTGTGAGGCTCATCAGATGAACTGTATCTGTAAATCCAAAGTTCAGTATAGTCATAGACTTTGTTTCGCTGGATTTCCCTGGAAATTACGTTGATGGCAAACATTTCTGTGGAATGCTCAGCTATTTTCAGGCAAATTTCATGAGCAGGCTGTTCAGTTAGACAGACCATTGGAACACTCATGGTCGAAACCAACGAGGGTAATTCCATTATATCAATGTCCGTTAAAGTTTATTCTATTAGACAAAGTACAAGTCTATGTTGTGATTCGATATGCTAGAAATAACAGCCAGGTAAACCTCAGACTACGCTCTACCGTCTTAAAATGTAAAGGGTATAGTTTTATATTATATTCCTAAATAGAAAATAAAGGTTGAGTTCATGATGAATAGAAAATCTTTGGTTATAGGGAAAGTGTTTGGAAGCCCGTCGGATGAAATGTACTTGTAATTCAAAGGGCTGCCTAGCCCTGTCAAGCACTGTCGTGCTGGATTGTATTTAATTTTAGATCTTCTGGATCAAAGCTAACTAGCCCCAAATTGTTGGCATTGTACCTTGCTACAAACCATTGGATTGGCAGTATCGGTAGATGGTCGGACGCCATGCTTTGACGCATAGAGTTACGGCCCTTGCCATTCTGACTTCAAATCCCGCCGAGGTTAACTTTGCCTTTCATCCTTACAGGGTCGATAAAATAAAGTACCAGTAATGCACTGGGTAATTGCTGGCCTTGTGCCAAAAAGTAGAAACAATTATTACCACCAGGGCGGTGGATTGGCAGTATCAGTAGAGGGTCGGACGCCATGCTTTGTAGCATAGAGTTACGCCCCTTTACGGTCTGAGTTCAAATCCCGCCGAGGTTAACTTTACCTTTCATCCTTAAGGGGTCGAGAAAATAAAGGACCAGTAATGCACTGGGATAATTGCTGGCCTTGTGTCAAAAGTAGAAACAATTGTTACCACCAATACCACCACCACCACCACTACTACTACTACTACTACTGATGATGATGATGATGATGACGATGATGATGATGAGAATCCGGCAGCTGCTGCTGCTGCTAAACTACAAATATTGTCACTACTAATACGTTTACTACTAAAATAACAAGAATTACTGCTACTATTACTACACTACAGCTACACTAAAGCAACAATAACAAATACTACTACTGCAGTACATACAACAACAACTACTACTAAGATCACTACCACGGCGACTTCTAAAACAACAACTACTACTACTATCGGTGTCTTTTATTCTATACAATTTCAAAATATTTTCTTCCTTTATACAAAACTTATACAGGTGTCGGTAAATGGACTTGTCTGGTGTCTGTAAACCTCATATATGTGCTGCTTCTTCGTTTAGTTTTTCTCTTCTATGCAGAAGGAGACTGAAATATATGTCATGTGAAGCATCAAACCTAGAAGACAATTCTGCGAGAAATTTCATATACTTGTATAAAATGTCAAGTTAGCAACATAGTAACTTAGCAAGGTGAACAAACGTTACTCCACCGTTACCACTATGGCAAATAAGCCAACAACATCGACCCAGCATTAGCATCTGGAAACACCACACGTATATGAATGCTCACACTCACACTTATATACACTCACTTATACACTCACACCTATATATACACATTCAGGAAATTGTCCCAACAACATTTGCTGCTTATATATGCATATATAAATGTATGTATATATATATATATATATATATATATATATATATATATATGTAGAAGTTCTATTTAAATTGTTGGGATACAAGAAGCAAATATTTTTATAACTGATATAAAACATTCAACAAATTATTGGACTAAAAACACGATATATTAACAAATGGAAACTATATTTATAAAACCATATTTATTTCATTATACATATTTCAAGGACACCAAGTTAAATTATGCTGCGCTTTCATCAGATAAAATATAATATAGATCAGTTTTATAATAAATATTGACATACCCTTAAAGAATGCGACCCCACCATTTCTGTTGGAAGCTCCCGGATAGTGGGGTTATTAAATTTATTTAGTTTATTATACAAATTAGTGTCGGATATGTTTAAATCACAGTAGATTTAAAATAAGCCGTTGCAGTATGGAAAATATATATATATATATATATATATATATATATATATATATATATATATATATATATATATATATATATATATATATATATATATATATATATATATATATATATATATATATATATATATATATATATATATATAAGCAGAAGGGATATTCAATTTGTTGGTAATTCGACAAATATAAATGTTTATAACTGATTCAGAGCACTCGACAAGTTTTCTGGAGTATAATATTCAATGATATTAAATAAATGGAAACTATATTTATAAAACCATATTTATTCTATTATTTTATATTTCAAGGGTACTAAAAACTTTGGTACGCTTTCATCAGATAAAATACAAAGTGCGTTTTATAAATTTTGACATAGCCAAGGAACATACCTTAACTGTCCAGGAAGCTCCAACCGTTAAGGTTGTCTTTTTTTCCGGGTATGTCAATATTTATTTATAAAACAAATCTGTATTTTATCTGATCAAAGCGCACCATAATTTGCCTTGGTGGCCCTTGAAATATGTATAATAAAATAAATATGGTTTTATAAATATAGTTTCCATTTATTAACATATTGTATATATATATATATATATATATATATATATATATATATATATATATATATATATATATATATATATATGCGTATATATATATATTAGGAATTATTTCATACAAATGAAGCTGTTTTAGTCCTCTAAGAGTCATTTCTACATGTATCTATATGTATATAGATATATGTAGAAATGACTCTTATACACAAACACAAACATATATATATATATGTGTGTGTGTTTGTGCATATGTGTGTGTGTGTATGTGTAGTCACCAGTAACTATACAACTCCTTACTGCTTGTTGTGTGTGCATTTTGGCTGCTATTTCTAGCAAGTAAAATGACCACTAAGATGCCAATTTCTGTTTAATAAGATTGAAAACCTCAACAGATTCGTAAGATGTGCTGAAGTAAATTCCTTCGTGTATTTTAGCCCAGAACGTTATATGACATACAACCTTATGACACATCTCATAGCTGAGTTCCTTTATCTGATAGATATATCATCCATTAGATCTTTTATCAAATAGATTCTGTATATTATAGATGTTTTATGAATGACTTCTTGGATAACTTCAAAACACTTTAATTAGTGAATGATCTAATAATATACTTCTAGGAAGCAACTTTTATAGTGTTTAGAGTAATGGACTTGGTGCTGTGTAAAATCAGTTTTTATGAGTAAACAAACACCCTGTTTGATTAACGTTTAGTAGAGGCAATATAATTGTAGAAATCATTTACAAAAGGCGGGCTAGATTGCTATAATCCATAGAACGATGGATAAAAGTGGCTTCCGTTATTTAGTTACGTTAATTTACCTTCTAATTTCAAATCCCATTTGGATCAATTTAAACTCTTTCAACTACAGCCTTACTACTGTGGTCGATAAAATAAAGTATAGATAAAGTACTTGTTCCGTGTAATCAAATATTACAGCCCCCTCATCTCTTTCCCTTGTTGAAGGCCTCGTGTTTACGTCACGAGGCGGCATGGTCGAATGGTTAAGGAGTTCGATTCGCATGCATTATGTCCCGGATTCGTTCCTACTTCGCGGCATCTTACGCAAATATCATATACCATAGCCTCAGGTCGACCCATATACCATAGCCTCAGGTCGACCCATATACCATAGCCTCAGGTCGACCCATATACCATAGCCTCAGGTCGACCCATATACCATAGCCTCAGGTCGACCCATATACCATAGCCTCAGGTCGACCCATATACCATAGCCTCAGGTCGACCCATATACCATAGCCTCAGGTCGACCCATGGCTTGCAAGAGAAAATGTGTAAACGGAAACTGTTTGGAATCCCATCAGATCCGCCTGGGTTGTGGTGAGGCCAGCACGTGGGACCCCATTTGCTCACCAGAGAGATAGGGAGGGCGAGAGAGATGGAGGCGATGACAGTGAGAGTTCGGCTCTTCCACGTTCGGACCATATCCTTGTGGTTGTGTTTAGAAATAATTCTATACTAAGAACGTGTGTTAATACTGCTACTGCTGCTGTTACTGTCACTTATTTGTCAGTATTTCAGTTTGTGTTCTCATTGCCAGACACAACAGGTGATTGTAGTTGACCAGCTAACTCATCTGCTCATACTACTACCACTACCACTAGAATGTGCCTGTAATTCAAAAGTCCAGCTTTGTTACACTCTGTGTCATGCTGAATCTCCATGAAATTAGCATTAAGGGCACACGTTTCTGTGGAATGCTCATTCTCAAAGCGTCGGAGACCAATTCCATTCCAATTTCACGTTTGTAATCTTTATACGTATATTTGACATATTTACATCTAACCACCCAATGTGTGTATTTATATGAACATTTATGCATTCTCGGTTACCCCTATTCTGTATATATACACAGATATAGCTTTATCTTATACTTCTGCTATTTAGTCCCTACTTTAATGTATACCTTACATAACTAGAATCATAGGCACTAATAATATGCTAATCAGTACGTCCATTTAAACCGACTATTATAAATTATTGGGTAGGGCCGTGGATTGGCAGTATCAGAAGAGGGTCGGACGCCATGCTTTGCAGTATAGAGTTACGGCCAGAGCTCAAATCCCGCCGAGGTTAACTTTGCCTTTCATCCTTACGGGGTCGATAAAATAAAGTACCAGTCACACACTGGGGTCGATTTAATCGACTTCCCCCTCCCCAAAAATGTCTGGCCTTGTGCCTATATAAGAAAGCATTATAAGGTGGATTGGCAGTATCGGTAGAGAGTCGGACGCCATGCTTTCCAGCATAGTTACGTCCCTCTACGGTCTGAGTTCAAATCCCGCCGAGGTTCACTTTGCCTTTCATCCTTACGGGCCGATAAAAAAGTACCAGTAATGCACTGGGTAATTGCTGGCCTTGTGCCAAAAGTAGAAACAATTATCAATTATTGGGTATATAAGACCCTCGATTACAATTTGTCTTCTAGTTATTTAGATAATATACACACCTCCTCATGGATACCCCACTGGGCTTGCAAAACGGTTATGGTATTAATCTTCTTTTTGTTTTCATTTTTACACGGGGTTACGTATATTTGATTTGTTTACATGTCTACACGTTTCCGCAATCTCGGTTACCTCTACCAAAATATAACTTTATCATGTATATACATATATATATATATATATATATATATACATATATATATATATATATATATATATATATATATATATATATATATATATATATATTAGAAAG
>OZ024742.1:307046082-307061082 GCA_964016885.1 Eledone cirrhosa
ATCTAACACTGTTTTATTCAACACAACTTAACCTATGAAAGGTAGTAGATGTTCCCTCATTTCTCATAACTTCTGTGTTAAAGTGTATGCTGAGTACTGAGTCACGAGTTTCTATATTTACTACAGGTGTCTCGTGTTTGTGTCTGAATAAAACATGTTAATCTAATTGCCACAATTTACCTAGTAGAATAATAGAGCAGCATATCTTCTAAGCAACGTTACCTCTGAAAAACCAGCGAGTAGGGGAGATCAGTTTCTCATCCGCTGAAACAGCAATAAATGAAAACAAAGCTCTATGGAGTATTGTAATTGGTGAGAACTTCAACATGTCTTCCTTCAAAAACAAATTCTAGCAAGCCCTGTTTATTTATTTCAACATTACAAGAACTTCACGAAGTCAAGATATAACATACAGAATGAAATAAAAAAAATTTAAATATATCTTTGTTAATGTTTAAAAATTTATTTAGCAACTTATTTTACTCAAGCTGTTAAATTTGATTATGTAAAGACTTTGCAGATCAAGACAATATTGGCTAGAGGCTCAAGACAGTAAATGTGTGAAAAATATAAATGTTTAATATTCATATTTTGAATAAAATTCTAATCACGTTTATACTCTTCTCCACATAACATAAATTGCTAAAAATGATGTCTGAGACTAACCATTACTTAAAATACAGTGCACAAATTAAATTTGCCATATTTAGACAGAAAAACAGAAAATCACCAAATCATTATATATATACGACTAATCAGGATGTAACCGGTGGAGTACATGTGTTTCTTCATATCGAGTATATATATATAAGACCATTATTGCTCCCATCAGTCTACTAACCCTCAGCAAATACCCTAAACCGAATGCCAACCTGTACCCATGTCTCCGGCCAAACAAACCATACCCACCCTCCAAACATTAATCACGTATTCCAACTAGACATGCTTTGTTTCTCTAAATAAATTGATCATATTGTCAGCACGACCAAAAAGGTTCATCACATTCAAAATCCAGCTGTGCGACCCCATATTGTAAACTTCTTTTATAATCTATCTACGCAAAGGTTAAGTTTGTGAGTCTTCTTTTGCAATTCATATTACCATCTTGTCAATGAGTATTTGATCTTTTGTACTCATACTACCTTTCTTACGAACTTTTTGCTCCAGTGGTAATAAACCATGCTCTATCAGGTGCTTAAACCATTCCCCCGCCAAAATGGTAGTCAATGGCAAGCATATAATAAGCCTAAAATTTAATACAACGGTATATTTTCTTTAACACATGACAGAGTTCTTCCAGTTGTCATTCACATTGCTACATTCCCTTCTTGAAGACAGATTTAAGCTGATGTGCTATTCTGTCATGAAGGGAAGTCCTTTTTTTATCCAGTATCCTTACACTTTGTCTATCCCAGGTCCCTTCCACTTAGGTGTCTTACTGGCCTTTTTCTTTTCGTTGTCACAGACGTTTTCTTTATTCTGTCCTTTTTTAGCTTGAATTTTTACATTCTTTAAATATAACGCTTCTCCATTGTGTACCACAGGATTATCCCAAATATTATTCCAAAGGAGTTTGCTTTCGTTCACATTCGGGCTTATATCATTCTTCCTCATACCACGATTTCATCAAATAATTTTCTTTGGTTTTCCTCAAACAATCTATTTTGTCTGTATTATTTGATTCAGGGCGGTGAATTGGCAGTATCGGTAGAGGGTCGGACACCATGCTTTGACGCATAGCGTTACGGCCCTTGCCATTCTGAGTTCAAATCCCGCCGAGGTTGACTTTGCCTTTCATCCTTACGGGGTCGATAAAATAAAGTACCAGTAATACACTGGGTAATTGCTGGCCTTGTGCCTAAAGTAGAAACAATTATTTGATTCATGCGGTGGAATGGCAGTATCGGTAGAGGGTCGGACGCCATGCTTTCCAGCATAGTTACGTCCCTTTACGATCTGAGTTCAAATCCCGCCGAGGTTGACTTTGCCTTTCATCCTTACGGGATCGATAAAATAAAAGTACCAGTAATGCACTGGGTAATTTGCTGGCCTTGTGCCTAAAGTAGAAACAATTATTTGATTCATGCATCATACATCTGTAATTTAGCAGTAGTTGTCACAAGAAGTTTTTTCAATTCTTCGTGTACTATATCTAGACCGTTTTTGCTTGTTCAGTTCTCATGATCCACTTTTGATATGGTATTTTCATTCTGCATATTTTTCCCAAAATCAGCCCTAGTCTTTTTAATTTTCAACTTAATTTTATTCCTCATTGTGGTTCTTTATTTTCCAATGTATGTTCCCTAATAGGGTTCTTAATCCTACTAGTACTGCTACAACATTTGCACCAGCCTGGAGAAATGTGTTTGCTTCTTTGGTATTTATAGTTTCAATTATTTCAATCACTGAGTTGATATTTCCAGCAATGGCTTTCTACTTGCTTCTGTCAACGTATCTAAATTTTGTGGGTTGGTCACCTTTTCTTATCCTTGTAGCTAGCCGTTTCACAATGTTACATTTCCCTTCATCCTATCATCTTTCTCTTGCCACCAAAATATCATTTTCATCAATGTCTAACCCAACCAAGTTGACTTGATTCGTTCTTTGTTGCTCACTTTCCTCTCATTAATTGGCATTCACTTCCCTAACTTCGTCATCTCTGAAACTATTATTCTCTTCCAATATAACTGCTCTTCTCATCTCTTCAATTTCCACTGTTGTTAACAACTCATTTGTAATCGCCCTGGCTTGATCGATTAGTTGCTGTTCACTAAATGGAAATAATCCCTTTTCATTTCACCGTGTTTTCATTGTTTTCATGTAACCTCTCTTGGAAGGTTCACTTTTCATATAACATTCCATCACTATTTCGTTTGCCTCTTTCTCCTATTTTTTCCGTCTCCCTCTCCTTCTTTGGCAAGCCTTCGTCGGTAGACGACCGGGTCCATCCTGCTGTACTGTGGAACAACTGTCGGGCGAAGCTCCTTCACTAATTGATTCGGTGGTATTAACGCAGTCCTGGGTCATGCGAAGACCGAGAGGGAGCATTTGGAAACTAGAATGTCTCCAAGCGCTCACAGTCCTCAGCCAATCGCGCAGTACGATCGGGGAAATTCCACCTTGGCGTTCTATAGAGGGTTAGTGACGGGGAAAAAACGACTACATTCTTGGGAAGTCTCTGGGTGTTTACGAAAATCAACTAGCCACTCTTTTCCAGGGGATTTTCGGTTCAGGGCATAACTTCCAGTGCTACCGAGGAGCTTTGCCAGTTCGAGATAAACTCTAGGCATGGAAGTGCCGTCAGACGGGCCTGTTCGAGTGTCCGAATATTGCTGACCTGTGGATTTATGTCGAACACCTGATGTCACGTGTGGGACTGATCCGACTCTCATTATGAAAATCGCCCCACCGTCTTATTTTAGAGGGGAAGTACATGTGTTTTTTAACTACCTGATGACCATGACGAAAGAAGTCGTGTGGTAGACGCATGTATATATATGTATATATATATATATATATATATATATATATATATATATATATATATATATATATATATATATATTAAAATAACAGATTAAAGTTTAAGCAAAGAATCGCTTCAGAAGATCCCGTTAAGGGTGTAAGCAGCGATTCTTTGCTTAAACTTTAATCTGTTATTTTAATAAATATTTGCTCTACGGTTCTTATATATTTGATATATATTTATCCTTATCGAGCCCTCTTTGGATTTTAGTCTTCAAATTTATTATTACTATATGTATATATATATATATATATATATATATATATATATATATATATATATATATATATATATATACATATATATATATATACATATATACATATATATACATATATACATATATATATACATATATACACACACACACACACACACACACACACACACACACACACACACACACACACACACACACACACACACACACACACACACACACACACACACACACACACACACACACACACACACAAAATTGCAAACTTGACTGTCACCACAGAATATTAACCTGAAGATTGCGAAAGCATGAAAGTACTTGTTCAATTAACACTTAATATTTAATATTCTACCATACCATTTCATTCTAATACCATTATAAACTTTAAAGGATTGTAACTAAAACGAGTAAATCAGACAAAGTTGGAATTCTTTTTAATAATATAATCTTCTATACACAATCATACACACCTGTGTATATTTATATATATATATATATATATATATATATATATATATATATATATATATATATATATATATATATATATATATATATATATATATATATATTTATATATATATATATATATATATATATATATATATATATATATATATATATATATATAGTAATAATAATAAATGTGAAGACTAAACTCCAAAGAGGGCTCGATAATGATAAATATATATCAAATATATAAGAACCCTAGAGCAAATATTTATTAAAATAACGGATCCCGTTAAGGATTCTTTGCTTAAACTTTAATCTGTTATTTTAATAAATATATATATATATATACATGGAGGCACATTGCTTAGTTGTTAGAGCATTGGCCTTGCAATCGAAAGGTTGTGAGTTCAATTCTCAGACCGTGTGATGTGTTGTTTCCGTCAGCAAGACACTTTATTTCACATTGCTCCAGTTTACTCAGCTGTAGAAATGAGATGATAGGGACTGGGGTCCATATCGTTCCACTGCAGAGTGGTCGTGGAGGTGCCACGCAAAAAAAGCACTCACTGTAAATGAGGTTGGTGTTAGGAAGGGCATCCAGCTGTAGAAATCAAGCCAGAATCAGTTCCCGTCCCACCCTTGCAAGCAGGGAAAAGTGGACATAAAATGAAATGATGATGATAGATAGATACAAATTTTAGCACAGCATCAACGAAGCTTTTGGTTGCAGCCGAGCTAACGAATGCAGTTTCGGTGTGCAGCTAAGCACTCAATAGGGAATATTACCCTAGAGTTATCACATTACGTTTAGACACCTTTGCAAATCAAATACAGCGACCGATAGATGGGCCGCAGTGACCATAGCGACGAAGAAAACCGAACTCAGGAAACATTTTTGATTGACCTGGATCATCGTGTTAATATCATAGACAACACATAATATATACCATACAATATACATCACATATAATATATAACATCTCCGCTAGGTTTCTGTAAATTCGAAATCGACAAAATCCACTTGCAGCGGTCTGCAAGTTAATGGTTTTTGACGACAGAACAAAGGAGTTTACTTCGTCAACAAGTTTTTCGTTCTGGACCTCGCGGTAATCACCGCTATAAGACACATGGTTTTCCCAAAGAGAGGTTTTGGCGGTCAATTCGAAATTTGGAACAAAGGAATAAAATTCCCTTACTCAAACCGAATTAAGCACTCAACTAGAAGTTATCAAACAAACATAAACAATTATTCAATCAATAGAATTGTCTAATTAAATTAATCAATTAAGCGTTAATTCTAGGAGTTAATAATACAAATTTTAGCACAGCATCAACAAAGATTTTGGTTGCAGCCAAGTTAACGAATGCAGTTTCGGTGTGCAGATAAGCACTCAATAGGGAATATTACCCTTGAGAGATATATATATATATGTATATATATATGTATATATATATATATATATATATATATATATATATATATATATATATATATATATATATATATATATATATATATATACATATATATGCATATATATACATATATATATACTTATATATACATATATATATATATATATATATATATATATATATATATATATATATATATATATAAATATATACGTATGTGTACGTGTCTGTATCTGTGTCTATGTACGTATGTATATACACTCATGCACATATAAAGAGAGACAGAGATATAATAGATATAAGTACATGCATTCATATATACATATATACACACGCATTTATAAATACATACATAAATACATAAATGGATACAAACATATATTCATTAGACGTTTTGTGCAAGAGACCCGTGCTATAGAATTTAAATAAGTATTGCAGTTCTGACAGTGTCTAAAGAGTTGAGAATTGAAAATATAAAACAATGGAACTATGAAATTACATAAACTGAAGACGCTCAGCTATAATAGGAGAAGCAAATCAAAGAGAAAAGATCGAAGAGAATTGACACATGAACCAGAATCCCTCATGTAAACATTTGCCAAAGAAGCACATTACATAATTCATATCTCTCTATCCCTCCCCTCTTTCTCACCCTCCTCACTCTTCCCCTATGTATGTATATATATATATATATATATATATATATATATATATATATATATATATATATATATATATATATATATATATATATATACACACATAGCGGAAGAATGAGGAGGGTGAGAAAGAGGTAGAAGAGAGACATGAATTATGTAACGTGCGTCTTTGGCAAATGTTTACATGAGGGATTCTGGTTCATATGTCAATTCACTTCGATCATATATGAGGGGGCGGAATTTCTGATAGGACCCTCTGGAAAACGTGTCTGAGTCTTCTGCGCCCATTACACTCCCAGGAATAAATGTACGAAGAGTAAGAAAATATATATATATATATATAGATATATACAAATAAAATATAGAGTTATTAACTCATATACATACCCTGCAATTAACAAGCTCAAAGTATAAATACTGAGCATTATAATATTAATATGTGTAGAAGTAAACACAGTAAACCCGTGTCTAAAATTACGAGGGTAGATTACACCACAAATGTTATATATCATTCAACCTGAATCATATGGGATGTTACAAGATTTCTTACAAGATGTCTCATACATACCATATCAATAACCATTTCATCTCCCGAACAGACTAGAGATTTAATCTGTTTCGCCCTGAATGAATCCTGTTTGTAACAAGTAATCCGTAGGCATTTTGTCAGCAGGAGATAAGACTAAATGTTACATAACACCTATAAAAATAAACTCACTAAAGTTTACACCTCGTGCGTTGAAAGTCATATGCGGTGCGAGTGGTTATGCTAGAAATAATAGCCTATTTACACTCATTTTTATAAGCTCAACAGATAACGAGCCGAAATACAAATAAAATATAGAGTTATTAACTCATATAGATACCATCGTATACCCTCATATAGATACCCTCGTAATTTTAGACACGGGTTTACTGTGTTTACTTCTACAAGGTTGTGAGTTCGATTCTTGGACCGGGTGATGCGTTGTGACCTTGAGTAAGAGACTTTATTTTACGCTGCTCCAGTTTACTCAGCTGTAGAAATGAGTTGCGACGTCACTGGTGTCAAGCTGTATCGGCCATTGCCTTTCCCTTGGACATCATCGGTGGCGTGGAGAGGGGGGGGGGGGGGCATGGACGACTGCTGGTCTTCCTCATACAACCTTGCCCGGACTTGTGCCTCGGAGGTAAAACTTTCTAGGTGCAAAGGCCATGGCCATGGTCATTCGTGACCGAGGGACGTCTTTACCCACCTGAAGTTTTGATGGTCGGTTTACTGATTAGAATAGCGAAATATGGCAAAGATCTCGGAGAATGTGGCAAGTGGAAGAGTATAATGGTGAGTATTGAAAGTGTTCAGTTTAATTCAACTTGAAGAGTATACAAGCAAGTTTCTGGCTATAGTAAAATTGAATGATTGAATATCATTTCCTTGGACATATAAAACAATGCGTGGAATTCAAACTGCTCTGATAATGACTTTTGTGTTCACTTTGAAATTGCCTTTGAAAGTTACGGATCCCTATTCAATTTGAGCAAAAATAACTATCCGCCATAATGAAACCCACGAAGACGCCGGGTTGCTTCAGTGCATCTTCCACATCATTCTCCAGAGTTACACATCCGCCATTTTGTCCGCTGGAAGCATGGAACGTTGGCATGTCATTTCTTGATTTTCTTCACAATTTACATACTGTTATTATATAAATATAAGTCCTAAGTAAAATATATTTGCCGCTCTCTCTCTCTCTCTCTCTCTCTCTATATATATATATATATATATATATATATATATATATATATATATATATATATATATATATATATATATATATATATATATATATATATATATATATATATATATATATATATATATATATATATATATATATATATATATATATATATATATATATATATATATATATATATATATATATATATATATATATATATATATATATATATATATATATATATATATATATATATATATATATATATATATATATATATATATATATATATATATATATATATATATATATATGTGTGTGTGTGTGTGCGGGTGTGTGTGTGTATGTCTCTATGTGTCTATGTGAGTAAGTGTGCGTGTATGAGTTTATATGCGCGTGCATTTAGAGCGAGGGCGTGTGGCTTAGAGGTAAGGGTGTTCGACTCGTGATCGTAAGGTTATGAGTTCGATTCTTGACGGCATATCTGTGTCCATAAACCAGACATTTTATTTCGCGTTGCTCCAATTCACTCAGCTGTAAATAAGTATGTGTATATGTATATATATTAGGGCGGCTCTTAGCAATAGGTAATTTTCCGAAAGTTAACATTATGCTGCTCCCACCCCAAAATCCTGTTTCAATTAACAAAACAACGTGGTGTGCATAATTTCAACTCAATCGGACAACTTTTATGCGATCCTCAAACGCCTTGAAGTTGGAACAAAGTATATGCAACAATTAATTCTGTTCAAAGCGGTATGCTGTTCCCTATCTCGACCATTTTCTTTTTTCTTCTTAGAGAAATTTACGTTGACACATCCAGGAAACCCCAGCAAATGTTTAAAAACTGAATCAAATTTACCAATAGTTAATTTGAAAAATTCCTGAAATAACATGAAAAACTTAAGAAATAAAGCACACAACTTCTATAAGAGAAACGCGTTTTTATTTACAACAATTATTTCTATAGAATCAAAAACATAATGTAAACACTGAATATTGAACATTATTTTTGCCCGAGGTTAACTTTGCCTTTCATCCTTACGGGGTCGATAAAATAAAGTACCAGTAATGTACTGGGTAATTTGCTGGCCTTGTGCCAAAAGTAGAAACAATTATTTTTGCCTAAGGGGCGGTGGATTGGCAGTATCAGTAGAGGGTCGGACGCCATGCTTTCCAGCATAGTTATGTCCCTTTACAGTCTGAGTTCAAATCCCGCCGAGGTTAACTTTGCCTTTCATCTTTACGGGGTCGATAAAATAAAGTACCAGTAATGCACTGGGGTAATTGCTGGTCTTGTGCCATAAGTAGAAACAATTATTTTTGCCTAAGAGAGGATTTAGTGACAGTTAGATATGTTTGACAGTTTTCGGTAACGATCTTTAAAACAAATTGTTTCTCAGTTTCATCTTTTGTGAGAATGTTATTGTAATCCTGAATGAGTTTGACACCTCTTTCTGCAACATCATTTTTCAAGTCCACTTCTGTAGCCAGAATCATCCTTCCATGTTGAAGGGTTTTTGTTCAGCAAATCGGTGCTGATAGAAAATGTCGTGAAGAAAGTTTTTGTACCAGGAGTTACAAAAGACGAAAACTCGATGTTTGTAGAAGAAAAGTAATTTTGTTGCTGAATGTTAATTTTTTTTTTACCTTTGTCTGCTTCCAGCATAACTTGAGCAATATTTTTCTTAACTTCTACTTGCTCTCCTTGTTCTCCTTTTTTCATTGCTCTCATAGCTCTCATTTTCTCATTGCTTTCCTAGCCCTCCTTTTCTCCTTGCTCTCCTTGTTCGCCTTTTCTCATTGCTCTCCTTGCTCTCATTTTCTCATTGCTCCCCTTTTTCTCTTTGTTGTCCTTTTCTCCTTGCTCTCCTTTTCTCATTGCTCTCCTTTTCTCATTGGTCTCCTTTTCTCATTTCTCTCCTTGCTCTCCCTTTCACATTGTATTTATGTACTTGTTTATATACAAATACAATGACGAAAGGGGAGCAAGGAGAAATATGAAAACAAGGATAATAAGGAGAGTATATATATATATATATATATATATGTGTGTGTGTGTGTGTATATATATATATATTATTCAATACCGAGTACTCATTTCTCTCAGCTGTTAACGACAAACGGAAACCACATACGGATATATGAATATATTGCTAAGGGTGGCCCTTAGCAATAAGGAGTTTTACGAAAGTTAAAATTTTGCTGCTCCCACAGCGAAAAATAGGTGTTTGCCCTATACCTGCGCTCTCTCCCCAGCTTTGCAAGTTGCCTTCCTCATTATATTTATTGTCATTTATCCTTCTAATACGAAGAATAAATCTGAACAAGTTTTTAATTTAAGAGAAAATGATATAAGATAAAAAGTTTTTATCTGAAAAAATGACTTTCCGGGCTAAAACTTCAAAATTTCACGGTCGATGAGGGTCGTGTTGCAGTTGTCCGCTTGCGCTAAATTTTGCAAAGATTGGAATTTTGTTAATTGGAACAAGATAGGGAGGTGGGGCTAAACTTTTAGAAAGTTGAAAAATAAGGGCCACCCTAATATATATATATATAAAATCGAGGTCTGGCAAATAGAGAAAAAGTTTTTAAATAAATTTTAAAAAATTCGCTGTACTTACTATATGTGCCTTTACCGCGGTTTCATGCTCCAAAATAAACGGTAAATCCAAGCGGAATTCCATTGAGAAGGGAGGACTCTTCAGAAGGCTCTTCTCCCTCGGAGAATATAAGATTCCCGAGTTCAAATCACAAACTGACGCCATACAAAACCATTTCCAAATGAGAGCGGATGATGAAAGAAATAATTGCCTGGTGCCGTGTGGAAAGACAAAAGGCAGCAGGGTGGACAGGTCAATGTCCTGCCACTAGAAATAGCAGCAGTCCAAACGGCCAAAATGTTATATCTACCTTAGGGGGAGATCACTAATAATAAAGTATATATATATATATATAATAATAATTGTTTCTACTTTAGGCACAAGGCCAGCAATTACCCAGTTCATTACTGGTACTTTATTTTATCGACCCCGTAAGGATGAAAGGCAAAGTCAACCTCGGCGGGATTTGAACTCAGATCGTAAAGGGAAGTAACTATGCTGGAAAGCATGGCGTCCGACCCTCTACCGATACTGCCAATCCACCGCCCTTATATATAATAATATATAATAATAATAATAAAGTATATATATATATACATATATATATAAAGCGTGAAACTAAAATACATTTTGTATCTCTGTTTGTTGTCTCCTTGAACTATATATATATATATATAAATATACAATGATAAGCATGCACTAAAAGATGTTTACATGTACTTGAGATAATGAGCAGCCATTATTCCCCTTCATATATTAATCTGCATTAGGCTATATTTATATTGTATTTCGTTTTCATTATTCCCATGTATTCATCTTGGCAAGGTTGTGCATACATATGTGCAGCTTTGAAATTTTTATATTTCGACGCATGTACAAATATAACAACAGATAACTAGTTTTCTTCAGTATACAAGCAATTAACCAGACAAACTTACGCCAGAAGATAGAATCACTCAAGTGTAGTTTTAATCAATGCATAAATTTCCTTATTAAAAATGCCTGATAAAGGTCTCTAAAACTTGAGACGTTATAGAAACTCATTTTAAACTTTTTTCCACCACAAATTGACAACTGTATAGAGATTTTTGTTTAATCTCGATTTCATAGAAATAGCAAATGTATTTGTTATGGAGTTAATCTAGTGAAAACACCCAATGGAAATGAAAGATATGCATAGAGGTCTTCTTAACAATTCGTATCTTTCCCTTTGGGCATCTAGGCCACACGACGTAACTGCTTTAAATACATACAGACACACACATATATATATATATATATATATATATATATATATATATATATATATATATATATATATATATATATACAGCCTGTTCTTGAACTAAACTGATAGGTAGCTTAGCATTCCACAGACACGTGTACTCTTAACGTAATTCCCTGGGATGTTCAGCGTGACGCAGTGTGTAACAAGTCTGGCCCTTTGAATTATAGGTACCATCCACTCGACAGACTTCCAAATAGTTTCCCCTCTACCCAATTTCACTCATAAAGCATAGGTCAACCCAGGTTATGTAAATGACCTATGCATATGATACCACACAGTGGGATCGGCCCGGAAACCTAATGATTACAAAATGAACTCTTTAATCATTCGACCATGCTGTGTCCACCCATTCACTATAAGTGAGAGCTGATATCAGGCTGCTCGAAACAAGGAAAATGAGTTTTTGGTTTTACAAAATGGATATTTTGTTTTGTGTTTGCTAGGTGTAGAATCGATGGAATAGACACTCATTATACTAATGCCACTTATTTCATGTAACCCTGATTGAAATAAATCTTTGAAATTTGGAGTCAGAACGTAAACGATAGTAACTACACACCACATGCCATTTTGTCCGACACCCTTCTTCTTCTTCACCCACTTATTCCTGAGAGAGTCATGGGGACAGAGTCCTCAAACACTCTTTCCAGCATCTCCAACTGATTCGGCTAGATCACCAAGCGAGACCAGCCAAGCTCATGGATGCTATCCAACCATCTTGCACAGGATCTACATCCGGGTCTCCTGCACGTAAAATCTGTCCAGCGATTCTTTCTTGAGACCTTCTAACCACATGCACATGCACATAGTATTGTAGCTGTGATCTCTCTATTCTGAGATTTAGCGGCTCTACCTGGAGTGACTCTCTGATCTCCGAGTTACGACCTCTGTCGAGTAACGTTATCAAAGAAAATTACTAATAATTTCTCACTTGGGCGTAAGATCACATATTTTCGAAGCGAACGATCAATTAGAACTTGACTTTTATCTATTTTATGAAACCATAGGGAACTAAGAATAAAGTTGACCACGGCAGAAATTGTACAACGACCTAACTAAATCATACCCGTCATTTTATCCGGTGATCTGATGTGGGTTAGATTTTCAATGAAGTCATTTCACCCATGTCTTTGATTTTGATCGTATTTAATAGATTGGATTGAAGTAAGTACACCCATACTGGTTGGCATTGCCACATTCCACGATGACAAGCCTTTCACTGGTGCTACAACCTGTTGGGGCACGAAGTGTTTCTATGTTTAATGCCAATCTACATTGAGTTGTTTTACTTGGAAGTTGATAGTTTTGAAGTGTTTAACTTTGTTTTTGACTGAATATTTTTTATAATTCTTAACCCATTTTCTGCTTGCTTTCCAGCAACTTAATATTGACATGGCATATGTCGCATTAAGAGAATCTCTCTAATAGTATATATAAACATCAAGACAACATATGTATATTTCTTTCCTGTTACCCAATGTATTCTAGATATTTGAAGTAGACAGTAAACAGAGTAAGTAAATCATATAAGCTCGTCCTAAATCTGTTTTCTGTTTCAAGATTTTTACATTTTTATCAGGAGAGCTACAACTAATGATTCTTAATCCACTGAAATAAATGTCAAAAACATTAATATCGACATTACTAACTTATTTTTCTTTACATCTATATAGAGTTTCAAAAGTTAGAAACAAGAATATTCTTTCAAAAGCTACAAAGAAAGTCAATGTTATTTTGAGAAACTTTGAATATACTTTGAAAAGAGTGAGAAATTTCAAAAATAAAAAAATATATATTATAATGAATATTATGAAAGAAAATTGGGAAGTTATAATGAATGAAATTAAAGAAAAATAAGAAGAATACATGAGGGAAAAAACCATGAAAAACGAATCAAAAGTTATTTTAAAGCATCATGAAAGGAATATTGAAAAAATGATAAAGGAACAAAAGAAAACATGGAATGAAGAAATAAAGAAAGGAATGGAAGCAAAGCAAAAAAGAAAATTGAATTTTAAATGAGATTTTAAAAAATAGGAATGGCATAAAGTGAAAACAAGAACGACAAATTGGAATACACACACACAGACAAACAGACATGCATATATATATATATTTCACCAATACTAATATATATATATATATATATCACCAATACTAATATATATATTATATATATATATATCGTTGAGAAAGTAAACTCCGTTCCGCTTACTCTAGTAGGCTTTTATATTTATATGTGAGCTGATAGAGTACAGTCTAAGGATTTACAGAAACCCATGAAGCTAGATTTAACACCTTTCTAGTGGGTCCGGGTATGATTTTACATTCATTTAAATTATTGATGTATTGTTTTATTGATATTTTTTATCTGTTTGTCCCGAATCTTCCTTTATCGATTTTTTATCGTATGGTTGATTGTAGACTTGTTCTATATGTGACGGTATTTTAACGATAGTTATAGCTCTGATTCATCTGAATTATTGAGCCCTCTGCCGGTGGATTGGCAGTATCGGTAGAGGGTCGGACGTCATGCTTTCCAGCATAGTTACGTCCCTTTACGATCTGAGTTCAAATCCAGCCGAGGTTAACTTTGCCTTTCATCCTTACGGGGTCGATAAAATAAAGTACCAGTAATGCACTGGGTAATTTCTGGCCTTGTGCTAATAGTAGAAACAATTATTGAGCCCTCTGCCGCTCATTTCGAATTTTGTTTATCGTGAACTCGTGCGCCGATTTTTCGATACTCGATCTTTCTAATATTTTTAGCTCTGGACATAGCTATCCACCAGTTAATTTTATTGCTCATTTTTTGTCGATTCTATTGAGTGATGAATAGCTTTTGTTTTATTTTAACATGTCTATTGAGCACTCTTATTCGATATGTGTATTTCCACATTCCCTCGAATTGTTTTCGCGGATATAGGGGTTATCTCCCTTGTCTAATGCCATGTGCGTTTTTCACTGGTAGTTAGCCCCTTTTCCGCTAGGAAAAAAGCTCGTTGAGAAAGTAAACTCCGTTCCGCTTACTCTAGTAGGCTTTTATATTTATATGTGAGCTGATAGAGTACAGTCTAAGGATTTACAGAAACCCATGAAGCTAGATTTAACACC
>OZ024742.1:307066082-307083582 GCA_964016885.1 Eledone cirrhosa
TTTCTCGAGATCGACGAATGCCAGGTAGAGTGGCTTACCTATAGCTAGGTACTTTTCCTGTAACTGCCTCACAAGGAAGAGGGCATCAGTGGTGCCTCTTCCTGGTACAAACCCAAATTGCATTTCATCTAGTTTAACCCGGTCCCTAATCAACTGTGCTATAACTCTTTCTGTTACTTTCATGACCTGGTCCATCAGCTTTATACCTCTATAGTTTCCTCTATCTAGTGCATCACCTTTACCTTTGTAGCAGTTGACAATGATGCTACTGCACCAATCTTTTGGTATGACACCTTCTAGTATTACCTGGTTAACAATACGTGTGGTTATAGTGTGACCTACAGACCCAGATGCCTTCAGCATCTCGGCAGCTATACTCGATGGAACGGTTGCCTTCCCCATCTTCATATCTTTGATTGCCTTACTTACTACGCTGATGCTGACTTGTACTGCTGGCCCCTCTATAGGGTCTACTTGCGGTAGGGTCTGTTCTTCCCATACATTCTCATCATTTAGTAATCTATCATAATGGCTCTTCCATGCATCTTTCTTCTCAGCACTTGTGAGGGCAAGCTCACCTTTATCATTCCGGATACACTTCTCTCCAATGACATCACAATTCTTTCTGACACACTGTTTCGCAATCTTGAACACCTCCCGTTTCTGGTCCTCACGTTGCAAGACATGCTTGAATTTTCTATCCCCTGCTTCCCTCCTAGCTAAGTATACTTGTCGCCTAGCTTCCCTCTTGGTCTCTATGTAATGTACCCTGCTTCCCCGTTCTTCCATTCTTTCCATGCCTGTCTCTTGGCCTTAACTGCCTCATCTACCTTATTGTTCCACCACCAAGTCACTCTCCTCCTGCTTGTGGTCTTACTCCAGCCACAGATCTCATCCATCGCCTCTAGTAAGTTATTTTTTAGGAACTCCCAGTGCTCTTCTACATTGAATGTCTGTATCTGTTCTTCTTTACTGTCGTAGGCGTTGAGTAAAATATCTTTAAATCTGTTACTGGCTGAGGGGTCTTTCAGCTTCCAGATCTTTCTTCTCCAGGTTAGCCTCTGTTTCCAGGTTCGTCTGGTTCTGACCGTGAGGTCGCTGACAACTAAGTTATGTTGGGAGGTACATTCCTCACTAGGGAAGGCTTTTGTGTTTACGACCGTCCATCTGTCACGTCCTCTGATGAGGATAAAATCTATCTGACTAGAATGCTCCCCTGATCTATAGGTGATCAGGTGATTGTCGGGTTTTTTGAAGTTTGTGTTACATATCGACATGTCATTGGCGTCGCAGAATTCTAGAAGTCTGAATCCTTCTTCATTTCTTGTGCCAACCCCATGGTCTCCATGGACTCTATTGAAGCCGTCACAGTGTTTACCTACGTGTCCGTTAAAATCTCCTGCAATGATTAGGAAGTCATTGTCGTTTGTTAGAGCAGTAGTGTGCATTACGTGTGGTTATAGTGTGACCTACAGACCCAGATGCCTTCAGTATCTCGGCAGCTATACCCGATGGAACGGTTGCCTTCCCCATCTTCATATCTTTGATTGCCTTACTTACTACGCTGATGCTGACTTGTACTGCTGGCCCCTCTATAGGGTCTACTTGGGGTAGGGTCTGTTCTTCCCATGCATTCTCATCATTTAGTAATCTATCATAATGGCTCTTCCATGCATCTTTCTTCTCAGCACTTGTGAGAGCAAGCTCACCTTTATCATTAAGTTCGTCTGGCAACCCCGATTGGGGTGCGTAAGCTGATATTATTGAGGTAAATGTTTTATTTAGGACTAGTCTGAGTTTAATGATTCTTGCATTTACCCTGTTCACTGAGATTACTTTATCTACCTACATGTCAGCTAGTAGAATACCTACGCCACCCATCCCATCGTCATTTCCCACCCAGAAGAATTTGTAGCACTGACTTTTTCCTACAAAGACTCTAGCAGACTCTCCTCTCCTCTCTTGCACACAGCATACATCAATTTCGTTTCGCTCTAGCATCTCTACGATTTCTCCTGCTCTTACTTTCATTGTGCTTACATTGATGGTACCAACTCGGAGTTTTGGGCATTTGTCAACATTCGTGGGTAAGGGTCGATTTTTGCAGGGGTGTGCGTGTGCTTCCTGTCTCTGAATTGAAGCTTCACATGGGTGCTTGGTAGCTCGCGGATTCATATTCATTTTCATTTATTAATTCAGGGTTGCTCCATTTATTCTCAGCTCATTCATACATAACGGTAGGAAAATTCAGGGCTAGAAGAACAGTGGTGGTGGTAATAATGGTAGGATGTGTTGGGCTGGGACGGGGGAGGAGAGAGGTAGGTAGTAGTAGAAATAGTTTGTTGGGGTTGGTAGTGGGTGAGTGGGGCATGCTGAGATTTGATTGGTCGAATAGGCTATGGTGGTGTGAGGGGGTGGGTGGGATGGAAATTGTGAGGTAGGTAGCCAAATCATGGCCTGTAGCATCTCATGGCAAAATAGACGGATAGGAGTAGATGACTTTGAAGAGAAGGTGAACTGATAAATTAAACAACACTAATAATAGTGTAAGAGAGAGGAGAGTAGATAACTTCGTAGAGAGGCAGCATGGTAGAGAAAATGAGGGTAAAAATAAATGTGTTGTGGAAGCTAGTGAAGTGATAAATACAGCAATAATTGTGTGAGCAGAACATTTGCAATTGGGGAAATACCTGGAAGATTTGTATGGATAGATGGCTGGAACGTGGTTAAGCAGCTCTAGTGATTCATTTTAGCCTTTCAGAGTCAATTATGTCTTATCTCTTCAAGAACTTCAAGATGAGTGAGGAAGGAATGGGTGAGGGGGAAAGGGAGGTAATAGGTGGCTTAGAGATAGATAGAGAGGGGGAGAGAGAGAGGGTAGCCCTCATAGAGAAAGAGAGAGATAGAGAGAAGGTAGCCATCATAGAGAGAGGGTCGCCGTCA
This sequence comes from Eledone cirrhosa, assembly GCA_964016885.1. NCBI lineage: Eukaryota > Metazoa > Mollusca > Cephalopoda > Octopoda > Eledonidae > Eledone > Eledone cirrhosa. The sequence continues at coordinate 307,069,026 of OZ024742.1, forward strand.
TGGCAAAATAGACCGATAGGAGTAAATACAACAACACTAATAATAGAGTAAGAGAGAGGAAGAGAGTAGATGACTTCGTAGGTAGCCAAATCATGGCCTGTAGCATCTCATGGCAAAATAGACGGATATATATATATATATATATATATATATATATATATATATAAACGTTTGGAGTTGAAAAGCCAAAACAATGCAGGTATGGATATAGAAGGGAAATGCAAATGCAAAAGATATTGTTGACAATTAGTCTTTTACCTTAAATTTATTTAAATATCCTTAATTTATGAGATAATATCTCAAAAATTAAGGATATTTAAATAAATTTAAGGTAAAAGACTAATTGTCAACAATATCTTTTGCATTTGCATTTCCCTTCTATATCCATACCTGCATTGTTTTGGCTTTTCAACTCCAAACGTTTACACCTCATCACACAATGCTTCAAGTGAACTACAACTTCCTCCATATATATATATATATATATATATATATATATATATATATATATATATATATATATATATATATACGTGTTTCATCTAGAATCTTACAATAGCTAATGCTGAGTATGATCATTATGTAAGCATATATGCCGAAGGTTTCAGAATCAGCTCTGGTGTTTTTTAAGGATACCTCTACTCTATTCACTAAATCAACGGAAATCGCAGGTCACTGTTGTGAAGGATGTAATTACTGACACCATTGAACAAAGACCTTTCATCACATATTTGAATATTGTTTTCTCAATATATGAGGGTGTAGCGGCAAAAAGTAAACTGATTCTTAGTAGGTTCCGGATAAAGAAGAAATTTCTTAGAATTTGATGGCAGTTATATCACATAGAATCTCCACGAGTGTGTCAGTGTTGTCTGGGGATCCGGTGTTGTTTCCAATGATTGTAAAGGGGAAATTCTTGTACCTCTTTACAAATGTATGAGTGTGAGAAAAAAGAGTAAGAATTAACGGAGCATTAATCTGTTGTCAGTCGTTAACAAGCTTCCAGCAAGTATTCTTATTACCGACTGAATATATTCTTTGATATTGATGTCCTTCTGGAAATTCTGTAGTTTACATACTATTAGTTAAACATTGGATTATTTTTACAAGTTAGATGCAGAATAACTATGAACAAAACATGGGTTTTTGTACAGGTTTTAATTGATCTACCAAAAGCTTTCAGTTCTACGAATATGACAGCTGTGTAAAATACTCTGCAAACTCAGTTTCTCATATCACTATCTATCGGTAACTATATCATTTGACAATGAATTAAAAGCATATGTCTGTATCACTGGCATCATAATCAGACGTATTCGTGTAGGGAATTGTGTCATGCAGGGAGGTATGTTAACCCTCTTTTCCTTGTATTTCTCTGTGACTCACACCCTTGCTTTTTTATTTACATTTTTACTTAATCTACCATGCTATAATAATTTGATATAAATAGTGTGCATATATGTGTCGTATATATCAGCAACCCATTTATTGCTGTTCTCCTTACTAGATATAGTAACCAAATCCCCATTAAAAAAGAAAGTCTACTTTGGATAATGACCTAGAATGACAATAAGCTTAGAAATTGTAAGATGGGATAGTGTCAGCCAGAACGCCTTTCTCCAAGCGAGATTAGAACTAGTAAGGGATTAAATAACAACAACAGCAATAACAACGACAACAGTGGTAATAACATTTATAAGATCCTGCTTTGTAATATGCAGCCCACGTCATTAGCAGCAAATACGCTGCTAATATAACTGAAGTTCAATTATTGAAACGTTACAGAAAATAAAAATCTTCGTTAATTTGAATTAAATTTCTTTTAGTTTATTTTTTGTTCTTCAGAAATCAATAATGTAATGTGAAAATAAGAAAAAATAATTTAATATCTAATATTCTGGATTTTCTTTCTGAATACGACATTTTCCTTTGTTATATGTCTGCAGTGAAGTGGGGTGGGGAGTGAGTGGTGGAATTTGAACTAATAATATAACAAAGTTGTTGAAGAAACGGATGGGACAAAATCGATAAGAAAAAGAATGTAAGAAGCCAACTTAGTAGTAGTAGTAGTAGTAGTAGTAGTAGTAGTAGTAGTAGTAGTAGTAGTAGTAGTAGTAGTAGTAGTAGAAACAGTGAGAGGAGGGGTGAATGTAGATGAAGAGGGGGGGGGCAGGTGATACAAAGACCTCGGGAAGAAAACCCACATCTACTATCATTTGATTAATAAATAATGCCATTATATTTTTATTTTTTTTATTTATAATTATCGAAGGTAATTTTAAAAACTCATCTGTTTTATATATATATATATATATATATATATATATATATATATATATATATATATATATATATATATATATATATATATATATATAACAGATGAGTGTATGGAAGCATATACAATATGTTTATGTATAATAAACATGCACATGTCTGGCTAAAGGAGGTTTAAATTGTGAACATATCGCAGCTACCTCAGTCTCCGTGTGAGAATGCTAAATACCAGCATCTCAGGAATGTTAGTGATGATCACCCACATAGTACTGAGGCAGATAAGCTGTAGATCATATTTCTCTCCTTTATATAGATATAATTTATTTTATAATTATTCAGACGTTAGAGAGAAGGTGGTGCTTGCGATAATTCCGAGCCCTACTATCGTATTAATATGAATGGCAAGATGTTCAATTTGAATACAATCAAATAAACCCTTTAAAAAGATATTAAGCAATAAGGAAATTACAGAAGAAGGAATTTCTGCTAAAGAACAGTTTATGAATGGAGTTTTGGAAGGAATACAATTGTATTGAATGAAATGAGAAACAAGAGTTTAATCCGTTTAGCTCGGAGAATCGTTGTCTTTTGTACGAAGACTGACAGTGCAGGGGTAAATGATACACACACACACACACACACACACACACACACACACACACACACACACACACACACACACACAAATATATGTATATATATATATAATATTAAGGATACTATTTATAGTTATGTATATTTTAAACTTTTTATAGTTATGTATATTTTAAACTATAAACAGGGAAGGTCAGTAATTTATTACTACTTTATTACCAGTAAGATAAATAGCTCGATGTAATAACATCAGTTGTTCTACGGAGCAGTTATATAGAATTCACAAAAAAAAATACCCTACCACTACAACCACCATAATACTCTTGCTTACCCGTTTAAAGTGCTTGCATTACATGTAACACCTTGCCACACAATAATCGTATATAAATGACACACACTTGCATGCTCCATGTGTGACTAACGCATACACTATCTACTAGATCTGACTATCAAACTATCCTCTTACATTATCTGTGTTATCTGCCGCATGTATTTTAATTTTTATTTTTATTTTAATTTTAAATTTGAATTGCTGTACAAATATAGTATAGTATAATATATGTCACTCGACTGTACATCAATATATATATATATGTATCTGTATGTCTCCTGCGTTGGAAAGGAGGTCAATTATATGTACAAGCATTGAAAAATGCTCCGAAGACTCCAAGCCTGGGTTTGAATGAAACAATTGTAAGTGAATAAATGCTTTGAACATAGCTTTAATTCTTGTGAATTATATATATATATATATGTATATATATATATAATTGTTTCTATTTTTGGCACAAGGCCAGCAATTACCCAGTACATTACTGGTACTTTATTTTATCGACCCCGTAAGGATGAAAGGCAAAGTTAACCTCGGCGGAATTTGAACTCAGACAATAAAGGGCCGTAACTCTTTATTTATACTATTATATAGTAATAATTATTTCTACTTTTGGGACAAGGGCAGCAATTACCCAGTGTATTACTGGTAATTGATTTTATCGACCCCATAAGGATGAAAGCCAAAGTTAACCTCGGCGGGATTTGAACTCAGAATGGCAAGGGCTGTAACTCTATGCGTCAAAGCATGGCATCTAACCCTCTACCGATACTGCCAATCCACCGCCCTGGTGAAATAATAATACGTATTTATGTGTGTATATTTATATATGTGTGTATATTTATATACGTTTATATAATTATATATTTGTTTAGCAAGATTCTTTATCTGAAATCGTGTGTTGAAACCGATATTGTTATACTTTGGGAGGGTCATGTTGCCAATAAGAAACACACGCACCAGTTGCTTTCACTTCAATTTATTATAATAAATTTATAATAAATTTATAAATTTATAAATTTCTGGTTGGTTGATTGGTTCCACAACCAGATAGTTGTTTATATATAGTCATAGTTCTTTCGTCACACACTCTGTGACCTCTTTAGTGACTGGGGATTCCTTTCTTTGTTTCTGTGCCTCTCCTTTGTTCTGTCCTACGCCATTTTGTTTCTGTGTGTGTGTTGTGTGCTCAGTCTGCGCATGCGCCACATCCGGGTGTCTGTGTGTGTTTATGTTCATTTATTTATTTGTTTATTTGTTACTGGTTGGTTGTTTGTTCTATGTGTGTGTGTGTTTTCATTTTGTCCTTAATTGTAAGTTGTGATGTTGCTGTTCCACTCATATTTTCTATTTAATTTTGGTTGTAATTCTTTTATGTTTATTGCCTCTGTAATTTGTCTAAACATTGCGTCTTTTCTGTGTGTAGATTCTATTTTTATTTCTATGTTCTCTAATTTACCCTTGTGTTCTATTTTAGCATGTTGGTAGAGTACAGAGGATTCTTTACTATCTTGAAGGTCTCGCCAGTGTTCGTTTATCCGTTCCCCTACACTACGAGCTGTCTCACCTATGTACACTATATTTTTGTCTCTACATTGTCCTTCAGTACAAAATGGCGTAGGACAGAACAAAGGAGAGGCACAGAAACAAAGAAAGGAATCCCCAGTCACTGAAGAGGTCACAGAGTGTGTGACGAAAGAACTATGACAATATATAAACAACTATCTGGTTGTGGAACCAACCAACCAACCAGGAATTTATAAATTTATAAATTTATTATAAATTTATTATAATAAATTGAAGTGAAAGCAACTGGTGCGTGTGTTTCTTATTGGCAACATGACCCTCCCAAAGTATAACAATATAATTATATAATTATATAATTATATAATTATATGTATACACACACACATATATATATATTTTTATATATATTTTTTTTATGTGTATTTGGTGTATACGTTCGTATGTGTGCGGGTACAGGCATTGCGTGAGTTCTGTGTGTGCGTGCGTGGTTTTTTGTGTATATGCTTGTATTTGCATACCCATGGCGGGTGTTTTCGCGTATGCATGTGTATGTACGTATATGGATGTGTGCATGTATATATTTAATTTTTGTTGATTTCAATTACTTCTGTAATTTACTTATATTATTCTTAACTCTGTAGCCGAGTATCATTCGGTTTCCTTAATAGAGTTTTAGGTTACGACTTCGGTTATACCATAAACGTGGTTTTGTCTTTGCGTGTAATTGTTCTCATCGCCCCACATAATGACCTATTATCTTCGTTTTTTTTCGTTCGTTGCCAGAGAACGTCTCCACGAACCACCTAATAGAGTATTAGACTACAACTTCATTTATACCATAAACGGGGTTTTGTCTTTGCGTGTAATTGTTTTGACCGCTCCTAATTATGACGTATTATTTTCGTGTTTCTTTTGGATTGGCAGTATCGGTAGAGGGTCGGATGCCATGCTTTGACGCATAGAGTTACGGCCCTTGCCATTCTGAGTTCAAATCCCGCCGAGGTTAACGTTGCCTTTCATCCTTATGGGGTCGATAAAATCAAGTACCAGTAATACACTGGGTTATTGCTGGCCTTGTGCCAAAAGTAGAAACAATTATTTTCGTTATTTTCCGTTCTTTGCCAGGGAACGTTTCCACGAACCAAAGTATCGTCTTCCTGTCTTCCTTCGGTTACAACGTTTTTCGAAATATTTACTTCTGCGTTCACAGATTGATATTTTTAGTTTTAGAAGATCCCGTTAAGGGTGAAAGCACCGATTCTTATATATATATATATATATATATATATATATATATATATATATATATATATATATATTAAAATAACAGACTAAAGTTTAAGCAAAGAATCGCTGCTTTCACCCTTAACGGGATCTTCTGAAACAAAATAAATAAATCTGTGAACGCAAAAGTAAAGATTTCGAAAAACGTTGCAACCGAAGGAAAACAGGAAGACGATACTTTGGTTCGTGAAGACGTTCCCTGGCAATGAACGGAAAAAAGCGAAGATAATACGTCATTATGTGGAACGGGGAGAACAATTGCACGCAAAGACAAAACCACGTTTATGGTATAAATGAAGTCGTATTCTATTTATGAAACCGAATGATTCTCGGCTTCAGAGTTAAGAATAATGTAAATAAATTAGTAGAACGAAAATGACAGAGGTTATTGAAATCAACAATAATTAAATATATACATACACGCATCCATATACGTACATACACATGCATAAGCGAGAACACCCGCCATGCATGCATATATGTACACATAAACACGTACACATAAACACGCGCACACATAAATCCGCACGACACCTGTACCCGCACACATACGAAAGTATACACCAAATGCACATTAAAAAATATATATGTGTGTGTGAGTGTATATAATTATATAAACGTATATAAATATACACATAAATACGTATATATAACGCACGCACACACATACCTACAGGTAAATACACATATGTTCACTAAACGTACGTCAGCCAAAACACACAGTTCACATATACACACACCTTACATACGTGCAAACACGCATACACACACAAACACAAAATACGCAAATACACATAACAATATACACATGTACCAGTATATATAATATAATATATACACCTATAACAAATACAAGAAAATATACGAACGAGAAAGTATACGTACCTTCACAAAACATACGGGTAAGGTATACTAACCTATATAAATAAGTAATGGTATAAACATAAAATATACTTAGCTACCACATCAAGACGTAAATTATCAGCGTATTCTTCGTACTATCCGTTAGGGTATAATGTGGGGCTGTAATACAGGAAGGTTTTATGCAATTTATGTTTACAAGCCGAAATTGCCTCCAATTTTTTAGTGTCTGCAGTTTTGTTTACATGGCAGCACAAGTGCAAGAATGAAGGGTTCATTCTACTGACATGACTTTAAAAATGAGGCTTGTTTGCATAATTGTAAGCGAATCGAATATTATTATTAATATTCATAAAACTCAGATTACATTTATTATATATATATATATATATATATATATATATAAACATGAGAAGAATGAATACTGCGTGGTTGCACATGGGTTACACACACACACATATATATATATATATATATATATATATATATATATATATATATATATATATATATATATGAAAATTAGAATTGGTGCTCTGAAATAGCGATATATATATATATGAATGTATATATAGTGTATTTTGCAATACACTGTATGCTTAATTAAAAGCATTTTGAAGAACATACGCCATTGTTTTAAAGTAGTGACAATGTCACTTACTTAAATTTCCAGCAAACAGGGGAGATAAGCTGACAGATCTATGTTTCGTACTTGTTGGTACTTATCAAAGGTCACTACTCTTCCTGTTTGCTGAAAATTATGTGTGTTTGATTCTTATAGAATTCCAGTGATAATCAGGAACTGATTATACAGAGCGGTCGCCGGTCCAGCAGAAATTGAAAATTAGAATTGGTGCTCTGAAATAGCGATATATATATGAATGTATATATATTGTATTTTGCATTACACTGTATGCTTAATTAAAGGTATTTTGAAGACCATACGCTATTGTTTTAAAGTAGTGACAATGTCACTTACTTAAATTTTCTTAATTAAAATGCTTTTAATTAAGCATACAGTGTATTGCAAAATACACTATATATACATTCATAAATATATCGCTATTTCAGAGCACCAATTCTAATTTTCAATTTCTGCTGGACCGGCGACCGCTCTGTATAATCAGTTCCTGATTATTACTGGAATTCTATAAGAATCCAACACACATAATTTTCAGCAAACAGGATAAGTACCAACAAGTACGAAACAGAGATCTGTCAGCTTATCTCCCCTGTTTGCTGGAAATTTAAGTAAGTGACATTGTCACTACTTTAAAACAATAGCGTATGTTCTTCAAAATGCTTTTAATTAAGCATACAGTGTATTGCAAAATACACTATATATACATTCATATATATATATATATATAATCCTGCAGATTTTATTTCTATATATAATATAGATGCATATACTCTACCAATGTATTGAGTACGATTTCAACAGTTGTTACTCCCGACACAAGTCGGGAATCTACATATTAAATATATATATTAAATATATATAAACAAACAAAGTTATGTCTACACAGAATATTTCACATCGGTCATTGGTTATTCTTTTGAACTGTTTCATTGTTACATTTGAAGAGGGTGTGATAACCCTGAAATATCATATTAGGTAAAACATTATTTCGTTTTGTTTTATTTGTCACTCTTTGCCTTTTATATATTTCTACCGCAGTGTACCGGCTTCATGAAGCATATCTGTCTTTTATTACATACCTCATAATGCTTCGTATTAACTATACTAATAATTTTATTGTATATAAAGCAAAGAAAATCACAGCACATCATATATGTCTCCTCGTTCTGGCAGACAGAATGGGGAATGCGTTACCATGGACGAAAGGAAGAAAGATTCTCTGAAATAGCCAGTCCACCACACGTGATTCGTTTGTGTTGATGACTACCATATCCCAATGAAAGTTAGTAGGTTAAATGTTTTCACAGTTATGGGTTCGGTACGAATCCTATATGTGATTATCTGGTACTTTGTCATCTTGCGATTTTCTGTCTGTCGAGCGAAGAAGCCAGGATTTGACACCAAGTTCAGTGGGCTGCCTCCAGAGAAAATGTCTCTGCAGGTTTCATCAAAGATTAAGGTCTGATGGTATTGGAAAGCTAATACTGTATTGTCGTTGTGAACAGATATTCTAAATAAGTACAACACATCCTCACAAACACTAGGGAAAGAGTATAATTAATTAGAATTATTCAATGTGATCAGGTATTTAATATCACCACAATAACATCTGAATAGACTCGACATAAATGAACAATTCTTTGGAATAAACATCTCTTAAATCAAACAAATCATCCTACATGGTGGTTACATAGTCATCCCACATACGTAGTTACAAGCCGCTAGATAATACCAAATTTGATCCACAACTTAACCTCTACTAAATTATACATAGGTCTCCCCAATTATAGGCCTCACTGATCGTAAGTCTCCATGATCATAGTATCTTTGGTATTTAGGTCTCTCTAATCATAGGTTTCATTGATCAAGTTCCTCACATCATAAAACTCTCGGATCATAAGCCTCTGATCATAAATCTCTCTGATCGTAAAACTTACTGATCGTAAATCTCTCTGATCATAAATCTTACTGATCATGTCTCTCTGGTCATAGAACTCTCTTATCATAGATATCTTATATGACAAGTCTCTTTCTCAGCAAGATTTACCTAGAGCTAAACAACTACAATGAACACTTCAAAATAATTAATCTTTCCTCCTGGAAATTGAGTTAAACATGTAATATTCCTTCGCCTTACTGACTGATCTTGAGACTGATTTAAAGATGTAGTATTCACTCGTCCTACTAACTAATCTCTGACTAAGGTTAAAAAGAATATATCTTCTCAAAATGGCGATTTGTGAGATCGAAATCCAAACATCCTTCTTAAATAAATATTCTGTACACATAAACCCACTTACACACATACACATACATATACATATAGTCATTAACTTTATAATATATATATATATATAGTACCAAAAATTATATTAAGGATTTCATGCCTGAGAGTATATATATATGCAACACAAAAATAACGCTGGAGCCATTTTTTTAACATAAAAACAGGTAGAATTCCCAAAACTAATCAGATCAGAGCAAACAGCACGGACACTCTATCTCAAAATTATTTTTGAAAAGCATTTAGAAATGCGCAACCGGTAAAAACTTAAAAACTTAAAACCACAACTGAATACTAACCCATACAATCACTAATACTCTTTTATTCCTAATTAAACCATTTTTCAACTGTGAACAATTTGTCAGCATTTTCTATTCCGTTTACCAATATATATATATATATATATATATATATATATATATATATATATATATATATATATTATATATATATATATATATATATAATAATTGTTTCTACTTTTTGGTACAAGGCCAGCAATTGCCCAGTGTATTACTGGTACTTTTATCGACCCCGTAAGGATGAAAGGCAAAGTTAACCTCGGCGGGATTTGAACTCAGAATGGCAAGGGCCGTAACTCTATGCCTCAAAGCATGGCGTCCGACCCTCCACCGATACTGCCAATTCAAATGAAAGTTAGAGTTAATAACTCATACTGAAACCCTGTAATTAACAAGCTCAAAGTATTAAAATATTTGTAGTAAGAAATACAGTAAATCGCTTGTCTAATATTACGAGGGTTGAAGAACCACATTTGAAATATTTAACCATGAAGCAGACAGAATGATAAAATAAAATAAAATTAAATAAATATTTATATATATATCTATATATATATAAAACTGTGGTTGTCTGTCTGTCTATCGATTTTTGGCACACATCTCCTCTTAGAATCTCTCACGGAATTGCACCGAAATTGCTATACTTGTACATTGAGCCCTAGCGAAGACATCGGAAAAAAAATATTTCAAATTGACCCACCCTATGTGACGAAATCGAATATAATGTATCGATTTTTGAGCGTAAGTTATCAGTTATTTCCCTTTGTTCTGTTTACATTGAGCGTCTTACGTAAAAAATTACGCTGGCTTTCTCAGCGTTTAAAATGACATTAACACAATACACGAACAGTTGTCGAGCGAGCAAAATATTGACCTGCAAAATTCATCAGTTCGAACACTAAGCTTCCGTTTTGCTTCATTTCCATTTAAAAGCATTTTAAAACAATATTTTTACTTGAAAACAAGTCTATTTAAAGACTACGTAAAACAAGCAAATATTTCGTCGTTAGGCGTGCAGACAGACAGTCGTGCAGACAGACAGTCGTGCAGAGAGGTGATATACGCGTGCAGACAGACAGTCGTGCAGAGAGGTGATATAGGCGTGCAGACAGACAGTCGTGCAGAGAGGTGATATAGGCGTGCAGACAGACAGTCGTGCAGAGAGGTGATATAGGCGTGCAGACAGACAGTCGTGCAGAGAGGTGATATAGGCGTGCAGACAGACAGTCGTGCAGAGAGGTGATATAGGCGTGCAGACAGACATAACTGATAATTTGGTTACGCTAATGTTTTTCTCTGCGTTGCAGTGTTTACATTTTCGATCTTTGTTAATAAATAACCAGTGCAGTTTCTATCCCCAGCATCCTCTTTTGTTATAACATTCGGGTTATCGTTCTGTTTTCTTAACTTCATAAGGCATATTGTTGGTTGAGGGAATATTAATAAAAAACACCACATGCAAGTCTGCACAGTAGACACTACAGTTTTTAAGCCAAGAAAGAAACTTAACATTGTAACTTTAACACAGCTACTGAGCGACCCCGAGCAACGCCGGGCTTTACTGCTAGTATATTATAAAATAAATAAATATATATATATATTCTCAGGCATGAAATCCTTAATATAATTTTTGGTACTATATATATATATATATTATAAAGTTAATGACTATATATATACACATCCATACCTACGCATCTACGATTACACACATTCATTCTCTTTCCCATTCACACACACGCATATATATGTATTATATATATATATATATATATATATATATATATATATATATATATATATAACATGCGCGTGTATGTGTGTGAGTGAGAGAGAGAATGAATGCGTGCATGTTTATGCATAGGTATGGATGTGTATATAAATATATAGTCATTAACTTTATAGTAAAACGTGGTAGGCTTACAAACACCGACATGTATATGTATACGCATGTATATACATACATTGTGTCATATGAGCTGAAAACATACATAGAAATGTATGCATATAAACAGATATATACTTACACACATTGATATGCCGGCATATATAGGTGGCTATTTATATATGAACAGTATATGTATATATAATATATACGCATATATATATATATACATATATATATATATATATATATATATATGTGTGTGTGTGTGTGTGTGTGTGTAGATAAATCTACCAAAATATACGGTAGTGTCCAATCTGTATGAAGAACTCAATGTAATCCAAATATCATGAAAAGAGAAGATGTATTCAAAATTTTTTTGATGAAAATCACAGGAAAACAGAGTCAAGATAAATTAATAAAAATAATGAATAAAAACAAAGAAACAGTTCCTTATATTAAAAAGTTCATCATTTTACGATCGTTTCTAGGATATATATGTGTGTGTTGGTATGTATATCATATAGATCTATGTGAAAATTTTACAAACTATCAGAGGGAATATACATACCTACACATATATATGATGTCTTCAGAAGACAGCATATATATGTGTAGGTATGTATAAACCTACACATATATATGCTGATAGTTTGTAAAATTTTTACATAGATCTATATGATATACATACCAACACACACATATATATCCTAGAAACGATCGTAAAATGATGAAGTTTTTAATATAAGGAACTGTTTCTTTGTTTTTATTCATTATTTTTATTAATTTATATATATATATATATATATATAGTATATATAATATATATATATTGTATACATCATATATATATATTGTATATATAATATATGTATGTATATATGCATATATATGCATATATATATATATATATATATATATATATATATATATATATATATATATATATATATATACAGTATATATATATATATGTATATATATATATATATATATATATATATATATATATATATATATATATATATATATATATATATATATATATATATATACAGTATATATATATATATGTATATATATATATATATATACATACACGCTTGTGTGTGTGTGGGGGGTATGCTGTGCCAACTATGTGTACTCAGCCCAGTGAATAACATACCGGATAAATATCGTTATACGATTGCTGCCCGTCTTAGCAACGGTGCACTCATCCCAGTCGACTACATTGTACAAATAGAACGGTGTAGGTGCAATGAATACCTTAGCAACTATGCACTTAGATTAGAAGAATCGTGTAAATAACCGTGTTGCAGACGTTCATCTTGAAACAATTTATGTCGGCAGCTATAAAACTCCTAATGGTTGCTATGAACATCTCTATTCTGTGTTGTATTTGAGATTAAGAGTTAAATCACCTCCTTAACCCCTAGTACGAACGAGGGACATTTGCGACGGAAGAATACTATAAAGGGGCTTTTGGATGATGAAAAAACAAGTAGTAGTAGTAGTAGTAGTAGTAGTAGTAGTAGCAGCAGCAGCAGCAGCAGCAGCAGCAGTAGTAGTAGTAGTAGTAGTAGTAGTAGTAGTAGTAGTAGTAGTAGTAGTAGCATAAGTAGTAGTAGTAGTAGCAGCAGCAGCAGCAGCAGCAGTAGTAGTAGTAGTAGTAGTGGTAGTAGTAGCATAAGTAGTAGTAGTAGTAGTAGTAGTAGTAGTAGTAGTAGTAGTAGTAGTTTTTGTTGTTGTTGCTGTTGTGTTGTAGAAGAAGACGAAGAAGAAGAAAGAGAACACCAACAAACAAACCGAATCAAAAACCACAACAACAACAAGAACAACAGCAACAACAACACATACAACACCAACTACTACAGCAACAATTACAACAACAACGTTAATACCACCAACAACAACAACTACAAGGAAAATAAAACTGAAAGAAATACTTTAAGATGACGTAGTTTATGATTGTAATGATTAACATAATGATGATGATGATGATGGTGGTGGTGGTGGTGGTGGTGGTGGTGGTGGTGGTGGTGGTGGTGGTGGTGGTGGTGGTGGTGGTGGTGGTGGTGGTGGTGGTGGTGGTGGTGGTGGCGGCGGCGGTGGTGGTGGTGGTGGCGGCGGGGGTGGTGGTGGTGGTGGCGGTAGTGGTGGTGGTGGTGGTGGTGGTGGTGGTGGTGGTGGTGGTGGTGGTGGCGGCGGCGGCGGCGTTGGTGGTGGTGGCGGTAGTGGTGGTGGTGGTGGTAGTGGTGGTGGTAGTGGTGGTGGTGGTAGTGGTGGTGGTAGTGATGGTGGTTAATTTGTTGTTGTTGTTGTTGGTGGTGGCGGTGGTGGTGGTTTTGTTGTTGGTGGTGGTGGTGGTGGTAGTAGTGGTGGTGGTGGTGGTTAATTTGTTGTTGTTGTTGGTGGTGGTGGTGGTGGTGGTGGTGGTGGCGGCGGTGGTGGTGGTGGTGGTGGCAGTAGTGGTGGTGGTGGTGGTGGTTATTTTGTTGTTGTTGTTGTTGGTGGTGGTGGCGGTGGTGTTGGTTTTGTTGTTGGTGGTGGTGGTGGTGGTAGTAGTGGT
>OZ024742.1:307101082-307103582 GCA_964016885.1 Eledone cirrhosa
TATATACACGCACTCACACTAACCACACACCCTACTACCACCACTAACCCTCACCCACACATCCCCTCCCACCACCCCACAACTAATACCACTAACACCACACCCGCCGACCCCACGCACACGAACACACACACCCACTTACACCACCCACTCTACACACCCTACCACCACTGACCCCCACTAACACCCGCATTCAACCCTTTCCCCACCATAATATACTAACACCCACTAACACCCCCTTCACCACACACACACTCATCCAAACACGCACACACACACCAGTACACTACACTCCCTCCACCGGCCCCCACACCTTTCTCTCCCCCCTCCCTCTCCCCGCTCCACCCACACCCCTTCTCACACCCACACCCACACACATCCCACCTCTGCTAATACACCCCCTCCCCACTCCACCTTTCACACCTTCCCATTCTCTCCTCTGTCCACCGCACCTCCGCACACACTGACACACCGACTTTCTCCACCTGCCATTCTCCCCTACTGCTGCTATGCCCTGAATCTCTGACCATCTCTCCGCACACACGGACACACAACCCTCCTCCTGCCTTGACCCTCTGACCACTTCCTGTTGCGCCCCACATCTCCCCTCTTCCGACCAACCCAACCACGGATTACACACATTGGACATCGCTCCCACGAATCAACTCCATCACAAGGAAATTATCCGGCAACCCACCACATCCTCTACGGAACTACCTTAGGAACTTACCCACGGACATACACTCACAAAAATTGTTTTCCCACACGACACCTACATCCACAATACGTATAAACACCACACACACGTGCGTACCACCACATATTTACAGCCTCCGGAAACCCCTCCCCCCCCTCTCTGACCCCTCCCCATCCACACACGCGCACACACCCCACCCCACACACACCTTTTCCTGAACATGCAACCCCGTTCTTCCCGCAACTCTCACATTCACATACACACACACACACACACACACACACGTACACCTACACACACACACCACCTTCAGCCCTCCCCGCTCGGACACCCCGCCTCCCTCTCACCACTCCACCCGCCACCACCCCTACACGCCCCACACGCTTCCACCACTTGTTTAACTTCATGTTTATTTTTATTTTTATTATGCTTTTATATTTATTTTCATTTGTACCGTTGCCTCTCACCCCCTTTTTTCTAAATGTCTCTCCCCCACTCCCCTACACACCCTTGGAACTCTCTTCCCACACACTTTTCGCCTGAAGAAGGGCTTATGCCCGAAACGTCGTTCCCCACCACCACCCCACTCTCAAGAGCGTGAAACTAATAAACCTTTGTTCGTACTGCCTCTCTGTTTTGTTCCCGTTCAATTTTTCACTATATATATATATATATATATATATGTGTGTGTGTGTGTGTGTGTGTGTGTCTATGTGTGTGTGTATATATATATATATACAGAGAGAGAGAGAGAGAGAGAGAGAGAGAGAAGAAGAAGAAGAAGAAGAAGAAGAAGAAGAAGAAGAAGAAGAAGAAGAAGAAGAAGAAGAAGAAGAAGAAGAAGAAGAAGAAGAAGAAGAAGTTTATGAGGCTAATGCCAAGACTAGAAACCATACATGATTATATTTGTGTTTGAGGTCGCTCATTGGGTCACTTATGAAAGCTACTGGTAATATGTAATCTTGTACAATTTGTTATATGGCCGTAGTCTTCGGCGTCTCAATCGGTACTCTTGCTACGTTAGCCTGCTTAAGAACATTGCTAAAAACCCAGTCAGATAAAAGTGAGACACACATAAGCGCACATATACACGCACACACACACACACACACATATATATATATATGTGTATATATATATATATATATTGATAATGCTGTGATACATATTTCAATGACAACAGTGGCCACACGATTCCGTGTAACCCAGTGCCATGACATCATCAGACAGCTTCTTACATAATAAGGTTACGTTCCCAAGGCAATCCAAATTGAATTGACAAGGGAGCGGACAAAGCGGGTGTTCTTGAATCCTTCACCCATTCCAATTTGGATTGCCTCGGCAATGTAACCTTATTATGTAAGAAGCTGTCTGATGAGGTCATGGCACTGGGTTACACGGAATCGTGTGGCCACTGTCGTCATTGAAATATGTATCACAGCATTACCAATAAAGGACTTTAACATCTGAAACTACTTCGCATTTTCTTATTCTATATATATATGTGTGTGTGTGTGTGTGTGTATACATACATATATCTATATATACACGTATCATACCGTGGAGTAATACGGTTGTTCATATTTTGCTATAAAGGCCCTGCTTTCCCTGCTACACCAATATTTTGACATTCAGTCTAACGACTGGGCCTACTATGATTAATATAACGGACAGCTCTTTGTGTTCTAGTCATTTCGTTGTTCTCCCTCTTCAGTTGTTTTGTCATGTTTAATCTAACAATGTAAAAAATGCAAGTGTCTTTTGTGGTTATGAAAACGGAAAAGAAAGGGAAGGGCTCTAAGG
>OZ024742.1:307108582-307131082 GCA_964016885.1 Eledone cirrhosa
GAAGAGAGAAGCTGAAAGACATTTGGAGGAAGAGGAGAGAAGCTGAAAGACATTTGAAGGAAGAAGAGAGAATCTGAGAGACATTTGGAGGAAGAAGAGAGAAGCTGAAAGATATTTGGAGGAAGAAGAGAGAAGCTGAAAGACATTTGGAGGGAGAAGAGAGAAGCTGAAAGATATTTGAAGGAAGAAGAGAGAAGCTGAAAGACATTTGAAGGAAGAAGAGAGAAGCTGAAAGACATTTGGAGGAAGAAGAGAGAAGCTGAAAGACATTTGAAGGAAGAAGAGAGAAGCTGAAAGACATTTGAAGGAAGAAGAGAGAAGCTGAAACACATTTGGAGAAAGAAGAGAGAAGCTGAAAGACATTTGAAGGAAGAAGAGTGAAGCTGAAAGACATTTAGAGGAAGAAGAGAGAAGCTGAAAGACATTTGGAGGAAGAAGAGAGAAGCTGAAAGACATTTGAAGGAAGAGGCGAGAAGCTGAAAGACATTTGAAGGAAGAAGAGAGAAGCTGAAAGACATTTGAAGGAAGAAGAGAGAAGCTGAAAGACATTTGGAGGAAGAAGAGAGAAGCTGAAAGACATTTGGAAGAAGAGGAGAGAAGCTGAAAGACATTTGGAGGAAGAAGAGAGAAGCTGAAAGACATTTGGAGGAAGAAGAGAGAAGCTGAAAGACATTTGGAGGAAGAAGAGAGAAGCTGAAAGACATTTGAAGGAAGAAGAGAGAAGCTGAAAGACATTTGAAGGAAGAAGAGAGAAGCTGAAAGACATTTGAAGGAAGAAGAGAGTAGCTGAAAGACATTTGGAGGAAGAAGAGAGAAGCTGAAAGACATTTGGAGGGAGAAGAGAGAAGCTGAAAGATATTTGAAGGAAGAAGAGAGAAGCTGAAAGACATTTGAAGGAAGAAGAGCGAAGCTGAAAGACATTTGAAGGAAGAAGAGAGAAGCTGAAAGACATTTTGAGGGAGAAGAGAGAAGCTGAAAGACATTTTGAGGAAGAAGAGAGAAGCTGAAAGACATTTGAAGGAAGAAGAGAGAAGCTGAAAGACATTTTGAGGAAGAAGAGAGAAGCTGAAAGACATTTGAAGGAAGAAGAGAGAAGCTGAAAGACATTTGAAGGAAGAAGAGTGAAGTGAAAGACATTTGAAGGAAGAGGAGAGAAGCTGAAAGACATTTGAAGGAAGAAGAGAGAAGTTGATAGACATTTGGAGGAAGAAGAGAGAAGCTGAAAGATATTTGAAGGAAGGAGCGAGAATCTGAAAGACATTTGGAGGAAGAAGAGAGAAGCTGAAAGATATTTGGAGGAAGAAGAGAGAAGCTGAAAAACATTTTGAGGGAGAAGAGAGAAGCTGAAAGACATTTGGAGGGAGAAGAGAGAAGCTGAAAGACATTTGGAGGAAGAAGAGAGAAGCTGAAAGACATTTGGAAGAAGAGGAAAGAAGCTGAAAGACATTTGAAGGAAGAAGAGAGAAGCTGAAAGACATTTGGAGGAAGAAGAGAGAAGCTGAAAGACATTTGGAAGAAGAGGAAAGAAGCTGAAAGACATTTGAAGGAAGAAGAGAGAAGCTGAAAGACATTTGAAGGAAGAGGCTAGAAGCTGAAAGACATTTGAAGGAAGAAGAGAGAAGCTGAAAGACATTTGAAGGAAGAAGAGTGAAGCTGAAAGACATTTGGAGGAAGAAGAGAGAAGCTGAAAGACATTTGTAAGAAGAGGAGAGAAGCTGAAAGACATTTGAAGGAAGAAGAGAGAAGCTGAAAGACATGTGGAGGAAGAAGAGAGAAGCTGAAAGACATTTGAAGGAAGAAGAGTGAAGCTGAAAGACATTTGGAGGAAGAAGAGAGATGCTGAAAGACATTTGGAGGAAGAAGAGAGAAGCTGAAAGACATTTGGAGGAAGAAGAGAGAAGCTGAAAGACATTTGGAGGAAGAGGAGAGAAGCTGAAAGACATTTGAAGGAAGAAGAGAGAATCTGAGAGACATTTGGAGGAAGAAGAGAGAAGCTGAAAGATATTTGGAGGAAGAAGAGAGAAGCTGAAAGACATTTGGAGGGAGAAGAGAGAAGCTGAAAGATATTTGAAGGAAGAAGAGAGAAGCTGAAAGACATTTGAAGGAAGAAGAGAGAAGCTGAAAGACATTTGGAGGAAGAAGAGAGAAGCTGAAAGACATTTGAAGGAAGAAGAGAGAAGCTGAAAGACATTTGAAGGAAGAAGAGAGAAGCTGAAACACATTTGGAGAAAGAAGAGAGAAGCTGAAAGATATTTGAAGGAAGGAGAGAGAAGCTGAAAGACATTTGGAGGAAGAAGAGAGAAGCTGAAAGATATTTGGAGGAAGAAGAGAGAAGCTGAAAGACATTTGGAGGAAGAAGAGAGAAGCTGAAAAACATTTGGAGGAAGAAGAGAGAAGCTGAAAGACATTTGAAGGAAGAAGAGTGAAGCTGAAAGACATTTGGAGGAAGAAGAGAGAAGCTGAAAGACATTTGGAGGAAGAAGAGAGAAGCTGAAAGACATTTGAAGGAAGAGGCGAGAAGCTGAAAGACATTTGAAGGAAGAAGAGAGAAGCTGAAAGACATTTGAAGGAAGAAGAGAGAAGCTGAAAGACATTTGGAGGAAGAAGAGAGAAGCTGAAAGACATTTGGAAGAAGAGGAGAGAAGCTGAAAGACATTTGGAGGAAGAAGAGAGAAGCTGAAAGACATTTGGAGGAAGAAGAGGGAAGCTGAAAGACATGTGGAGGAAGAAGAGAGAAGCTGAAAGACATTTGAAGGAAGAAGAGAGAAGCTGAAAGACATTTGAAGGAAGAAGAGAGAAGCTGAAAGACATTTGAAGGAAGAAGAGAGTAGCTGAAAGACATTTGGAGGAAGAAGAGAGAAGCTGAAAGACATTTGGAGGGAGAAGAGAGAAGCTGAAAGATATTTGAAGGAAGAAGAGAGAAGCTGAAAGACATTTGAAGGAAGAAGAGCGAAGCTGAAAGACATTTGAAGGAAGAAGAGAGAAGCTGAAAGACATTTTGAGGGAGAAGAGAGAAGCTGAAAGACATTTTGAGGAAGAAGAGAGAAGCTGAAAGACATTTGAAGGAAGAAGAGAGAAGCTGAAAGACATTTTGAGGAAGAAGAGAGAAGCTGAAAGACATTTGAAGGAAGAAGAGAGAAGCTGAAAGACATTTGAAGGAAGAAGAGTGAAGTGAAAGACATTTGAAGGAAGAGGAGAGAAGCTGAAAGACATTTGAAGGAAGAAGAGAGAAGCTGAAACACATTTGGAGAAAGAAGAGAGAAGCTGAAAGATATTTGAAGGAAGGAGAGAGAAGCTGAAAGACATTTGGAGGAAGAAGAGAGAAGCTGAAAGATATTTGGAGGAAGAAGAGAGAAGCTGAAAGACATTTGGAGGAAGAAGAGAGAAGCTGAAAAACATTTGGAGGAAGAAGAGAGAAGCTGAAAGACATTTGAAGGAAGAAGAGTGAAGCTGAAAGACATTTGGAGGAAGAAGAGAGAAGCTGAAAGACATTTGGAGGAAGAAGAGAGAAGCTGAAAGACATTTGAAGGAAGAGGCGAGAAGCTGAAAGACATTTGAAGGAAGAAGAGAGAAGCTGAAAGACATTTGAAGGAAGAAGAGAGAAGCTGAAAGACATTTGGAGGAAGAAGAGAGAAGCTGAAAGACATTTGGAAGAAGAGGAGAGAAGCTGAAAGACATTTGGAGGAAGAAGAGAGAAGCTGAAAGACATTTGGAGGAAGAAGAGAGAAGCTGAAAGACATGTGGAGGAAGAAGAGAGAAGCTGAAAGACATTTGAAGGAAGAAGAGAGAAGCTGAAAGACATTTGAAGGAAGAAGAGAGAAGCTGAAAGACATTTGAAGGAAGAAGAGAGTAGCTGAAAGACATTTGGAGGAAGAAGAGAGAAGCTGAAAGACATTTGGAGGGAGAAGAGAGAAGCTGAAAGATATTTGAAGGAAGAAGAGAGAAGCTGAAAGACATTTGAAGGAAGAAGAGCGAAGCTGAAAGACATTTGAAGGAAGAAGAGAGAAGCTGAAAGACATTTTGAGGGAGAAGAGAGAAGCTGAAAGACATTTTGAGGAAGAAGAGAGAAGCTGAAAGACATTTGAAGGAAGAAGAGAGAAGCTGAAAGACATTTTGAGGAAGAAGAGAGAAGCTGAAAGACATTTGAAGGAAGAAGAGAGAAGCTGAAAGACATTTGAAGGAAGAAGAGTGAAGTGAAAGACATTTGAAGGAAGAGGAGAGAAGCTGAAAGACATTTGAAGGAAGAAGAGAGAAGTTGATAGACATTTGGAGGAAGAAGAGAGAAGCTGAAAGATATTTGAAGGAAGGAGTGAGAATCTGAAAGACATTTGGAGGAAGAAGAGAGAAGCTGAAAGATATTTGGAGGAAGAAGAGAGAAGCTGAAAAACATTTTGAGGGAGAAGAGAGAAGCTGAAAGACATTTGGAGGGAGAAGAGAGAAGCTGAAAGACATTTGGAGGAAGAAGAGAGAAGCTGAAAGACATTTGGAAGAAGAGGAAAGAAGCTGAAAGACATTTGAAGGAAGAAGAGAGAAGCTGAAAGACATTTGAAGGAAGAGGCGAGAAGCTGAAAGACATTTGAAGGAAGAAGAGAGAAGCTGAAAGACATTTGGAGGAAGAAGAGAGAAGCTGAAAGACATTTGGAAGAAGAGGAAAGAAGCTGAAAGACATTTGAAGGAAGAAGAGAGAAGCTGAAAGACATTTGAAGGAAGAGGCGAGAAGCTGAAAGACATTTGAAGGAAGAAGAGAGAAGCTGAAAGACATTTGAAGGAAGAAGAGTGAAGCTGAAAGACATTTGGAGGAAGAAGAGAGAAGCTGAAAGACATTTGTAAGAAGAGGAGAGAAGCTGAAAGACATTTGAAGGAAGAAGAGAGAAGCTGAAAGACATGTGGAGGAAGAAGAGAGAAGCTGAAAGACATTTGAAGGAAGAAGAGAGAAGCTGAAAGCCATTTGAAGGAAGAAGAGAGAAGCTGAAAGACATTTGAAGGAAGAAGAGAGAAGCTGAAAGACATTTGGAGGAAGAAGAGAGAAGCTGAAAGACATTTGGAGGAAGAAGAGAGAAGCTGAAAGACATTTGTAGGAAGGAGCGAGAAGCTGAAAGACATTTGGAGGAAGGAGCGAGAAGCTGAAAGACATTTGGAGGCAGAAGTCAAAAATGACAGAAAATAAAACAACAAAATGCATTTTTTAAAGGTATAAAACAAACTGATAATGCGCAAAAGTGGAAAAGAGTTGTGATGACATAAGTGGTGTTGATGAGGGTGGTGTTGGTATTAGTCATGGTTTTTATGATAGCGATGATGGGGACATTGGTACAGGTGATGGTACTGCTAGGGGGTCGTTGCAGTGACGGTGTTGATGGTGGTGTTGGTACTGATGTTTCTGACAATGTTAGTAGTAATGATAGCAATGGTAGTTAGGGTGTTGATGTTAGTGCTTGCTTTGATAGAGGAGGAGAAGGAGGAGGTGGAATATGTACCTCATATATGCCTAGTACTGGACATGATATTGAAAATTGTAACAAATTATGAAACGAAAGTTGTTGGCGATGCTGGTTCTGGTGTTCGTCGTGATGGTGGTGGTACTACTCTTGTTGCTGGTGTTTGTGGTGTTTAAAGTGGTGGTATTGGTGTGGGTAGAATAGTATAGGTAGTATGAGGTAGGGTGAAGTGGTGTGGCAGCGTTGGTGGTTGTGGAGTTATGGTGTTGGTGAGGGTGACTTAGCATATTGTAGTTAGGTTATTGATATAACAAACACAAAGAATGAGTGTTAAATTATGAAAAATTAACGAATCATTAATTTACCATATATTTGTGCAATAAATGTGTGAATATTTCTACAAATTTCAATATCAGAAATAAAACCAGTGGACCCTAAATACGATGGTTAGGAAAGTATATTACTGGTTACCTAACAGTGCTATCCGGTCGAACAAAATATGTGAGCAACAACGTTTTCGAAATGTTAGTCGCCATCAGCGTAAGTAAATAATTTTTGCCATTGCTTGCTGGCATTGATTGAATTAGTTTACTAGGTAGAAATATATATATATATATATATATATATATATATATAGAGAGAGAGAGAGAGAGAGAGAGAGAGAGAGAGAGAGAGAGAGAGAGAGAGAGAGAGAGAGAGAGAGAGAAATAGTTCCACAACAGATAGTTCACCATACCGAGGACAAATGTTTCTCCTTATGCCGATCTTCTATATATATATATGTATATATATATATATATATTAATTGAAAACAAAGGAAGTATTTTTATAACGCGGCAAGCGAAGTTTAGAATTGAAATAGAAATAGAATCTTCGCCGAAATATTGACTAAATAATTGTTTCTACTTTAGGCACAAGGCCAGCAATTACCCAGTGCATTACTGGTACTTTATTTTATCGACCCCGTAAGGATGAAAGGCAAAGTCAACCTCGGCGGGATTTGAACTCAGATCGTAAAGGGACGTAACTATGCTGGAAAGCATGGCGTCCGATTATCTAATAAGGGGCCGTGTAAACTCACTGAACGGGAAAAGATGGGAATCACACCACGTGTGCTGACCCTATATTTAGATAATGATAGATTTGGGCGAAAAGGTGGAGGATTAGATAGAGAGAATTTGTGTAAAATATGTACACTCTGGTTCCTGTCGTGGTTGCTGTTATTTAAACCCAAGTCATCTCCAATCAAATAGATCTATACTAAATGACATTACACTTATGATCATCCAATCATTTTCCTGTATACAAGGACTCCAGGACTACATTATCCAAAGTGTCCTTTTCTGATAATGTAGTGTGAGATTTCAAGGAGATGTTCTTATTTCTAGTATCTCAAGTGACCACGTACAGGCTCGCTAGCTTCAGTTTAGCCTGGATTAAGTTCACATACAATCAAAAAGATCCCAACCATAACACCTTTTTTTCTTTTTCGGTGGCGTTGTTAATGTTAAACTCCAAACAAGAGCAAATTGAGAAGACCTATGATCAAAAAGACCCAGCTATTACCATCCTAGCTTTTTTCGAGATATGTATTTTATACAGGACATACATTATATCTACGAGATACCTTGCATCAAGGAAATACACAGTGGCCAGGACATACATTCAAAATCCAAGAGATATATTATGCTATGAGTGTTTTCTTCTTTAATGTTCGTACTTATGATTTAAAAGGAATGCGGTTGCTATTTCTAACAGGTCAAGCAACCATGTAAAACATTTCACGCTCTTGTGTTTTTTTTATTGTTATTTAGCTCCAGGTCACTTCTGCTGGGGCGAATTAATTATTGAAGGCCTTCTAGCCATGACTACACCATCTGTATTTCAAGCATTCTGCATCTAAGGCGACATTATGGAATATTTCGTCTTCTCAATGTTTAAGAGGACATGGTGTGATTTAATGGATACATGGCTATAATTTTTAGCAGACCGACTGCATACGTAGGAGTTCTTCCATTACCTTGATATTTTTCTTAACAATGGCGCTGGCAGTGATGGTCGGAATGGCAAAGGTGTAGGTGGTGATGATAGCGGTCATAGCGGTGGCAGTGGCAGTGCCGATGGTGGTATTGGCGATGGACGTGGTGGAGAGTGATGGCGATGGTAATGATAATGGCAGTGGTAGTGATAATGGCAGTGGTGGTGGGGGCGATGGTAGTGATAATGGCAGTGGTGATGGTGGTGGCGATGGTAGTGATAATGGCAGTGTTGATGGCGGTGATGGTAGTGATAATTGCAGTGGTGGTGGTGGCGATGGTAGTGATAATGGCAGTGGTGGTGGTGGTGGTGGTGGTAGTGATAATGGCAGTGATGGTGGTGGTGGTGGTGGTAGTGATATTGGCTGTGGTGGTGGTGGTGCGGTAGTGATAATGGCCGTGATGATGGTGGTAGTGATGGTGATAGTGGCTGTTGTGGTGATGAAAATGATGAATGACTAACGAGAATGTGATTGCTATGCGTAGTATAAGTCAGAAGTTTATAATAATTAAATACCACGGTAACTCTAAGAAAGTATGAATTACCACAATACAACTGCCAATGAACAAATAACATATGTTTATATATGTTTATGTCTATATATACATATATATATATATATATATATATATATATAGAAAGAGAGAGAGAGAGAGAGAGAGAGAGAGAGAGAGAGGAAGAGAGGGAGAGAGGCGAGTGAGGGAGAAAAATATGGATAGATAGATAGATGGATACACAAAAACATACACACACACACTCATATATATATATGTGTGTGTGTGTGTGTGTGTGTGTATATATATAACATATATACATGTAGCATCATATACGCACACACATACACACAGGGAATGCACCAGACAGGTTCACTAACATACACACAAATATATATATACACACAAACCAATCGGTATATTGATTTTAAGGGAAGCCGACGAAGATATAAAATCAACAACGAAAAGGCGTGGGCAAAGTGTTTTTGTGCATGTTTTGTGCATATATATATATATATATATATATATATATATATATATATATGCATATATATATATATAGAGAGAGAGAGATATGCAAGCAGGGAAAAGTGGACATAAAATGATGATGATGATAATGATGATGATGTATTTATATATATATATATTATATATATATATATATATATATGTGTGTGTATATATATATATATATATATATATATATATATATATATATGTATATATATATATATATATATATATATATATATATATATATATATATATATATATATATGTATGTATATATATATATATATATATATATATATATATATATATATATATATATATGTATATATATATATACATGTGTGTGTGCGTGTGTGTGTGAGTGTGAGTGTGTGTATACAGAGAGAGAGAGAGTGAGTGACAATATATATATTTATATATATTTGTGGGGGATTTTGTGAGAAAGGGTAAGAAACTGTTTGTGTTGGGTTATGTGTGGCATGCAAACTGAGTGCGTTGTGTATATGACTTGTTAGGGGTGTGTGTATGTCTGTGCGAGCATCGTGTCCGTGTCCGTGTGCGTGTATGTGTATCTGTGCGTGAATGTGAGCCATGTACTTTGATAAGAATTGTAGGAGGGACATATATCGGGAGAGGTAGAGAGAGAAGAACTCTGAAATATGATTCAAATATATAATATAGAAGTAAAAAATTAAACGAGAGCCTAAAAAGATGGAAATAAAGAAGGGATGAGAGAAAGAAAGAAAGAAAGACGAAAGAAAGAAAGAAAGTAAGAAAGAAAGAAGACATGAAGGTGGAAAAAAAAGGATACAATTTTTTTAACGAGAGGAAGAAAGAATGGTATAACGGTGGAAGTTGGGAAAGAAGGAATAATGTAAGGACAGGAAGGAATGGTGTAAGGAGAGCAGGAAGGAATGGTGTAAGGAGAGCAGGAAGGAATGGTGTAAGGAGAGCAGGAAGGAATGGTGTAAGGAGAGCAGGAAGGAATGGTGTAAGAAGGAGAGGAAGAAATAGTGTAAGAAGGGGAGGAAGGAATGGTGTAAGGAGATCAGGAAGGAATGGTGTAAGGAGAGCAGGAAGTAATTGTGTAAGGAGAGCAGGAAGGAATGGTGTAAGAGGGAGAGGAAGGAATGGTGTAAGGAGATCAGGAAGGAATGGTGTAAGAAGGGGAGGAAGGAATGGTGTAAGAAAGAGAGGAAGGAATGGTGTAAGGAGAGCAGGAAGGAATGGTATAAGGAGAGCAGGAAGGAATGGAGTAAGAAGGGGAAGAAGTAATGGTGTAAGAAGGGGAGGAAGGAATGGTGTAAGGAGAGCAGGAAGGAATGGTGTAAGAAGAGCAGGAAGGAATGGTGTAAGAAGGAGAGGAAGGAATGGTGTAAGGAGAGCAGGAAGGAATGGTGTAAGAAGGGGAAGAAGGAATGGTGTAAGAAGGAGAGGAAGGAATGGTGTAAGAAGGAGAGGAAGGAATGGTGTAAGGAGAGCAGGAAGGAATGGTGTAAGAAGGAGAGGAAGGAATGGTGTAAGAAGGAGAGGAAGGAATGGTGTAAGAAGGAGAGGAAGGAATGGTGTAAGAAGGAGAGGAAGGAATGGTGTAAGAAGGAGAGGAAGGAATGGTGTAAGGAGAGCAGGAAGGAATGGTGTAAGGAGAGCAGGAAGGAATGGTGTAAGAAGGAGAGGGGGAATGGTGTAAGGAGAGCAGGAAGGAATGGTGTAAGAAGAGCAGGAAGGAATGGTGTAAGAAGGAGAGGAAGGAATGGTGTAAGGAGAGCAGGAAGGAATGGTGTAAGAAGGGGAAGAAGGAATGGTGTAAGAAGGAGAGGAAGGAATGGTGTAAGGAGAGCAGGAAGGAATGGTGTAAGAAGAGCAGGAAGGAATGGTGTAAGAAGGAGAGGAAGCAATGGTGTAAGAAGGAGAGGATGGAATGTTGTAAGAAGGAGACATAAGGAATGGTGTAAGGAGAGCAGGAAGGAATGGTGTAAGAAGGGGAGGAAGGAATGGTGTAAGTAGAGCAGGAAGGAATGGTGTAAGGAGAGCAGGAAGGAATGGTGTAAGAAGGAGAGGGATGAATGGTGTAAGGAGAGCAGGAAGGAATGGTGTAAGAAGGAGAGGAAGGAATGGTGTAAGAAGGAGACGGAGGAATGGTGTAAGAAGGGGAGGAAGGAATTGTATAAGAAGGAGAGGAAGGAATGGTGTAAGGAGAGCAGGAAGGAATGGTGTAAGGAGAGCAGGAAGGAATGGTGTAAGAAGGGGAGGAAGGAATGGTGTAAGGAGAGCAGGAAGGAATGGTGTAAGGGGAGCAGGAAGGAATGGTGTAAGAAGGTGAGGTAGGAATGGTGTAAGAAGGAGAGGAAGGAATGGTGTAAGGAGAGCAGTAACGAATGGTGTAAGAAGGAGAGGGAGGAATGGTGTAAGAAGGAGAGGAAGGAATGATGTGAGAAGGAGAGGAACGAATGGTGTAAGAAGGAGAGGAAGGAATGGTGTTAGAAGCAGAGGAAGTAATGGTGTAAGGAGAGCAGGAAGGAATGGTGTAAGAAGGAGAGGAAGGAATGGTGTAAGAAGCAGAGGAAGTAATGGTGTAAGGAGAGAAGGAAGGAATGGTGTAAGAAGGAGAGGAAGGAATGGTGTAAGGAGAGCAGGAAGGAATGTTGTAAGAAGAGCAGGAAGGAATGGTGTAAGAAGCAGAGGAAGGAATGGTGTAAGAAGGGGAGGAAGGAATGGTGTAAGAAGGAGAGGAAGGAATGGTGTAAGGAGAGCAGGAAGGAATGGTGTAAGGAGAGCAGGAAGGAATGGTGTAAGGAGAGCAGGAAGGAATGGTGTAAGGAGAGCAGGAAGGAATGGTGTAAGGAGAGCAGGAAGGAATGGTGTAAGAAGGAGAGGGGGGAATGTTGTAAGGAGAGCAGGAAGGAATGGTGTAAGGAGAGCAGGAAGGAATGGTGTAAGGAGAGCAGCAAGGAATGGTGTAAGAAGGAGAGGAAGGAATGGTGTAAGGAGAGCAGGAAGAAATGGTGTAAGAAGGAGAGGGAGGAATGGTGTAAGGAGAGCAGGAAGGAATGGTGTAAGGAGAGCAGGAAAGAATGGTGTAAAAAGGGGAGGAAGGGATGGTGTAAGAAGGGGAGGAAGGAATGGTGTAAGAAGGAGAGATGGAATGGTGTGAGAAGGAGAGGAAGGAATGGTGTAAGGAGAGCAGGAAGGAATGGTGTAAGGAGAGCAGGAAATAACGGTGTAAGAAGGGGAAGAAGGAATGGTGTAAGAAGGAGAGAAAGGAATGGTGTAAGAAGGGGAGGAAGGGATGGTGTAAGAAGGAGACGAAGGAATGGTGTAAGGAGAGCAGGATGGAATGGTGTAAGAAGGGGAAGAAGGAATGGTGTAAGAAGGAGAGGAAGGAATGGTGTAAGAAGGAGAGGAAGGAATGGTGTAAGAAGGAGAGGAAGGAATGGTGTAAGGAGAGCAGGAAATAACGGTGTAAGAAGGGGAAGAAGGAATGGTGTAAGAAGGAGAGAAAGGAATGGTGTAAGAAGGAGAGGAAGCAATGATGTAAGAAGGAGAGGAAGGAATGATGTAAGAAGGAGAGGAAGGAATGGTGTAAGGAGAGCAGGAAATAACGGTGTAAGAAGGGGAAGAAGGAATGGTGTAAGAAGGAGAGAAAGGAATGGTGTAAGAAGGGGAGGAAGGGATGGTGTAAGAAGGAGACGAAGGAATGGTGTAAGGAGAGCAGGATGGAATGGTGTAAGAAGGGGAAGAAGGAATGGTGTAAGAAGGAGAGGAAGGAATGGTGTAAGAAGGAGAGGAAGGAATGGTGTAAGAAGAAGAGGAAGGAATGGTGTAAGGAGAGCAGGAAGGAACGGTGTAAGAAGGGGAAGAAGGAATGGTGTCAGAAGGAGAGGAAGGAATGGTGTAAGAAGGGGAGGAAGGGATGGTGTAAGAAGGAGACGAAGGAATGGTGTAAGGAGAGCAGGAAGGAATGGTGTAAGAAGGGGAAGAAGGAATGGTGTAAGAAGGAGAGGAAGGAATGGTGTAAGAAGGAGAGGAAGGAATGGTGTAAGAAGAAGAGGAAGGAATGGTGTAAGGAGAGCAGGAAGGAACGGTGTAAGAAGGGGAAGAAGGAATGGTGTAAGAAGGAGAGGAAGGAATGGTGTAAGAAGGGGGGAAGGAATGGTGTAAGAAGGAGACGAAGGAATGGTGTAAGGAGAGCGAGAAGGAATGGAGTAAGAAGGGAAAGAAGGAATGGTGTAAGAAGGAGAGGAAGGAATGGTGTAAGAAGGAGAGGAAGGAATGGTGTAAGAAGAAGAGGAAGGAATGGTGTAAGGAGAGCAGGAAGGAACGGTGTAAGAAGGGGAAGAAGGAATGGTGTCAGAAGGAGAGGAAGGAATGGTGTAAGAAGGGGAGGAAGGGATGGTGTAAGAAGGAGACGAAGGAATGGTGTAAGGAGAGCAGGAAGGAATGGTGTAAGAAGGGGAAGAAGGAATGGTGTAAGAAGGAGAGGAAGGAATGGTGTAAGAAGGAGAGGAAGGAATGGTGTAAGAAGAAGAGGAAGGAATGGTGTAAGGAGAGCAGGAAGGAACGGTGTAAGAAGGGGAAGAAGGAATGGTGTAAGAAGGAGAGGAAGGAATGGTGTAAGAAGGGGGGAAGGAATGGTGTAAGAAGGAGACGAAGGAATGGTGTAAGGAGAGCGAGAAGGAATGGAGTAAGAAGGGAAAGAAGGAATGGTGTAAGAAGGAGAGGAAGGAATGGTGTAAGAAGGAGAGGAAGGAATGGTGTAAGAAGTAGATGAAGGAATGGTGTAAGAAGGAGATGAAGGAATGGTGTAAGGAGAGCAGGAAGGAATGGTGTAAGAAGAAAGGGAAGGAATGGTGTAAGGATAGCAGGAAGGAATGGTGTAAGAAGGGGAGGAAGGAATGGTGTAAGAAGAGCAGGAGGGAATGGTGTAAGAAGGGGAGGAAGGAATGGTGTAAGGAGAGCAGGAAGGAATGGTGTAAGGAGAGCAGGAAGGAATGGTGTAAGGAGAGCAGGATGAAATGGTGTAAGAAGGAGAGGGAGGAATGGTGTAAAGAGAGAAGGAAGGAATGGTGTAAGAGGGAGAGGAAGGCATGGTGTAAGGAGAGCAGGAAGGAATGGTGTAAGAAGGAGAGTAAGGAATGGTGTAAGAAGGAGAGGAAGGAATGGTGTAAGGAAAGTAGGAAGGAATGGTGTAAGGAGAGCAGGAAGGAATGGTGTAAGAAGGAGAGGAAGGAATTGTGTAAGAAGGAGAGGAAGGAATGGTGTAAGAAGGGGAGGAAGGAATGGTGTAAGAAGGAGAGGAAGGAATGGTGTAAGGAGAGCAGGAAGGAATGGTGTAAGAAGGGGAGGAAGGAATGGTGTAAGAAGAGCAGGAGGGAATGGTGTAAGAAGGGGAGGAAGGAATGGTGTAAGAAGGAGAGGAAGGAATGGTGTAAGAAGGGGAGGAAGGAATGGTGTAAGAAGGGGAGGAAGGAATGGTGTAAGAAGGAGAGGAAGGAATGGTGTAAGGATAGCAGGAAGGAATGGTGTAAGAAGGGGAGGAAGGAATGGTGTAAGAAGAGCAGGAGGGAATGGTGTAAGAAGGGGAGGAAGGAATGGTGTAAGAAGGAGAGGAAGGAATGGTGTAAGGAGAGCAGGAAGGAATGGTGTAAGAAGGGGAGGAAGGAATGGTGTAAGAAGAGCAGGAGGGAATGGTGTAAGAAGGGGAGGAAGGAATGGTGTAAGAAGGAGAGGAAGGAATGGTGTAAGAAGGGGAGGAAGGAATGGTGTAAGAAGGAGAGGAAGGAATGGTGTAAGAAGGAGAGGAAGGAATGGTGTAAGAAGGGGAGGAAGGAATGGTGTAAGAAGGAGAGGAAGGAATGGTGTAAGAAGGGGAGGAAGGAATGGTGTAAGAAGGAGAGGAAGGAATGGTGTAAGGATAGCAGGAAGGAATGGTGTAAGAAGGGGAGGAAGGAATGGTGTAAGAAGAGCAGGAGGGAATGGTGTAAGAAGGGGAGGAAGGAATGGTGTAAGAAGGAGAGGAAGGAATGGTGTAAGAAGGGGAGGAAGGAATGGTGTAAGAAGGAGAGGAAGGAATGGTGTAAGAAGAGCAGGAGGGAATGGTGTAAGAAGGGGAGGAAGGAATGGTGTAAGAAGGAGAGGAAGGAATGGTGTAAGAAGGGGAGGAAGGAATGGTGTAAGAAGGAGAGGAAGGAATGGTGTAAGAAGGGGAGGAAGGAATGGTGTAAGAAGGAGAGGAAGGAATGGTGTAAGAAGAGCAGGAGGGAATGGTGTAAGAAGGGGAGGAAGGAATGGTGTAAGAAGGAGAGGAAGGAATGGTGTAAGGAGAGCAGGAAGGAATGGTGTAAGAAGGGGAGGAAGGAATGGTGTAAGAAGAGCAGGAGGGAATGGTGTAAGAAGGGGAGGAAGGAATGGTGTAAGAAGGAGAGGAAGGAATGGTGTAAGAAGGGGAGGAAGGAATGGTGTAAGAAGGAGAGGAAGGAATGGTGTAAGAAGGAGAGGAAGGAATGGTGTAAGAAGGGGAGGAAGAAATGGTGTAAGAAGGAGAGGAAGGAATGGTGTAAGGATAGCAGGAAGGAATGGTGTAAGAAGGGGAGGAAGGAATGGTGTAAGAAGAGCAGGAGGGAATGGTGTAAGAAGGGGAGGAAGGAATGGTGTAAGGAGAGCAGGAAGGAATGGTGTAAGAATGAGGGGAAGGAATGGTGTAAGGAGAGCAGGAAGGAATGGTGTAAGGAGAGCAGGAAGGAATGGTGTAAGGAGAGCAGAAAGGAATGATGTAAGAAGGAGAGGGAGGAATGGTGTAAAGAGAGAAGGAAGGAATGGTGTAAGAGGGAGAGGAAGGCATGGTGTAAGGAGAGCAGGAAGGAATGGTGTAAGAAGAGCAGGAAGGAATGGTGTAAGGGGAGCAGGAAGGAATGGTGTAAGAAGGAGAGGAAGGAATGGTGTAAGGAGAGCAGGAAGGAATGGTGTAAGAAGGGGAGGAAGGAATGGTGTAAGAAGAGCAGGAGGGAATGGTGTAAGAAGGAGAGTAAGGAATGGTGTAAGAAGGAGAGGAAGGAATGGTGTAAGGAAAGTAGGAAGGAATGGTGTAAGGAGAGCAGGAAGGAATGCTGTAAGAAGGGGAGCAAGAAGGAATGGTGTAAGAAGGAGAGGAAGGAATGGTGTAAGAAGGAGAGGAAGGTATGGTGTAAGCAGGAGAGGAAGGAATGGTGTAAGTAGAGCAGGAAGGAATGGTGTAAGGAGAGCAGGAAGGAATGGTGTAAGAAGGGGAGGAAGGTATGGTGTAAGCAGGAGAGGAAGGAATGGTGTAAGTAGAGCAGGAAGGAATGGTGTAAGGAGAGCAGGAAGGAATGGTGTAAGAAGGGGAGGAAGGTATGGTGTAAGCAGGAGAGGAAGGAATGGTGTAAGTAGAGCAGGAAGGAATGGTGTAAGGAGAGCAGGAAGGAATGGTGTAAGGAGAGCAGGAAGGAATGGTGTAAGAAGGGGAGGAAGGTATGGTGTAAGCAGGAGAGGAAGGAATGGTGTAAGTAGAGCAGGAAGGAATGGTGTAAGTAGAGCAGGAAGGAATGGTGTAAGGAGAGCAGGAAGGAATGGTGTAAGGAGAGCAGGAAGGAATGGTGTAAGAAGGGGAGGAAGGTATGGTGTAAGCAGGAGAGGAAGGAATGGTGTAAGTAGAGCAGGAAGGAATGGTGTAAGGAGAGCAGGAAGGAATGGTGTAAGGAGAGCAGGAAGGAATGGTGTAAGAAGGAGAGGAAGGAATGGTGTAAGGAGAGCAGGAAGGAATGGTGTTAGAAGGGGAAGAAGGAATGGTGTAAGGAGAGCAGGAAGGAATGGTGTAAGGAGAGCGGGAAGGAATGGAGTAAGAAGGGGAAGAAGGAATGGTGTAAGAAGGAGAGGAGGAAATGGTGTAAGAAGGGGGGAAGGAATGGTGTAAGAAGGAGACCAAGGAATGGTGTAAGAAGGAGAGGAAGGAATGGTGTAAGAAGGAGAGGAAGGAATGGTGTAAGGAGAGCAGGAAGGAATGGTGTAAGGAGAGCGGGAAGGAATGGAGTAAGAAGGGGAAGAAGGAATGGTGTAAGAAGAAGAGGAAGGAATGGTGTAAGAAGTAGATGAAGGAATGGTGTAAGAACGAGAGGAAGGAAAGGTGTAAGGAGAGCAGGAATGAATGCTGTAAGAAGGGGAGCAGGAAGGAATGGTGTAAGAAGGAGAGGAAGGAATGGTGTAAGGGGAGCAGGAACGAATGGTGTAAGTAGAGCAGGAAGGAATGGTGTAAGAAGGAGAGGAAGGAATGGTCTAAGGAGAGCAGGAAGGAATGGTGTAAGAAGGAGAGGAAGGAATGGTGTAAGAAGGAGAGGAAGGAATGGTGTAAGAAGGGGAGGAAGGAATGGTGTAAGAAGGAGAGGAAGGAATGGTGTAAGGAGAGCAGGAAGGAATGGTGTAAGGAGAGCAGGAAGGAATGGTGTAAGGGGAGCAGGATGAAATGGTGTAAGAAGGAGAGGAAGGAATGGTGTAAGAAGGAGAGGCAGGAATGGTGTAAGAAGGAGAGGAAGGAATGGTGTAAGAAGGAGAGGAAGGAATGGTGTGAGAAGGAGAGGAAGGAATGGTGTAAGGGGACCAGGAAGGAATGGTGTAAGAAGGAGGGGGAGGAATAGTGTAAGGAGAGAAGGAAGGAATGGTGTAAGAAGGGGAGGAAGGAATGGTGTAAGAAGGAGAGGAAGGAATGGT
Organism: Eledone cirrhosa; assembly: GCA_964016885.1. NCBI lineage: Eukaryota > Metazoa > Mollusca > Cephalopoda > Octopoda > Eledonidae > Eledone > Eledone cirrhosa. The sequence continues at coordinate 307,125,786 of OZ024742.1, forward strand.
GTAAGAAGGAGAGGAAGGAATGGTGTAAGAAGGGGAGGAAGGAATGGTGTAAGGAGAGCAGGAAGGAATGGTGTAAGAAGGAGAGGAAGGAATGGTGTGAGAAGGAGAGGAAGGAATGGTGTAAGGGGACCAGGAAGGAATGGTGTAAGAAGGAGGGGGAGGAATAGTGTAAGGAGAGAAGGAAGGAATGGTGTAAGAAGGGGAGGAAGGAATGGTGTAAGAAGGAGAGGGAGGAATGGTGTAAGAAGGAGATGGAGGAACGGTGTAAGGAGAGAAGGAAGGAATGGTGTAAGAAGGAGAGGAAGGAATGGTGTGAGAAGTTGAGGAAAGAATGGTGTGAGAAGGGGAGGAAGGAATGGTGTAAGGAGAGCAGGAAGGAATGGTGTAAGAAGAAGGGGAAGGAATGGTGTAAGGATAGCAGGAAGGAATGGTGTAAGAAGGGGAGGAAGGAATGGTGTAAGAAGGGGAGGAAGGAATGGTGTAAGGAGAGCAGGAAGGAATGGTGTAAGGAGAGCAGGAAGGAATGGTGTAAGGAGAGCAGAAAGGAATGGTGTAAGAAGGAGAGGGAGGAATGGTGTAAAGAGAGAAGGAAGGAATGGTGTAAGAAGGAGAGTAAGGAATGGAGTAAGAAGGAGAGGAAGGAATGGTGTAAGGAGAGCAGGAAGGAATGGTGTAAGGAGAGCAGGAAGGAATGGTGTAAGGAGAGCAGGAAGGAATGGAGTAAGAAGGGGAAGAAGGAATGGTGTAAGAAGGAGAGGAAGGAATGGTGTAAGAAGTAGATGAAGGAATGGTGTAAGAAGAAGATGAAGGAATGGTGTAAGGAGAGCAGGAAGGAATGCTGTAAGAAGGGGAGGAAGAAAGGATGTAAGAACGAGAGGAAGGAAAGGTGTAACGAGAGCAGGAATGAATGCTGTAAGAAGGGGAGCAGAAAGGAATGGTGTAAGAAGGAGAGGAAGGAATGGTGTAAGAAGGAGAGCATAAGGAATGGTGTAAGGAGAGCAGGAAGGAATGGTGTAAGAAGGGGAGGAAGGTATGGTGTAAGCAGGAGAGGAAGGAATGGTGTAAGTAGAGCAGGAAGGAATGGTGTAAGGAGAGCAGGAAGGAATAGTGTAAGGAGAGCAGAAAGGAATGGTGTAAGAAGGAGAGGGAGGAATGGTGTAAAGAGAGAAGGAAGGAATGGTGTAAGAGGGAGAGGACGGCATGGTGTAAGGAGAGCAGGAAGGAATTGTGTAAGAAGGAGAGGCAGGAATGGTGTAAGGAGAGCAGTAATGAATTGTGTAAGAAGGAGAGGGAGGAATGGTGTAAGAAGGAGAGGAAGGAATGATGTGAGAAGGAGAGGAATGAATGGTGTAAGAAGGAGAGGAAGGAATGGTCTAAGAAGGAGAGGCAGGAATGGTGTAAGGAGAGCAGTAATGAATTGTGTAAGAAGGAGAGGGAGGAATGGTGTAAGAAGGAGAGGAAGGAATGATGTGAGAAGGAGAGGAATGAATGGTGTAAGAAGGAGAGGAAGGAATGGTGTAAGAAGCAGAGGAAGTAATTGTGTAAGGAGAGCAGGAAGGAATGGTGTAAGAAGCAGAGGAAGGAATGGTGTAAGAAGGAGAGGAAGGAATGGTGTAAGAAGGGGAGGAAGGAATGGTGTAAGGAGAGCAGGAAGGAATGGTGTAAGAAGGAGAGGAAGGAATGGTGTAAGAAGGAGAGGAAGGAATGGTGTAAGGGGACCAGGAAGGAATGGTGTAAGAAGGAGGGGGAGGAATGGTGTAAGGAGAGAAGGAAGGAATGGTGTAAGAAGGGGAGGAAGGAATGGTGTAAGAAGGAGAGGGAGGAATGGTGTAAGAAGGAGATGGAGGAATGGTGTAAGGAGAGAAGGAAGGAATGGTGTAAGGAGAGAAGGAAGGAATGGTGTAAGAAGGAGAGGAAGGAATGGTGTGAGAAGTTGAGGAAAGAATGGTGTGAGAAGGGGAGGAAGGAATGGTGTAAGGAGAGCAGGAAGGAATGGTGTAAGAAGAAGGGGAAGGAATGGTGTAAGGATAGCAGGAAGGAATGGTGTAAGAAGGGGAGGAAGGAATGGTGTAAGAAGGGGAGGAAGGAATGGTGTAAGGAGAGCAGGAAGGAATGGTGTAAGGAGAGCAGGAAGGAATGGTGTAAAGAGAGAAGGAAGGAATGGTGTAAGAGGGAGAGGAAGGCATGGTGTAAGAAGGAGAGGAAGGAATGGTGTAAGAATGAGGGGAAGGAATGGTGTAAGGAGAGCAAGAAGGAATGGTGTAAGAAGGAGAGGAAGGAATGGTGTAAGAAGGAGAGGAAGGAATGGTGTAAGAATGAGGGGAAGGAATGGTGTAAGGAGAGCAAGAAGGAATGGTGTAAGGAGAGCAGGAAGGAATGATGTAAGGAGAGCAGGAAGGAATGGTGTAAGAAGGAGAGGCAGGAATGGTATAAGAAGGAGAGGTGGGAATAGTGTAAGGAGAGCAGGAGGGAATGGTGTAAGAAGAAGAGGGAGGAATGGTGTAAGGAGAGCAGGAAGGAATGGTGTAAGGAGAGCAGGAAGGAATGGTGTAAGAAGGGGAGGAAGGAATGGTGTAAGGAGAGCAGGAAGGAATGGTGTAAGGAGAGCAGGAAGGAATGGTGTAAGAAGGGGAGGAAGGAATGGTGTAAGAAGAGCAGGAGGGAATGGTGTAAGAAGGGGAGGAAGGAATGGTGTAAGAAGGAGAGGAAGGAATGGTGTAAGAAGGGGAGGAAGAAATGATGTAAGAAGGGGAGGAAGGAATGGTGGAAGAAGGGGAGGAAGGAATGGTGTAAGGAGAGCAGGAAGGAATGGTGTAAGGAGAGTAGAAAGGAATGGTGTAAGAAGGAGAGGAAGGAATGGTGTAAGAAGGAGAGGAAGGAATGGTGTAAGACGGAGAGGAAGGAATTGTGTAAGAAGGAGGGGAAGGAATGGTGTAAGGAGAGCAGGAAGGAATGGTGTAAGGAGAGCAGGAAGGAATGGTGTAAGGAGAGCAGGAATGAATGGTGTAAGGAGAGCAGGAAGGAATGGTTTTAAGAAGGGGAGGAAGGAATGGTGTAAGAAGGGGAGGAAGGAATGGTGTAAGGAGGAGAGGAAGGAATGGTGTACGGAGAGCAGGAAGGAATGGTGTAAGATGGACAGGAAGGAATGGTGTAAGAAGGAGAGGGAGGAATGGTGTAAGGAGAGAAGGAAGGAATGGTGTAAGGAGGAGAGGAAGGAATGGTGTAAGAAGGAGAGGGAGGAATGGTGTAAGAAGGAGAGGGAGGAATGGTGTAAGGAGAGAAGGAAGGAATGGTGTAAGAAGGGGAGGAAGGAATGGGGTAAGAAGGAGAGGGAGGAATGGTGTAAGAAGGAGAGGGAGGAATGGTGTAAGGAGAGAAGGAAGGAATGGTTTAAGAAGGAGAGGAAGGAATGGTGTGAGAAGGAGAGGAAAGAATGGTGTGAGAAGGGGAGGAATGAATGATGTAAGGAGAGCAGAAAGGAATGGTGTAAGAAGGAGGGGAAGGAATGGTGTAAGAAGGAGAGGAAGGAATGGTGTAAGAAGGGGAGGAAGGAATGGTGTAAGAAGGAGGGGAAGGAATGGTGTAAAGAGAGCAGGAAGAAATGGTGTAAGAAGGAGAGGAAGGAATGGTGTACGAAGAGCAGGAAGGAATGGTGTAAGGAGAGCAGGAAGGAATGGTGTAAGGAGAGCAGGAAGGAATGGTGTAAGAAGGAGAGGAAGGAATGGTGTGAGAAGGAGAGGAAGGAATGGTGTAAGAAGGACAGGAAGGAATGGTGTAAGGAAAGCAGGAAGGAATGGTTTAAGGAGATGGAGGAATGGTGTAAGGAGAGCAGGAAGGAATGGTGTAAGAAGGAGAGGAAGGAATGGTGTGAGAAGGAGAGGAAGGAATGGTGTAAGAAGGACAGGAAGGAATGGTGTAAGGAGAGCAGGAAGGAATGGTGTAAGAAGAAGAGCAGAAAGGAATGGTGTAAGGAGAGCAGGGAGGAATGGTGTAAGAAGGAGAGCAGGAATGAATGGTGTAAGGAGGGCAGGAAGGAATGGTGTAAGGAGAGCAGGAAGGAATGGTGTAAGGAGGGCAGGAAGGAATGGTGTAAGGAGGGCAGGAAGGAATGGTGTAAGGAGAGAAGGAAGAAATGGTGTAAGAAGGAGAGGAAGGAATGGTGTACGAAGAGCAGGAAGGAATGGTGTAAGGAGGGCAGGAAGGAATGGTGTAAGGAGGGCAGGAAGGAATGGTGTAAGGAGAGAAGGAAGAAATGGTGTAAGAAGGAGAGGAAGGAATGGTGTAAGGAGAGCAGGAAGGAATGGTGTAAGGAGAGCAGGAAGGAATGGTGTAAGGAGAGCAGGAAGGAATGGTGTAAGAAGGAGAGGAAGGAATGGTGTACGAAGAGCAGGAAGGAATGGTGTAAGGAGAGCAGGAAGGAATGTTGTAAGGAGAGCAGGAAGGAATGGTGTAAGAAGGAGAGGAAGGAATGGTGTAAGGAGAGCAGGAAGGAATGGTGTAAGAAGGGGAGGAAGGAATGGTGTAAGGAGAGCAGGAAGGAATGGTGTAAGGTGAGCAGGAAGGAATGGTGTAAGAAGGAGAGGAAGGAATGTTGTAAGGTGAGCAGGAAGGAATGGTGTAAGAAGGAGAGGAAGGAATGGTGTAAGGAGAGCAGGAAGGAATGGTGTAAGAAGGAGAGGAAGGAATGTTGTAAGGTGAGCAGGAAGGAATGGTGTAAGAAGGAGAGGAAGGAATGTTGTAAGGAGAGCAGGAAGGAATGGTGTAAGGAGAGCAGAAAGGAATGGTGTAAGGAGAGCAGGAAGAAATGGTGTAAGGAGAGCAGGAAGGAATGGTTTAAGGAGAGGGAGGAATGGTGTAAGGGGAGCAGGAAGGAATGGTGTAAGGAGAGGAAGGAATGGTGTAAGGAGAGCAGGAAGGAATGGTGTAAGAAGGGGAGGAAGGAATGGTGTAAGGAGAGCAGGAAGGAATGGTGTAAGAAGGAGGGGAAGGAATGGTGTAAGGAGAGAAGGAAGGAATGGTGTAAGAAGGGGAGGAAGGAATGGTGTAAGGAGAGCAGAAAGGAATGGTGTAAGGAGAGCAGGAAGGAATGGTGTAAGAAGGGGAGGAAGGAATGGTGTAAGAAGGGGAGGAAGGAATGGTGTAAGAAGGGGAGGAAGGAATGGTGTAAGGAGAGCAGGAAGGAATGGTGTAAGAAGGAGAGGAAGGAATGGTGTAAGAAGGGGGAGAAGGAATGGTGTAAGAAGGGGAGGAAGGAATGGTATAAGGAGAGCAGGAAGGAATGGTGTAAGGAGAGCAGG
>OZ024742.1:307136082-307138582 GCA_964016885.1 Eledone cirrhosa
CGCTATCTCCTCCTGTATGTTGCACATGGTTTCAGCTTCAGAGTCTCCAGGATTACCAGTTAGTTTAGCAAGTACATTTATATATCCTTTGAAATAGGAAATGCAAGTAATTAATAATAAAATTAGTCAGACAAACCATTGAAATAAATGAATCAGATATTCAGAGCAGAAAGATAAAGTAGGTGGTGGACAAGCTGGCATCCTACAAATAAATGTTTGAACATAGATCTGAGTAACAATTTGTTATGTGAAAGATGTCTAAGCGATTATTAAAAGTGAATATTTTGACAGATTCAATATTACAACTTATCTCAGTAGAAAAAAAATTATCTATACTATCATGCAGAGTCAGCTATAACACATGGTTCTATAGAACAAAAGAAATCTATGAAAATACATCATATATTACACAAGCCTGGCATTCGAAACTCTACACCTCTAGTAGAGCTGGGCTAGTAAGACAGTATGTATGGTCCCGTAACTCCTGATAAGTCGTAGGGGCGCCATATTGACATACGGCGTTTCTTGGACATTTTAATCTTGGCGGTGCCCATCCATCTCCAGACCTGAGTACAGCATATTCCTCCAGAGAAAGAGAGAAAGTGAGAGAGGGAAGAAATGAGAAATATTAATTAATATAGAGGAAGAATCGACCACAGTATTAGACTGGTACTTTTTTTATCGACATCGAAAGGATGAAAGGCAAAGTTGACCTCGGCGGGATTTGAACTGAGAGAGCAGAGAGCCGGAACGAATAACATAAAGGATTCTATCCGACGTTCTAATGATTCATCCAATGCGCGGCCTCTTGTAGTAAGACAATACTGAATGCCATAAAGCAATATATAAAAGGATAGTCATTAATGTTGCTCACCAACTTTCCAAGTCACAAGAAGACATGTACGAACCCTTGCTGAATATGATTGAAAAATTCTGCAGATCGATTATATCTATAGCAAACACATTCTCACGAAGAAATACTTTAGATTTTGAACAGTTAAATTCGAACTTGAACCAGCGACAGGCAGAAATGAAATTATTAATGAAACAACCTTAAAGGCATGTTTTTCCAATTGACTAATATTTTCGTGAACAGGTTGCCACACATATATGAATAAATAAACTATACCTGACATGGATGTGCAAATGCGACAGCAGAAACATCAACATTCATGACAGACGAACAGACCATCTCCAATAGATTTATTGAACGAAACATCCACAAACCCTACGATCGATGACAAATGATGCATGTGTGGAATATTTGCTGAGAATAGACATCACAATGTATCAGAAGGTTTCATACGAGCTCCGATAATATATCACTCGTGACACTATAACTACAAAATTATTCTAGCCACCAAATTCTTATTGCTTCAGGAAAAACGTATTTGAACCTCCACCTGTTTTAGAAAATAGCAATATATACCGACAGAGCACAGGATAGCGTATGATAAACATGACATATTACATTACAATAACTTATTAATTATTAATTATCACCATATCAATAGCAAATAATTAAATTCAGAGCAGAGATGAAGTGAAATCCTAAGGAATTAAAAACACTGTGGCAATGAATGAACTCCAAAAAATTGTAATACATTGATCTGAAAATAATGTTAGAGTATTTTCCCACAGTATTTGTAATTTTCAACGTTCATTAAGCGTGAATATATTTTCTAAGTTTCTACTTAACAAATTTTGTTTAACCTTTACATTTTTCTTGACCTTGAATATTTCTTATACACTTGAACATTTCTATGTATGTTTTACATCTCATGTATGTTTTAGAAGTACACTCTAAAGTGGTAGTGGTAGTGTTGGTGCCACGATGGAAAAACACCACATCTTCGCTGTCAGTTTATAGTGTTGGTGCCACGATGGAAAAACACCACATCTTCGCTGTCAGTTTATAGTGTTGGTGCCACGATAAAAAGCATCCGGTACGGGATGTGATGTGGTTGACGTTATGAAGGGTATTCAATCTTAGAAAGCATGCCAGAATGGAAAGTATAACCGAAATGCAATCATCTGGCTTGTCTAGCTTCAGAACTTGGTAACCTGTCTAACCCATGCAAGCATGGACAATAGACGTAAAATGATGGTGAGGAGGAGGATGAGGAGGAGGAGGAGGAGAAGGGGGAGGGAGGGGAGGAGGAGGGGGAGTAGGGGGGAAGAAGAAGAAGAAGAAGAAGAAGAAGAAGAAGAAGAAGAAGAAGAAGAAGAAGAAGAAGAAGAAGAAGAAGAAGAAGAAGAAGAAGAAGAAGAAGAAGAAGAAGAAGAAGAAGAAGAAGAAGAAGAAGAAGAAGAAGATTCTATCCCGAAACGAAACTAAAACACTATCTTTGCATAAAATTCAAGGCCAAATAAACATAGCATTGATCTCAAAGTAACTTGGAACTCCAAGTTAAGAAGATATATTCTCAAAGCCAAAAATATATCAGATATAAAAATAGAATAGGAAAAAGAATTAATACATAAGTAATCAAGACAAATA
>OZ024742.1:307143582-307148582 GCA_964016885.1 Eledone cirrhosa
CAAAGTGTGTGCAAAGTTTGTTCCCAGGCTGTTCAATGAAGATCAAAGGCAGAAGCGTGTCGATAACAGCAGGGAGATGGTCGTGTGGATCGCTTCGAATCCACGTGTTCTTGCGTCTCTGGTAACTTGTGATGAGAGCTGGGTCTACTGTTATGATCCAAAGACCAAGAGACAAAATGCCCAGTGGAAACATTCTGACTCCCCAAGACCCAAGAAGGCCAGGCAAAGCAGGTCCACTGGGAGGCTCATAATGATTCCATTCTTCAACAGCAAGGGCATCCTCTACATCCACTGGGTGCCCCATGGCCAGACAGTCAACAAATAGTACTATATAGATGTTTTGAGGCAATTCAGAAAGAGATTTCATCGCAAGAGACCAGAACTCTTTGTGTTTGGTCAGTGGCACCTGCACCAGGACAATGCCCTCTGCCACAAGTCCATACTGGTAACCAACTACTTGGCCGATATGGGAATCAAGACTCTCCCTTATCCTCCCTACAGTCGAGACGTAGCACCATGCAACTTCTGGACGTTCTCGAAACTGAAGGAGAAGCTCAGGGGTCTCCGCTTTGAGGATGTAGAGGAGAGGGAAAAGGCTGTGACAAGTGCCTTGGACACCTTCACTTTGAAGGATTACAAAGGAGCCTTCCAAAAGTGGCTGGAGCGCTACAAGTGGATTTAACTCGAAGGATCCTACATTGAGGGAAACTAGAGTTTTGATTATCTTTCACCATACCGACGTATCTTTCGCTACCTTCAGAATTTTGTGGGGTATTGTGTGTAATCCCTGCCGTTTACACAATAGATTTGTTATTACATTTCTGTTGAAGAAGAGAGTTCTCTTTAATCCTACAAGAGCAGCATGGATTTATGTCGATTATATTCTTGGCAGTAATTGTGATCTCATAGACATGCCACTTGAATAGGATATCTTGACGGAATTTCGATTGAATATTTTACTGTATCTATGTTATAGTGGGAATGTATATCTATTAAATCTAAAACCTTTAAGGGAAAAGATGAATGCAAACCAGATAATTCTTCTTTTTCTGTGGCATTTTTAGTATGGTTGTGTTAAGATTGATTCGGTATGTACATAATTTTGTCGTAAAAACCATCTAGGAGGGTTTAGATATAATATGGCACAATCTTATCGAAGATCTCCCTGGCTGCTGATAGATCTGAGATCCTACGACTAATATTATAAACTAAGTTTTTAAAAACTGCAGTGGGGTTGCATGAGGCTTTATTAATATATTTAAAGTTGTTGTTAGGCTGTTATGGTTAGGTCTAAGTTTACACCGCGGAAATTTGCATTAGTGAGGTTTGTATCAACCGTATTTTAAGTCCTAGTGCACGAAAATTGTCAATTAAATTCATATGGAATCTATACAGCGTCTGTCCGTTACGATCATGTGCAAACGAAAGACCATCGTCTCAGCATGGACCAAAGGAGTGGTTGAGGAATTTATACTTCAGCGTATGCATAATGTTTAAACCGCTAAGATTACAAAGCTCAGCACTGTCATGAAACCCCATGAAGGCATCAGCTCTCTTCCCGATTGAGCACTGTTTTCCTTTTCCTTGAGCACTGTTTTCCTTTTCCCTTTTTCGCACCTACAGATATTTTCCACACAAACACACACATACATACATACATACATACATACATACATACATACATACATACATACATACATACATACATACATACATACATACATGGTCATCGGAACTCTCTGCGCAAAACAAAACAGTGGCTCACAATGTGTTTGCTGTGCCAGTCCTAACACCAACTTTTGGAATACTCAATTGGACGATAGACGAAATCCGAACGATTGATGTTAGAACTCGAAAAATACTAAACAACACCGGAAACTTCCACATCAACAGTGATATAGACCGCCTTTACTTGAAACGTAAGCAGGGAGGCAGAGGCCTAACATCAGTCCAGACAGCATTTGAATGTCGCATCATATCGCTCCGACAGCATCTACGAACCCAAAGCGTAGGAGCGCGTCTCTCGAGCAAGTCTATCTGCATAAACAGATAAGATCATGAGAGTTGGGAAGGAACTCCTCGAGAGGTATTCCCTGTGTGATAATCAAAAACTCACACCCTGGGAAGTCGCTCAACAGTATCGCAGTGAATCCATGGATGAAAAACTGCATGCTTATCAGCAAAAAATCATGCCTGCATATGTTGCCAGGAAGCTCCAGAGTGAGAGTAATATAGATAAAGAAAGTAGTCTATCTTGGACCAACAACCGCTATATTGGCTCCCACTTTGAAGGATACGCTTTTGCAATCCAAGAACAGGAGATTAACACGAAATACCTGATTCACAAAAGAGATAGAGATGCAGGCAAAACACCTAGATATGATAACAAGTGTAGACTCTGCAGAATTAACATCGAAGATGTCACCCATGTCATAAGCAGCTGTCCAAAGATGTCATCGCGGTACTATCTACCTATGAGGCATGATGTAGTGGCCAAAACACTGTAGAATGCAATCCGTAGAAAAGATAGCCCCGATAATAAAAACATTAAAAGCTACAGCAATGTGGAAGACATACATATACATAATATGAAAGAATACTGGTGGAATGTTCCAGTAAAAACCCCAATAAAATGCAGGCATAACAGACCAGATATTATGATATGGGACAGGGAAAAGAAGGCATGCACAGTAGTGGAAGTTAGCTGCCCAGCAGATGCCAATATAATATCAAAGATTAGCGAAAAGGAGAATATTTATGCAGAACTGATAGGAATCTGCAGATACTCCACCCTGATTATACCTTCAGATTTATGCCTGTGATTATTGGGGCACTGGGGTATGTTAGTAACTGCCTCAATACAAATCTTGAGAAACTGGGCTTCACAGGAACAGAAAGAACACAACTAGTTAGGAAATTACACGTACAATCCATTAATGGAACTGTAAAAATATGTAAAACATTCCAAAAATGTTGCATCTAATAACTGCATATACACATGGACAGATACTAAGCATATACACATGCACACATACAACTCAAAACATACACATCCACACATACAATAACATCCATATCTACACATGCAGACATACAGACATAATCTATCTAGTTGATGTTGTGTAAATTCCAATCAGAAAGTATTGTGTCTATGTTAGAAACCGACTCTCTCTCTATTGGTAAAACTTTGTGAAATTATAAAACGAGAACAACATACATACATACATACACACACACATACACACACACACACACACACACACACACACACACACACACACACACACACACACACACACACACACACACACATACGTACACACACACGCACACACACACGCGCACACGCACACACACACACACACACACACACAGAAACACACACACACACACACACACACACATATATATATATATATATATATATATATATATATATATATATATATATATATATATATCAGAATTAACGGAAAATATATTTGGAACATGATAAGAATGATTTTCTGATGATTCTTATTCTCTAACGATCAAATATTTACAAAATTTTATTACTCTTTAATGATCAAAAGTTTTTAAATCGTTTGATCATTGAAAGTAACAATATTTGTAAACAGTAGATCATTAAAGTCTAAGAATCATCAGAAAAGTCATTCTTATTTTTCAAATATCAATGGCTGTATGTATATGTGCATGTTATTTTATATGGCCTGGCCGTTTGTTTGTATATAAGTTATATGTTACCACCCCAACTTCTGCTGCATTACATCCGAATCATAATAATTTAATATCTTATTGTAGTTATATTTACATGTGTTGTTCTTTGAGTTATTTTCCAAAACTCCTCACTACATTAATCTCTCGTTATAATTGTATTTCTATGTAGTTATTCTGATACTTGTATTGTATCAAGTATTGTACCTATTTACCTTACTCTTCCTATCTTATCTTTCACCTTCTTCACATTGCTTCTTTTTTTCTGTACCTCTAAACACCCCTTTTATTTAGTCATCATTCTCCCTTACTAATTTAGTTCTTCAGCTTCAATCTCATTCCCTCGTTTCATCACTCTCCCACAGTACACTCCACATAACAAACTTTCTGGTTCTTTTCAGAATATTAAAAAAAATAAGCCGTACGCAGTCCCGCACTCCTTAATTTATAATAGTTAAGATTGACTGATTTTACTGACGCAATCCATCACTAGTAAACCAAGAAGCTATTTAGAAATTATAACCATAATAAGTAATAACAAAACATGTGAAAATGTGTAAATAATTTTAAACTACTGTTATATATGGTTTCTAATAAGACATTATTACTAACGGAGAAATTTGTTTAAATGTCCGATATATTAAGGTACAAAATTAAACACGAAATATTTTTAGCATTATTGGGCATTTTTTCTTTCTTTAACTATAAACATATATATATATATATATACAGTCATTATCGCCTGAATTTGATCATTCTATTGCAGGCGTTAGAAAGAATATTGCCAATCAAGTAACCTTAATGTGTCATGCATGACCTTTTAATTTCACGACAATAAAATTTGAAGCGAGTGAACAGTATATCATATAATCATCTGCTAATTATTTATAGGAAATTCCGTGAAGATGGAACGGTGATACATAAGACTATTGTAGTGGTCAAGAATTTGAAAGCATTGCTATTGTTATACGTGACATTGTGTTCTTTAATTGTGGATTTATATCATTGATTTACTGTTCTTAAATTTAAAATATATATTTCAGTTTATAATTTTAAAAAATACTTAATATTATATACGTTGATTTACTCTTCTTAATATAGGAGATATTAAAATTTTATTTATAATATATTCATCGTTATAAAGTGGACATAAACAATTGAAACTTATATATATGTATATACTTCAAGAAGATAAGCGTATTCAATATGCAAAGCTAATCAAGAACATAAGTTTTCCATAATGAAAGTATGTCATAATTGAGTTGGTTATCCAATATTACCAACAA
>OZ024742.1:307151082-307276082 GCA_964016885.1 Eledone cirrhosa
TTGCCCCACCACCACCTTACCTTCCAACGTTTTCCCCACCACTACATTGACTTTCAACACCACTTTTCTTTCCAAGCCTACCTCTACCACCTCCTTGCCGTCCAATGCGATTCCCACCACCTCTTTAACGTCCAACGCTACCCTCACAGCATCCTTGCCTTCCAACGTGACCACATCACCACCTCCACCTTACACTCTTGAATTTGCCGGCACCCTGGGTGGAGTGGCGCCATCCAGTTTTGGAATCAATAACATAGTTGGCTCTTCCAGCGCATCTGCCTTACCATCCTCCGGGGAAATGCCTTCTTCATTCTGTCCGCCGGGGCTGTGGAGAGGCCAACAGTGGGGCCCCATTTGCTCACTATACAGAGAAATGGGGAGGGCGAGAGAGATGGGGGCGATGGCGGTGGGAGTTCGACTCTTCCGTGTTCGGACACATTGCACCTGTCAAGAGTGTATGTTCATATTTACTGCTATGACTAGTATTACACTGTAAATGAATACCTACTACTGTTGCTCTATTGTTAGTTCGAGAAGTAAACAGGAAAGAAAGAGAAGAGGAAAGGAGTCAGAAAAGAAAGGAGACAGTGGGAGATACGAAGAAAATAGAGAAAAGAGAGTGAGAGAGAATAGAGAGAAGGATGTGAGAGCGAGTGAAAAATAAAGGGTTAAAATGACGGTAGAGAAATAAAGAGAAATGGAGAGAAGGAGAAACGGGAAAGAAAGAAAATACTGAGTGATATCAGTGATGCACATAATTGTTTCTACTTTTGGCACAAGGTCAACAACGACTCCAATGCATTACTGGTACTTTATTTTATCGACCCCGTAAGGATGAAAGACAAAGTTAACCTCGGCGGGATTTGAACTAAAAACGTAAAGGGCCATAACTCTATGCTACAAAGCATGGTGTCTGACACTCTACCGATACTGGTAGATAATATTGATTGTGAGAGTCTGACGAAAAATGTTTCAGAAAAGAACTTGTCCAAGACATGAACGTCACAACCGCTACTGATTTTGTTTCTAATAACCTCTAATTTTCTGCCTACCTCGATAAGACGATAAGCCACAAATGTGATGTATTCTTCCTCTATCATTCTGGCATAATGTCTCCTAAAGTATACTAGGAATCGGAACTGTTTTATTTCATTTAATGGAAGATAGTTCAAAATATAGTCTAAGGTAGATAACTCTAATATAGTTTCAGCAGGGGAAATAACTGTATGTGTTTTGCGACACATTTTTCTACGTTATCTTAAAAAACAATTATATCTCACTCGAATCAAAACTTACTATATTTTAAAAAATAGAGCAACACATTTCACATTAAACAACATTGGCCTAGATACACAATGCCTAACAAAAATACGAAATGAATAGAATTTGTAGATCAAACTTTACTTGGGCTCACACGACAACAATTTCTAGCTTTTTTTTTTTTTTTAGGAAATATCTTATAATTTTAACCCTAGGTCAACCATGGTGCAGCAGACATATGATCAAATAGGTCAATCTGTGGCCAGTTAGTCTTTCTCTTAGACAATGTATCTAGAACAATATTATCCAGTGGACGCTGCATAGTTGAATGGTTATGACATTCGCTTCATAATTATTAGTTCCAGAGTTTGAGCCCACTGTTTGGCTACTTCACAAAGTGTCACTTACAAAACAACCTAGGGTTGACCCATGTCTCACAGAGTAGAAAGAGATGTAGAGAAAAAAGATGCTAGCAAGGTGATTAATATCAGTACATAAAAAGTATGGCTCTATACGAATATTCAAATCCACAGAAATCTCATAAATTTACTGTTTTACCATTTTAATATTCGAGTTAGTTTTATGAGTTGAATAATAATAGAATTTTATTCGGTAGGGCGTTGAACATCCTGCTTCGCAGAATAGATTTACGGCCCTTTACGTTCTGAGTTCAAATCTCGCCGGGGTTAGCTTAGCCTTTCGTCCTTACGGTGTCGATAAAATAAAGCACCAGTAATCAACTGGGGTCGATTTAATTCGACTTTGCCCTTCCCCAAAATTGCTGGCCTTGTGCCTATAGTAGAAATCCTTATTAAACAGAAGTATATTTCTGTTTAACAATAAAGCTCTATTATTATTTTATGAGCTGGTATTCTCCAGCCTGAAAGCGTCTGTGTTTACTCCATGTACGCGAGACGTGTGAATAAGTGATCAGGGATGTTCGGCTTACTTTCTCAATATCGTGCGTTTAAATTCCCGAGAGCGCATTGTGTCCTTCAGCAAGATTCTCCATTTACGGTTCTCTAGTCCACTCAGCTGGAAAAATGAGTTGTACCTCTTATTCGAAAGCCAGTCTTGTCACAGTCTGTGTAACACTGAATCTCTCTGAAAGATATGTTAAGTGTACTCGTGTCTGTGAAATATTCATAGTAAAATGTGAAGTCATGTGGTGCAACTGTTAGAATGTGCCTCTTCAAATCAGCCAAAGATTTGTATTCTGTGATGCATTCACGAATAAAACTAGTAAAAGAATATGTGTATGCGGGGCAGAAAATTTTACTTGAAAAAATTATATGGAAAATGTGTTTTGTTTATTATATATGTTTGGTGTTGAACAATAAAGTCCCTATGTACATCAACGTTTCTGGACTTTCTTGTCCTTATCTTCTTTAGGGGAGTGAGTTGTTAATGGAATTTCTGAAAACCGCCTTTTTATAGTTTACAGGAAGAATCGTGTCTATGTTGATATTACTGATGATATCGTTTTCGCGAATTTAAATTTTAGCCTTTAACTCCAAGATAATTTTAATCATCAATTCTTAGTTTATGATCTGAGGGCTGTTACAGTCTGTTTCTTTGTTATTCGTAGTAAACTTACCATTCCTAACCGTCTAGATTTTTGTGAAATTCCATACAATATGGTTGTTATCAACTAACATGTGCTTGCCAACTGTCATCACCCACGGAAGTGGGTGATGGCAGTTGACCTGGAGAAGTGGCTGAAAATTCCATCACATATCACTGTTTATGGTGAGACCAGATATCATCTTGGTTTGCGTGCTGACACAACACAACAGCTCATTCTACTGGAGCTAACTACTACCTTGGGGGGGGGAGGGAGGTACAGGAAAGGGAAATGTAGTGTTTTGCTCAAGAACACAACACACAACCCAGTTTAAGAATCGAACCCGTGATATTATGATCGTAACTCTTAGGCCTCACGTAACCACTAGGCCACACGTCTTCAATTATATTTCCGTTGCTGATACTATTTTCCAGTTGTAACTCATAACAATGGTGATACTACTTTTTCGGTGATAGGACGTGTGATTTGAACTCAGGATACACAAAAGCTGAACAGTATTTTATTCCTCGAGGTCCAAAACGTGGAAAGTCAGGACTTTCTTCTTCTTCTTCTTCTTCTTCTTCTTCTTTGGAGGGTCGAAGGGACAGAGCCCTCAATCACCCCTTCAAGAGGTCCTATCAAACCGTAAGACTTTGTACTTAATACCTTTAAGCTTTGTCAAAATATAGTTTGGTTAATAACTAGAGATTTGTGCTTGCTTAATTATTAGACAGGGACTTTGAACTTAGTTAAAATATAGTACGTTATGGCTAGTCAAGTTATAGCACGTTTATGCCTGGTTAAAATATAACTTCTTTGTGTTTTGTTAATACATAAATAAAAATTGGATACAGCAAATAAAAAATGGATCTATCAAGTAAAAAAATGGATCACCCAAATAAAAAATGGATTCGCCCAAATAAAATAATGTATTCACCCAACTAAAAACTGAATCCATCAAATAAAAAATTGATTCACCCAAATAAAAAATGGATCACCCAAATAAAAAAATGGATCCATCAAATAAAAAATGGATCACCCAAATAAAACATGGATCCATCAAATAAAAAATGGATCGCCCAAATAAAAAACGGACCATCAAATAAAAAACGGACCCATTAAAAAATGGATCACCCAAATAAAAAATGAATCCATCAAATAAAAAATGGATCCTCAAATAAAAAATGGATACCCCAGTAAAAAATGGATCACCCAAATAAAAAATGGATCATCAAATAAAAAATGGATTCACCCAAATAAAAAAAATGTATTCATCCAAATAAAAACTGAATCCATTAAATAAAAAATGGATTCACCTGTATTTTTATGTGTGTGTTTGTGTGACTGAATATTCATGTGTGTGTGAGAGAGAAGGGGGAGGAGAGTGAGACGGTTTAGTTGCATATCTGTGTATATGTTACTTAACTTAGCAGTTCGACTGAAAGAAATCGATAAAATATGTACCAGACTTGAAAAACATTAGTACTGAAATTGATATAACCGATTGAATTCCTTACGGCGGGTCACCAGAATGGCCTTTGTCTAATGATAATAACCGATATCAGTAGAAGAGGAGAGTATGCGTGTTAAAATTTTAGATATGATAGAATTTTAATGAGTTTGCAAGGAAACAGTAACGTTGAAACATATTTATGGTAGCGTTCGTTACTACTTTTTATCCATATTATTATTTTGCAGCCATAACCTTCGACAATTATGACTGCAGTATTCAGTTTATAGTCAACGTGTTATGACTCCAATATTCAGTTTATAGTCAATGTATTATGGATTAATTTATAGAATCTTAGACACCAGTGAGTTGCCTCCCTTGTATCAACCTAAAATTTATACATTATTTCAAATTTACAAATTTACAAATTATTTCAAATTTACAAATTATTTCAAATTTACAAATTTCAAATTTACGAGGGCGGTGGATTGGCAGTATCGGTAGAGGGTCGGACGCCATGCTTTCCAGCATAGTTACGTCCCTTTACGATCTGAGTTCAAATCCCGCCGAGGTTGACTTTGCCTTTCATCCTTACGGGGTCGATAAAATAAAGTACCAGTAATGCACTGGGTAATTGCTGGCCTTGTGCCTAAAGTAGAAACAATTATTTCAAATTTACGAATACACGACAGAATTTCTCTCTCTCTCTCTCTCTCTCTCCCTCTCTCTCTTTCGGTATACGAATATGTGCGTGTGTATGTCAAATTATTATATTTTTTCTTCCGCCAACAAACCACGTATGGACATGAATGAAAAAAATAAATCACTACATCCCTTAGCGATCACAGTAATTACTTCCCAAACTCTATAAACAAAAATATACACACAGATTTATATATACATACATACCACACACGCATATACACACAAAGTGAAAAGAAACCAGACTATTTCGTGTGAGAGACTATACCGGCCAATCTTACGTACATTATAAAACCATTCTGAACATTGACTTCGTTTCAAATCCACGTACACCTTTTAATTGTATATAGGTGTGCAGATCTTTTTGCATACACGCACAATACATAGAAAAACAGAAACAAAATTGAAAAAACAAAACATAAACAAACATTTTATTAATCTCGTTAACAAATGTGCTATTTTTGTTTACATTTTGTTCTACTGTACAGATGGACAGACAGAACAAGATTACGATTGTGATATCCATGGATGAAGTCTGTGATAAAACTTGGGGATGTTCCAAAATAGAACATTGCTCAGAAAATCACGCCTGTCATCTATGTACAGAACCAGAGAACTCCTTCCGAAATCGATGGGTTGAATGTGGCAAATGTCGTGTATCTGTTTGCCTTTAATGTGCCACAAACTTTCGAAAGATCCTAGGTCAGAAAAAGAGACACCATATTTCTATGGTGGATGGACTCTGGGAAATGGTCCAGCTACCAAATTGATCCTGACCTGTGTGTCTGCTTCTACCATTGCTGTTGAACAATAACAACAAAAACCGACGATCGTG
Source organism: Eledone cirrhosa (assembly GCA_964016885.1). Classification (NCBI taxonomy): domain Eukaryota; kingdom Metazoa; phylum Mollusca; class Cephalopoda; order Octopoda; family Eledonidae; genus Eledone; species Eledone cirrhosa. Next base: position 307,156,894 of record OZ024742.1, read on the forward strand.
TCTTCCTCTACCATTGTTCCTGAACAACGGCAAAAACCAACGACCGTAGCCTCCACTACTACTCCTGTTGAAGGACATCATCAACAATATATATAACTTGACGTAACTATGATCTATATATGAGAAAGAATGCTTTATATATCAGTGGGAATGCTCTATATCAAAGGTTCTCAACGGGGGGGCATATGTTTTTGTGATGTTTTTAAATAATATTTTTGAATGTATTTTTTGTGATGGCTTTAATGATGTTTTCGAATATACTTTTGATGTCTATAGAATTTCTTTCTAATAGACTCTATAGGCATTGTAAATCCTTACATACAAATACTTAATACCACTAACCTTTGCATAGACATAAGAAATGCTATCAAAATACATATATAAATTTTTATCTTAGAAAATATTATATAATAGTATAAAATCATATATAAAATAATTTTTCCATATATCATAATTAGAATTTTTTTTAAAGTAAATTCTAGAATTAACAGTAAATATAACTTAACTATTTTAACTAAGAAATGTTAGAGTTATCTTTTCCTTTGAAATGTAACACGCTTACACGTTTTTTCTAAGTAACAGCTAAACTTTACATAAATATTAAAATTTATTATAATTTCGTAAATTTATTCCTATCTTGATGCAACTATTGAATGTACAAAATAATCTTCTATAATAAAATAGAACTACTTCCTGTTTTCTTAAAACATATATTGAAAATGTAAACAAACATTTATCGTAACTCTTCACATATAAAAGATATTTAAATTATCTATTTATTAATAAAAACAACATATATACTCACCAAAATTATTTATATATAAATAACCTGTCGTAATATAATAAAATAAAATATGCTTACAACTCTAATTTTCATAAAATATACTTTCAAATATTATCTCTATAATATTAAAACACCATTAGAATTGATCCAATCGTATATATGAATACAACATATCTCTCACTTTTTAAATTAATATTCTCCCACTTTAACACATTTATAATTCTCACATTATATTATAGATACTCCCCAAACATATAATTAAATAATTAAATATAATTATTTCACTTTCTCTACGCCCTCACAAATGTGTTCCATACAATATGTTCCACACAAATATGTTCCATACATATATTAATATAAATTGTATATTTCTAACTCTAATATACTTTTTTCTTATATTCTTTTAAATTTATTCCATCCTAATATTAACCTCTATCTCCTCTTCCCTTAAAAAATAATCCTAATAATTATTTAAATTTACCTAGCGTCTAAATATAACGATCTTTTTCAATTTTAACGTTATCCTTTTAGCAGTATTAGTTGTAGATGTTATCGAGATACGAGTGACATAATAACAGCAGAAATTAGAGATGAAATATACGTTTATTTTTTGATGTAGCGCAAACAATGGTGTTGTACAGAGGCTGGTATCTGGCGTGTGATCCGTCGGCTTTCCAGTGGCTGTCTGTCTTTTCTTTCTGGCGTTCTCAACCGGCGTTGTTCTATCAAGGAGCGTGAGGCGTCTTACTACATCCTCATTAGTATATTCATCCAAAGATTTGAAATTCTTTTTCACTATTCAAAAGTTCTTGTTTTGAATATGTCACTGCCTGTAAAACAACTTTTATATTTTATCTGATGAGCGCGTACCAAAAATGTTGGTACCCTTGAAATATATATAATAAAATAAGTATGGTTTTATAAAGATAATTTCCATTTATTAATACTTTTGATATTATACTCCAGAAGAAATCTGTAGAGTACTTCTAATCTGTTATAAACTAATTTTGTTGAATAACCAACAAATTAAATAACTCATTGCTTATATATATATATATATATATATATATATATAACATTTAGCTTCTCACCCCGTTCTTTGGTAGAACGAAAACCTGTTGATGAACTGAATCCTCTGTTCGATCACGAATACCACGAGCTTGCTAGTTACGTAAGTCTGATATTTGATTTCGGATTCATAGAAACACTTTAAACGTATAACGTTTGATTTGTCCAGGTGTATTTTTCTCAACCTGTTAGTTCTTTCGTTACTTTGGTATATTGTGTGTTAGATTTTGCCTACCACAATGTTCAATTTGTCAAGCTATTTAAACGTATGTTATTACTCTGAGGACCTACCTTGTCGAGTGCTTTACTAACTCATTCTCATAGTAGGCCGAATTTGCTTGCACACCGCCAGAGATTCGATTTTACTAAGTATCCAATTATATATATATATATATATATATATATATATATATATATATATATATATATGCGCAGTTTGACAAGAAGCTTGCTTCCCAACCACATGTTTCCAGGTTCAGTCCCACTGCCCGGGCCGACCAAAGCCCTGTGTGTGGATTTGATAGACCCAAACTAAAAGAAGCGCGTCCTATATGTGTATATATGTCTGTGTGTGTCTTTGCGTTTGTGTTTGCCCTCCCACCAATGCTTGTTAGTTTGTTGACGTCCCCATAACTTACCAAGGTGATGCTCCAGCATGGGCGTAGTCCAGAGACAGAAAAAAAAAGTAAAGCGTATATATATATATGTGTGTGTGTAGAAGAGGGGTCTCAAACTCAAAGACATAAAAGGGCCATTACGTCCTGGAGGAGAGGCACAATGGGCCAGGCGTGGTGGTGAGCGATGATTTTCACCAGTTATAATCATTTCTACTATAGGCACAAGGCATGAAAAAGGGGGAATTTGGCCGAAATAGGTTGAAAACATGTGCTCTATATCGATGACAGCATTTTGCATTAATATTATGATTCTGCATATTCCTATAGTATATATGGCGTTGTTATTTGACCTTGTTGAAAAGAGCAGTGGCCTTTGACCCGGCAATAAAAACTGGAGACAAAATTCTTTCTGTACCCAAAACAAGACACACACACACAAGTTTGTGTGTGTGTGCACGCGTTTAAGTGTGTGTATCTATCTATGTATATATATATATATATATATATATAGGGGATACAGATATTGTTTGCTCACTGTCACTAAGCATCTCAATTCATTCGTTGCAACTAAGTTTGTGATCGAGGCACTTTATTTTGCAAGGTACTATTTTCCCCTCGAGTTTGTGATTCCAGAGAAAGGTAGAACATTTTTCATATTTTGCATCTTTTGTATTTTGGCTTTACAGTTTGAATTGTAGAATTGTCTATCCACTTAAAATATTGCAACAGCTAACAGTGAAATATAGAATTTAAAAAAAGCTTTTTCGACTGAGATCAAGTCTTTAAGAACATTCACGTCTATTTTTAATATAATTTGAAATAGTTTGCTTTTGTTTTGGACTGAAACTTTTTTGTATTTAATTCGTACGAGTATTTTTTAAAGAATTTTTTAAATATTCTAACATAACTTGATTTGGCCCAGTAATCAGATATCAAAATCAGTAGTATATTGAAAAATGGAAAAATAGGGTAAGGGGGCGTTTCGTGATTTCGATGGGCAAAATGGGAAATTTGGCCGAAATGGGTTGAGAACCTGTGCTCTATATCGATGACAGCATTTTGCATTAATATGATTCTGCATATTCCTATAGTATATATGTAAATAGCAATGGAAACAGCGGAGGGTAGTCGTTCCTGATTTGTGGACGTATATCTATGATCACATTATTCGGTGTCGTGATCGGGTTCAGTGGTCAGGTAGAAGACCTACCTTCATATGTATGTATGTATATAAGTACACTCGGGTCTCAAATAATTGTTTCTACTTTAGGCACAAGGCCAGCAATTACCCAGTGCATTACTGGTACTTTATTTTATCTACCCCGTAAGGATGAAAGGCAAAGTCAACCTCGGCGGGATTTGAACTCAGATCGTAAAGGGACGTAACTATGCTGGAAAGCATGGCGTCCGACCCTCTACCAATACTGCCAATCCACCGGGTCTCAAATAATGGTGGGGGGAATAAGCGGTGGGATTGGAATCAAAGGAAAATCGGCAATTGTTCTAGGTTCTGTCCGTTGATTTTTTTTAAATACCAGAATTAGTTGTTTTGTTTACATATTGAGAGCCCAACCCATCCTATTTATTTTATAAAGAATGGGATTTCTAGTAATGTTCTTTTTTGTCAAGTACAATGTTTTTTAATGCCTAAAGAAAATTAATTGTTGCAGGAATGCTACCACTTAAAATAAAATTTCGCCAGACATAGAGTAGCAAAATTTAATAAACAGTGGTAAGGGCGGGCGCTTGGTAAAATAGATGAAAAATTAATAAGCGAGATTGGGGGGGGGGGGGGTATTCGAGATCCGAGAGTACCTACTTACGTTTTGTTTCTTTCTTTTAATTTTGAGTTTATTTTTTAGCAATGTTGGTTGGACGAGACTTTTTGAGGCAATATTTTACAACCTGGCACCCTTCCTGACATTAACCCTTTTAGTCGTTCTTACGACACACAGGAAAACGATGTTCCTATTCTAAACAGGACACATGATAATTCACTCGATCTGTATGTATGTATAACGGAATACTCCTATATTTTACCGACGAAGATTCGAAACCGAATCTGAGTTTTCCCGCCTCTGGGACACTCAATGGTTGGAGGTTCTCGCCTTTGTCCTGTCCGCGATGATGGATGACATTCTATTTGACCTGTGACCCCAACCCTTTGGGAGATGCTAACCACAGGTCAGATCATATATCCATCCTTCTAACTTTAGCACCTATTATAAATACAAGGACTGAGGGAACAAAGGGAGAAGAATCGAAGCAGCCATCAAGAAGATAACTATGTGGAGTCAGTAGATCTTTCACGCTATCTTTCTCCTGGCCCTCACTGGCTTACCTTCTCAGCCAGACAGCCAGTCATGCCTGCCTGACAGATTATCTTATTCTCATAGTAGTAATGGTCAAACTAAGTATAGACACACACGCATAGTAAGTTCATATTGTTATATTATACTCTCATCCTGCCATATTGTATCTGCAAGACACAACCCAACATATATTATATCGTCTTCTCTGACATACATTTACGTAGCTCGTAGCAGCTACCAATTTATTGTACGGATATGTTTGTGTCATAAATTCTATCATTTGATGTTCAAATCGAATATTATTATAAAATAAACAGTTAACTCAATCATGGCATTATTCTTTTCATCCGAACACTCATCGAATCAACACAACTATTTATATATGTATGTACGAGGTTTGTCCCCAAAGTAAGCGTATAGATTTTCCTATGCACGATCTGGTAATGCAGCACCACTTTGATGTATATAAGTGTTTTGATTATGACCTTGGCTGCACGTATATACTTGTTTAAATATGATCGATCGAGCCAGTCGTGAGTTATTGTTGTTTATGTACATTTTTATAACCTCAGTTATGCTTGTTATACAGGAAAATATCGAACAACTGTATGCGATCAAATTCTGTGTGAAACTCTGCCACTGAAACTTTTAATACATTAATGGTTTCTTATATAGGCACAGGGCCAGTAATTTGGGGGGAGGGCAAAGTCGATTAAATCGACCCCAGTGCGTGACTGGTACTTTATTTTATCGACCCCATAAGGATGAAAGGCAAAGTTAACCTCAGCGGGATTTGAGCTCAAATCATAAAGAGCCGTAACTCTATGCTGCAAAGCATGGCGTCCGACCCTCTACCGATACTGCCAATCCACCGCCCTCGAAACTTTTAATTCATTAATACAAGCTATGGAGATGCCACTCTATCGAGAAATAAGGTTTCTAAATGGCACAAAGCTTTCAAAGAGAACTTCATTCTGGAAGGCAATCTCGTCAACAAACGAAGAAAATGTGGAAGTAGTGTAAGCGGTGATGGCGAAAGATTGCCGATGAATTGTTAGGATGATTGCAGCAGAAATGAGCTTGGATAAAAATGTAGTTCACGGAATTTTAGCAAATCATTTGCACATGTGAAAAAATAAAAGAATATATTCTAAATACATAAATTCCTTTATTGAGCTGTGGTAGGGAAGACTCTTTACTACTGCTGGTGCCACGATAAAATTCACTCAGAATAGTGCAGGATCGTTTGTTGTGTCTTCAGCCCACCTGGACATCAATGGTTCCTGTTGAGTACTGACTAGTCCACCACAATACTCTTGCTAGCAGTGAAAACTGATTATATATACAAGCAGAAAAACCACCCTCGGGTGGTTTTCTGCTAGCATGTGTAGTGTGTATATTGATATTATGCGCAAGTATATATGCATGTAAATATGATAAAATAAAATCGTAATTGACAATATACACAGAAATTGAACGAAGACTGCTTTACATTGTCTTATGTAATCAGTAACGTAATCCATGATACATTAAAAAAAGACGATATTATATATAAACTGCATTAGGAGAAAATTAGTGACAGAAATATATGAATATTTATTCAAGCGGGCGCTAAACGGAGGTGTTGACATTTGAAAATTTTAAAGAAGTGAATCTTTAAATAAGTAATAAAATATATTTAATGAACAGCCACGAAATTTAGTAGATAAATTATGTAGTATTCATTCATTATTTATTCAAAGTAATCCAACTTATTTTACTAATGGGATAAAAAAATTATAAACCGTATGCAGTCACGCGCTCCTTACTTTATTATAGTTTAGATATATATATATATATATATATATATAATAAGATCGACTGGCCATATCCTACGAATGACTCAGTACATGAGGTAGTCAACTTCATAATGGTACTCGTAACGTAGATGTAAATACAAACTGATGTACAATCTTAAATCTGTGAACATATCTTCTACTTCTTTTGAAGCCCTAGCTGCTGACTGCAGAAAATGGAGAACTCTCTACAATGAAGGTATAAGGAACTTTGAAAAACCTCATCTGGCCCACCTTCATGATCTAAGATCTAACACCAAAATCTGATCAAACCATCCATCCTGCTCCACTCAAAATCCTGTCATCTGCACGAAATGCAACTTCATGTGTAAATCAGGCATAACCATAAAAATTGAACTGAGAAAACTAATGAACCCTCATGCATCAACGTACAATGAGACTCCATCATATATCTATATATATATATATATTTTTTTTTCAGTGTGGTCTACCTTTGGTGGTAGGGTCCATACTGTAGATAGAACTCAATGTAATCCAATGACGAGTAATCCAGTGAAATCCATAGAGAAGTTCAGTCTTCCGCTGAGTTAATTCTTTAAAGATTCTAACTTCATTATTTCCGAAGAAGACGGCCTGATCGAACCTATATATGAGATCTGATAGTATACAGTTATATAACTGTTATAGATCAGACAATATGTCAATATGATCAAGCCTCCGAAACGATCGTAAAACAATGATATGAATAGGTAAAATAACTTGATTTTGTTGTTTTTATTTTCATTGTTAATTTAATACCTAATAATATATATATATATATATAAAAGAAGGAAGAAAAAGGAATAATTTTTTTCATTAATTGTTTTTTTAATATTCATCCTCAAAAATATATTAACAACATTTTACAGATTTGTGAAAGAAAAAGAGAAAAAACTTCATTCAACATAAAGAATAAACAATAATTCTTGTTTTCTCATGTTCTTTCAATTTTCTTTCATAAGTAGAAAATTTTCAATAATTTTGATAATTTTTAATATGAAAGATAAAGAGAAAACTTTAAAGAGAACAAATGAAACATTTTTTTTTTTTTTATATTTTTAAATTTCTGCTTCATATGGAATGTTTCTAAGTATTTATTTTTATATCTCTTTTTTTTATTTTTCAGATGAGTCTTTGAAAATAAGGAATATTTAATTAATCAATGTAAAACAATCAACGCTAATGAACACCAAACAGTTCTGTAGTCATTAATGTAGCTTTGTTGATATGCTAGTTTTTCCAATGAGTGAAATGTTTCGTTGAAATATTTTTTATGTATTCCTATATGTGACAAATGACAAATCTAGTGAAATACTAACTTTAGATGTCAACTAATTATAGTTGTATTATCGAACTACTATTCAAATCAATGCTAATATATACATTTATATATTTAATAAATTTAAACATCCGTATAAGCTAGTAAGCCATGACAGATTAAAGAGGTATATAATACCCCCTTATAATTAAGAAACAAATTTAAAAGAGAGAAAAAAACAAATGCAAATCAACAGTATTTTCAAACTGAAGTAATTAATATCCATCAAACTAAACCCAACCTGACTCACTAGATACATATCTCATTAGACATAAAATAAATCTAATCACACCCTTTAGATCAACATCCCAAAACATTCCCAGCATAACAACCAAATATGGTTACTGGTAGGGTGTGACAGACATTCTCAGGTTGCAGCCATTGTATTACATGGTTTCTATATAACTTCATAGCAAGGACCACAATATATATGTGAATGTGTGTGTATAGATATATAGATATATATTTATATATACAAGGGGCATTCAAAAGGTTAGTGGAAAATGTCTTTTAAAGGAACTCTATGCAAATATTTTGCTACTTGCTTGCAGCAACTTAAACATGTACATATCTGTTTTAACATGTATCTGGAAAACATTTGAAGCAATAAATTGAAATTTATGCAATTTTAAATGTAAAACTTGGTTGGAAGACAAAGGACATTTTCGAAGCTTGGAGAAATGTTTATGACGATACTTCCCCTAAATTATCAACAATTTACAAATTGATAGTTTCAAAGAAGGATGAGATGGAGTTGAAAATGATGAATGGACAAGCAAGCCATCAACATCAGTTTCTGAAGAAAGGAGCAATGCTGTTCGAGATTTAAGGAAAGTGCCCTGGAAAACTTCATCAGGGAGTTCTTTTCTACCATGACAATGCCCCTGCCTAATCTTCTTGTCAAACAAGGGGAACCTTGCGGGAATATTTGTGGTAAATTGTTAAACATCCATCCTACAGTCCTGATTTAGAACCTTTTGATTTTTTTTTTTTACTTCCTAAATATTAAAAGAAAATTAAAAAGTACCCAAATTGAGACCATTAATGATGGAAAACCCTCAGTTCTATCAAGGTAGTATAAATGGCTGGTATCATTGCTTACAAAACTGCCTTGATGTTGATGGAGAAATAAAACTTTTACATAAAATAGTTTGTTTTCTTTTTTTATTTTATTTTTCCACGAAATTTTCGAATGCTCCACGTATAACAACAAGTGGACAATAATGATGATAAAAGTGAATCAGAAAAATCGCCTTAATATAAAAAGTGTGTGTGCATCATCATCTGTCTGTGTGTGAGAGTGAGAGTGAGCAAGAGAGAGACTAAGCAATCTTTGTGATTCATTGTTATTGTTATGAGCCACTTGCTTTATCAAATAAAATATTTAACTTGTTTCTATACAAAAGTAATTATGATATTTTTGAGATCATATTAGGTTGAGCATATTGATTTCTTACTTTCACATAAACACAAAGCTTTAAAAGAAGGGAGCAAACATGATGCTCATACATGTACATGATGTTCATACATGTACAAAGATAATAGATGTATTTCACAATAGAAACAGTACAAGTGGAGTAAAATGGATTCAGCTGGAACTAGCTCAAAGTGTTAGTTTTGACTTACCAGACACTTATACTGTATATATATAAATGTATAATTCTACTTCACATATAAAGTGATCCTTGATTTTCATATTGTCTGCACTATGTGCCATACATATTCATCTATAATATGACAATGATTTTCAGATTTTCTACACTATGTATGGTAGAAACTCATATAAAATGTAGGCCCTGATTTTTTCATAGATTTCATGTATAATATGAACCTTGCTTTTGAACAATACTGGTTGGCCTATCATTGTAGAACACATCAGTGCTGGATAAAATCTTAGATATGTTTTTGAACAAATAAATATCAGTAATGAGGCAGATTATCTGACTAAAACTTTTCAGCTGTACAACGCAGTATCCTTAGTTTCCATGTTATTTTATATATAGCTACTTAAATATATATTTATACAAATGAATTAAAACCCCCGAGAGTAGGAAATCGGCAGAAATATTTGCTGTCGTTCATGTCTGACTACAGTGGTGATAGCACTGTTATTTATAGGCTATCTATGAAAAGTTGTCAATACTACTAAGGTTAGTGACCCTGGTAGGTGATGGTCAATGAGCATGCATTAATACCAACCCCTTCTCCTAACAAATACCTGCTAACCTTTATTTTTTACATAAAAGTTTGATCATTAAAACTCACACTATTCTCAAGTATATATGATAGGGTATATAACTCTACATTGCTTTCTTGTGTACAGTGACCAACAAACTGCAGTTATTTATTGTGTCTAAGGTAGAAGACACTTTACAGGACACTGGTGTATTTTTAGTGCTCACTTTATCATATTTATAATACCATAATTTTATGGAACTTATTTGTTTTATATTAGCCATGTGCTAAACTGAGAAATCAATTTAATATTGTAAAAACAAAATAAAAGAAGAAAAAATGGTTATGAGTTGCTGTTGTTTAGTCCTATATCAGCTTTTATTCTGTAGACATAAAACTAAAGGGAGCCAAGACTTTCTCATCTTTTTATATATCTCACACTAAACTAGTTAATATGTCCTTTTTGTTAAACATATAGGGCATAATTTGAAGGAGTTTGGATGCTATTTATAGTAAGTCAAGTAGTTATATAAAGGTTCTTTCATTGGCTTGAAACAGTGAGTTGATAGAATGGTAAATCAGTAGACTAAATATCTTACAGCATTTAGTTTTGACCTCCTGTATGTTAAGTTTTATCCTATGTGTATCAATATTACATCAAGCTTAATACAATTGGCTGTTCCCTCTGGTTTTTGAAAAACTGACCTTATAATAAGGTCAAAATAAACTACTATTTAACTGCTAAAACATTTGATCATGTCAGAAATTATATAAGCAACATAACCAGAGAAATACACAATTAAAACCTCAATATGGATGTAGTTTATTAAATATCATTCCATAAATCTTATCAATTCTATGATAATACCACAGACATATATAGCTGAATCACTATAACAAAAAAACTACAGCAGAACAGTTAATAGTTCTACAATGTGTATTTACATAATCTATATGTACACAGTTAAGTAAGTATACTGGACTAATTACTGTAGAAATATATACATAGTTATGAATATACAATATATAAAAAACCAGAAAAAATATATCTCCATCATATGAAAAAAAAATGTACTACTTCAGAAATATGCTATTGTATCTCACTAAGACATATGTGGCTAACCCGAGTCAGTATTTTGTCATACAATAACTCGGAGATATAAAATGTGTGTCATATTAAAATATTTAGCTAAGTCAGCAGTATAATAGAATACTATATTTACATTATAGCTTTGAAGTTAGTGGTTAGTGTGTAACAGAGAAAATTGCACTGCTACAGACACACCATATATAGAGATGAGGAGGAACTCTAGATGGAGGGAAGATGAAATAGATGCAAGCCAAGAAAGACTTGGGAAGAAGTCATAAAAGTGAATCTCAAGATGCTGAATCTCAAAGATGAGAAAGGAATATGGGAAGGGGAATTCATCCAACACATGCCAGCATGGAAAAAAGAAGTAAAAAATGATGGTGAGGATGATCATATATAGATAGATATATAACCAGCATGTTTACTTATGTTATATATATATATATATATACATATATCATGATGACAGTGATAATAAATATATATATTATTATTATTATTATTATTTATCCTTACAGGGTCAATAAAATAAAACACCTGTAATGCACTGGGGTTGATTTAATCGACTTTTCCCTCCCCTCAAATTGTTGACCATGTGCCTAAATCAGAAATCCTATTATTATTATTATTAACTTTGCCTTTCACCCTTACAGGGTCGATGCCATAAAGTACCAGTAATACACTGAGATAATTGCTGGCCTTGTGCCAAAAGTAGAAACAATTATTATTATTATTTCATTAGTTCTATTTTCATTGCACTCTTTCACTGCACTACAGAATGCAGCTGTTTTGTCTGAGTTAATCAGATGGAGGAAGACCACTCTTGACACATTTTATGGCCCTTGAGTCTGGAGGTAAGAAGGAAGGAAGTTATCCTTAGATTGAAGGACTGGTTTGAATGCTTGCAACAGAGTCAGATTCTATTAAAGGCACACATGGCCCAGATAGTAGTCATGTATATTGTGATGGAGAAGACTTAACTAAACATTATCCCAGATAGTAGTGGAGTGTATTGTAAATGGGAGGTTTCAACTAAACATTGCTCAGATAATAGTCATTTATATGATAAAGCAGGGGTGTCTTCACTAAACAGGACACAGATAGTGATGGTTTACATCATGAAAAAGAGGCCTGAACTAAACACCACCAAAACAGTTGTAATATATACTGCAAAGGGGAGATCTGAACTAAACACCACCAAAACAGTTGTAATATATACTGCAAAGGGGAGATCTGAACTAAACAAAATAAACATCATATCATATATGTAAACAAATCATAATTAATATTCCAAAATGATCAAATATAATGGAAGAAGCAGAAGAAACACAAAAAGAAATCTGTTGATTATTTCTGCAGTTTAAACATTCTAGATGAAAAATAGTTAAGTGAATGGTTAGCTTTGCTTGGAGGTGACAGGGTAAACTAATTAAGATATTAGAAGCCTTTTTTTCTGTTGCTTAGCCCCAGGTCAACCATGGTTAAACAGTCCTATGGTCAAAGGCATTCAAATGGAGATGAGTATATTTATAGACAATAAAACCTTAAATGGGATACTATCAATTTAACATTTAACAACAGATTATATACCAATCATTTGACAAGATCCCAGGCATCATTCACTTCCCAAATGGGGTGGAATTCATCAAATCGGATCAAGGAAACAATGTTTCCATTGGTCTTTCCATTGCTGATACCATCTACCAGGCACAGCACCTAGCAGAAAGGGCAATGGTCCAGGAATCAAAGTTGCAACCTCACCATTGCAAATCTAATTCTCTAACCACTAGACCACATGGGTAACAACAGATTTTTTTTTTTTTTCAATCCAGGGCCTTTTCACTCCTACCGGAGGAATCCCTCCCTGATTGACTTCCACCATTTTCTGTTTTGGTTTGGGTCATGTCAGGTGTGTAGCTGTACTCACCACACTTGGCCAATTAAGGGTTGGTGAGGAACAACAGATTACACAGGTAATATTAATAAAATTACACAGATAATATTATTAACACTACACAGGTAATATTAATAAGATTACACAGGGAATATATTAATAAGGTATCATTTAATTCATTTCACAGTGTTAGCTTTCGCTAAGTAATCAGAAAGCCAATTCATTCACAACTCTGACCCACAAGGAATTTCAACACTGGTCTTTAATGGGGAACTCATCACAGTATTTATATGTGAGCAAGGCATGATCATCTGGCATGTCTGGCATCATAATGTGACAGCCCATACAAACATGGAAAATAGATATTAAAAGGTGGTGTTGATGGTGTTGATGATGATAATGATGGTCATGATGATGCTACCAACATCTGTATTTGATTTGATTTTTTTTTTTTTTTTTTGCTTTGTTTTGTCCCACACCCAATAGATCTGGAAACTACAACAGAAATGTATTAACAATTCTAACAGAAATCAACAATAATTTAACTATAAAGTTTGTTATTTAATAAAAATTAAATAATTCTTTCAGATGAAGGTATTGAGTCATGTATGTATGTATTTATGTATATATATATATATATATATATATGTGTATATATATATATGCACACACATAAAAAAAAAAGTGTGTGTGAGAGAGAGAGCGAGAGAGAAGGATGGCAGCTATATAAAAGGTGCAAAGTGATCAAAGTCAATGGAAGATGTGGAGTAGGGAGACCCAAGAAGAATTGGGATGAGGTGATAAAAGCTGACCTTGCCTAATTGCACCTCTCAAAGGCGATGACACAGGAGCGACTTCCAAGGGCACAGGCCAAAGCTGAACCATATATATATATAGTATGCACCACTGCATTCCACCCACTCCCATACATCTCCCATGAGGACAAGCTGAAGTATACATCCAGTGAAGCCTCCAGCCCACACTGAAAAGTGGTCATGATGGTGTCACGACAAAAAGAGCCCAGCCAACATTGTAAAGTGGTCATGATGGCGACACAGTAAAAAGCACCCAGCCCACACTGTAAAGTGATAGTGTAGGCATCACAACAAAGAGCACCCAGAACTCACTGAAAATGAGGTTGGCACTAGGAAGGGCATTCAGCTGTAGAAACCAAGCCAAAGTCGATTCTGCATGAGCAAGACATGGTCACTTGACCTGGCATTGCTTACAACAGGATAACTCTTCTAACCCATGCCAACATGACAAATGGACATTAAGCAGTGATGATGATATACACACACACATGCACACAAACACACAACTTGGTGCTAAATTGATTAATCTTTTGAAACTGCGGTATATCCACACTTATATGAGATTCAAATGGTAGTAAAGGTTATTCATTCAGGAAACAAAAATGGGAGCTGAGTGTCAGTTAATATTGTATATCAATGAGATCAATTTTCATTGTTTGACAACAAACATGTGACAGACTGCAACCAGTGCTAGTTAAGTTATGATGATGGACTTACCTGGCCTATGAGGCCCTGTGCTTAAGCACACCTAAGCACAATGGTAAATCCAGTACTGTTTACAACATTCCCAATCTGGACCATTTGGTAATTGGAGTAAACTGAGGTATTATATTGTCTGTGGTAGGGGAAGCAATTACTAGCATGGATGGGGAAGTGGATTAAGATGAGGTCAACAGGCTGCCTTCTAATGAGTTATTACACAGGAAGCTACTTTGTCAAGATAATATTATTCTAATAATTAGACAATATTTTTGGATTTCTAATTCAGTAGTCTGCCTGGCTATGTAAAAATATGGAATTCCCCAGTTAGTCATAATGTGTATTTTCTTGTTCCCTTAATTGTTACTCTTGGTTAATCCTAGATCACTCACCCCTGATGAACTCAACCTATGATCAAAAGGACTCCAGCCATGACCATTTTCCTGATGAAGGCTAGAAGAGGTAACTAGCCTAAACCACCAAGATCACGAGAGATCATCTAGTTTCACTAATATACACACTCTGCATCTTACCATGTATTGGGTACTTCTTTGATTTGTGGTCTTCCCGGTCCCAGTACCACAGACTATCTATATATATATATATATCTATCTATCTATCTAAGGCGGGTAAAATTCCCGAGATCCATGGACGAGTTCTCTCCAGCGGTCTCTGTCCCTCATTATCGCTGCCATATCCTGCATCTCCAACAGACCAGTGTCTGTCCTTATATATATATTGATGTTTAATATACATTATTCCAAGCTTTTATGGCTGGCATAAGTTTATTCTTTGTTTTTAAGAGCATCTGATATTTACAGAAGGATGCCTTTTCTGTTATTAACTACTTGACAATAAAGGAGGGGACATCATGTTTAACTGACAGATTATTAACTATCAAAGTCTTTCATTGCACAAGTTGTATTTTCTAACAGTACCATATAGGATTAAGTGTCAAATGTTATTCAGCAGTCATCAATCAAAGACATCATCATAAGGTCAATGGGAGCCAATTAGCCCTGCCAAGAACATAACCTCCTCTGGTGCTGGTGGTGCCATTATAAAATACATCCAGTACACAGTAAAGTAGTTGGCATTAGAAACAGCATCCAGTCATAGAAATCATACCAAAAATGGGACATTTTCGAGCAACCTCTCCAACCAATCTACCAGAGTGGTAACTCTAAAGAAGAACTGACTCAAAACTATAACAACCCATACAAACTATGCCTATGTGGGAGGTAAACATATGATGATGATGATGTTACAAAATACAACAAAGTGAATCTAACAGTATATGTGTGTGTATGCGTGTGGATATGTTTGGATATGTTTGTGCGTATGTGTGTGTTTTAATTTTACATTAGAATTCTGCCACAATGTAAATGCTTCAGTTTCAACGTATCTTTCCAAATACATAGTATGTACAACTTTTTAAAATAACGGTCTGAAACTTCAATATCATTCTAAGTAAGAATTACCCCATAAAATTTCAAGAAATTAAATATGAATGACATAAAATATATGAGAAGAAAACAGAATGTAAATGATTTATAGTTAAGTAAAAATGGTTTCCTTTCAGCATTAATGAATAATGTATCATATCACAGCAGCAAAATCTTTAGATGATTCTTTCCAAACCCACATTCTTGGTCTTGTAGCCAAACAGCATTTTAATGAAACGAATACAATATTTAATCTCAAATTTCTGGCGATTCTTGCTGTAAACATTCATTAGGATTCCTAACACCACGATTAAACCAGACCAGAGGTAACTAGATAAAATAAATAAAAATAGGGTTAACAGAGTGTAAGATTTCACTAATAGTGTATAATGTGTTGATGACAGAGTATTATGTATTATTAACAGGATATTATGTATAGTTCACAGAGAGTTATGTATAGTTAACAGAGTTATTTATAGTTAACAGAGAGTTATATATAGTTAACAGAGTGTTATGTATAGTTAACAGGGTGTTATGTATAGTTAACAGTGTTATGTATGTTAACTATACATAACACCTTGTTGACTATACATAACACTTAACTATACATAACACCCTGTTACCTATACATAACACCCTGTTAACTATACATAACACCCTGTTAACTATACATAACACTGTTAACTATACATAACACCGTTAACTATACATAACACCCTGTTAAATATACATAACACTGTTAACTATACATAACACTGTTAACTATACATAACACCCTGTTAAATATACGTAACACCCTGTTAACTATACGTAACACCCTGTTAAATATACATAACACTGTTAACATACATAACACTGTTAACTATACATAACACCGTTAACTATACATAACACCCTGTTAACTATCCATAACACTGTTAACTATACATAACTCTGTTAACTATACATAACACCTTGTTAACTAGAGTGTTATGTATAGTTAACAGTGGTATGTATAGTTAACAGGGTGTTATGTATAGTTAACAGAGTGTTATGTATAGTTAACAGTGTTATATATAGTTAACAGAGTGTTATGTATAGTTAACAGAGTTTTATGTATAGTTTTCAGTGTTATGTAAAGTTAACAGTGTTATGTATAGTTAACAGTGTTATGTATAGTTAACAGTGTTATGTATAGTTAACAGAGTTATGTATAGTTAACAGAGCTATGTATAGTTAACAGTGCTATGTATAGTTAACAGTGTTATGTATAGTTAACAGTGTTATATATAGTTAACAGAGTTATTTATAGTTAACAGTGCTATGTATAGTTAACAGTGTTATGTATAGTTAACAGTGTTATGTATAGTTAACAGTGCTATGTATAGTTAACAGTGTTATGTATAGTTAACAGGGTGTTATGTATAGTTAACAGGGTGTTATGTATAGTTAACAGTGTTATGTATATTTAACAGGGTGTTATGTATAGGTAACAGGGTGTTATGTATAGTTAACAGAGTGTTATGTATAGTTAATAGTGTCATGTATAGTTAACAGTGTTATGTATAGTTAACAGTGTTATGTATAGTTAACAGTGCTATGTATAGTTAACAGTGTTATGTATAGTTAACAGGGTGTTATGTATAGTTAACAGTGTTACGTATAGTTAACAGTGTTATGTATAGTTAACAGGGTGTTACGTATAGTTAACGGTGTTATGTATAGTTTACAGTGTTATGTAAAGTTAACAGTGGTAAGTATAGTTAACAGTGTTATGTATAGTTAACAGTGTTATGTATAGTTAACAGTGCTATGTATAGTTAACAGGGTGTTATGTACAGTTAACAGTGTTATGTATAGTTAACAGGGTGTTAAGTATAGTTAACAGTGTTATGTATAGTTAACAGTGCTATGTATAGTTTACAGTGTTATGTAAAGTTAACAGTGGTAAGTATAGTTAACAGTGTTATGTATAGTTAACAGTGTTATGTATAGTTAACAGTGTTATGTATAGTTAACAGTGCTATGTATAGTTAACAGTGTTACGTTTAGTTCACAGTGTTATGTATAGTTAACAGTGCTATGTATAGTTAACAGGGTGTTATGTATAGTTAACAGTGTTATGTATAGTTAACAGGGTGTTATGTATAGTTAACAGGGTGTTATGTATAGTTAACAGTGTTATGTATATTTAACAGGGTGTTATGTATAGTTAACAGGGTGTTATGTATAGTTAACAGAGTGTTATGTATAGTTAATAGTGTTATGTATAGTTAACAGTGTTATGTATAGTTAACAGTGTTATGTATAGTTAACAGTGTTATGTATAGTTAACAGGGTGTTATGTATAGTTAACAGTGTTATGTATAGTTAACAGTGTTATGTATAGTTAACAGGGTGTTATGTATAGTTAACAGTGTTATGTATAGTTAACAGGGTGTTATGTATAGTTAACAGTGTTATGTATAGTTGACAGTGCTATGTATAGTTAACAGTGTTATGTATAGTTAACAGTGTTATGTATAGTTAACAGTGCTATGTATAGTTAACAGTGCTATGTATAGTTAACAGTGCTATGTATAGTTAACAGGGTGTTATGTATAGTTAACAGGGTGTTATGTATAGTTAACAGTGTTATGTATAGTTAACAGTGTTACGTATAGTTAACAGTGTTATGTATAGTTAACAGGGTGTTACGTATAGTTTACAGTGTTATGTATAGTTAACAGTGGTAAGTATAGTTAACAGTGTTATGTATAGTTAACAGTGTTATGTATAGTCAACAGTGTTATGTATAGTTAACAGTGCTATGTATAGTTAACAGGGTGTTATGTATAGTTAACAGTGTTATGTATAGTTAACAGGGTGTTATGTATAGTTAACAGTGTTATGTATAGTTAACAGTGTTATGTATAGTTAACAGTGTTATGTATAGTTAACGGTGTTATGTATAGTTAACAGTGTTATGTATAGTTAACAGTGTTATGTAGAGTTAACAGTGTTATGAATAGTTAACAGTGGTATGTATAGTTAACAATGTTATGTATAGTTAACAGTGTTATGTATGTTAACTATACATAACACCTTGTTAACTATACATAACACTTAACTATACATAACACTGTTAACTATACATAACACTCTGTTAACTATACATAACACCGTTAATTATACATAACACTGTTAACTATACATAACACTGTTAACTATACATAACGCTGTTAACTATACATAACACTGTTAACTATACATAACACCGTTAACTATACATAACGTCCTGTTAACTATCCATAACACTTCGTTAACTATACATAACTCTCTGTTAACTATACATAACACTCTGTTAACTAGAGTGTTATGTATAGTTAATAGGGTTATGTATAGTTAACAGTGTTATGTATAGTTAACAGTGCTATGTATAGTTAACAGGGTGTTATGTATAGTTAACAGTGTTATGTATAGTTAACAGTGCTATGTATAGTTAACAGTGCTATGTATAGTTAACAGGGTGTTATGTATAGTTAACAGGGTGTTATGTATGTTAACTATACATAACATCTTGTTGACTATACATAACACTGTTAACTATACATAACACCCTGTTAACTATACATAACACCGTTAACTATACATAACACCCTGTTAACTATACATAATACTGTTAACTATACATAACACCCTGTTAACTATACATAACACCCTGTTAAATATACATAACACTCTGTTAACTATACATAACTCTCTGTTAACTATACATAACACCTTGTTAATTAGAATGTTATGTATAGTTAACAGTGTTATGTATAGTTAATAGAGTTATGTATAGTTAACAGGGTGTTATGTATAGTTAACAGAGTGTTATGTATAGCTAAAAGAGTGTTATGTATAGTTAACAGTGTTATATATAGTTAACAGAGTGTTATGTATAGTTAACAGTGTTTTGTATAGTTAACAGTGTTATGTATATTTAACAGGGTGTTACGTATAGTTAACAGAGTTTTATGTATAGTTTACAGTGTTATGTAAAGTTAACAGTGGTAAGTATAGTTAACAGTGTTATGTATAGTTAACAGTGTTATGTATAGTTAATAGTGTTATGTATAGTTAACAGTTCTATGTATAGTTAACAGTGTTATGCATAGTTAACAGTGTTATGTAGAGTTAACAGTGCTATGTATAGTTAACAGGGTGTTATGTATGGTTAACAGTGTTATGTATAGTTAACAGTGTTATGTATAGTTAAAAGGGTGTTATGTATAGTTAACAGGGTGTTATGTATACTTAACAGTGTTATGTATATTTAACAGGGTGTTATGTATAGTTAACGGTGTTATGTATAGTTTACAGTGTTATGTAAAGTTAACAGTGGTAAGTATAGTTAAGAGTGTTATGTATAGTTAACAGTGTTATGTATAGTTAACAGTGTTATGTATAGTTAACAGTGCTATGTATAGTTAACAGGGTGTAATGTATAGTTAACAGTGTTATGTATAGTTAACAGTGTTATGTATAGTTAATAGTGTTATGTATAGTTAACAGTTCTATGTATAGTTAACAGTGTTATGCATAGTTAACAGTGTTATGTAGAGTTAACAGTGCTATGTATAGTTAACAGGGTGTTATGTATGGTTAACAGTGTTATGTATAGTTAACAGTGTTATGTATAGTTAAAAGGGTGTTATGTATAGTTAACAGGGTGTTATGTATACTTAACAGTGTTATGTATATTTAACAGGGTGTTATGTATAGTTAACGGTGTTATGTATAGTTTACAGTGTTATGTAAAGTTAACAGTGGTAAGTATAGTTAAGAGTGTTATGTATAGTTAACAGTGTTATGTATAGTTAACAGTGTTATGTATAGTTAACAGTGCTATGTATAGTTAACAGGGTGTAATGTATAGTTAACAGTGTTATGTATAGTTAACAGTGTTATGTATAGTTAACAGTGTTATGTATAGTTAACAGTGTTATGTATAGTTAACAGTGTTATGTATAGTTAACAGTGTTATGTATAGTTAACAGTGTTATTTATAGTTAACAGTGTTATGAATAGTTAACAATGTTATGTATAGTTAACATGGTGTTATGTATAGTTAACAGTGTTATGTATGTTAACTATACATAACACCTTGTTGACTATACATAACACTTAACTATACATAACACTGTTAACTATACATAACACCCTGTTAACTATACATAACACCCTGTTAACTATACATAACACGCCGTTAACTATACATAACACTCTGTTAACTATACATAACACATTGTTAACTAGAGTGTTATGTATAGTTAACAGTGTTATATATAGTTGATAGGGTTATGTATAGTTAACAGTGTTATGTATAGTTAACAGTGCTATGTATAGTTAACAGGGTGTTATGTATAGTTAACAGTGTTATGTATATTTAACAGGCTGTTATGTATAGGTAACAGGGTGTTATGTATAGTTAACAGTGTTATGTATAGTTAACAGTGTTATGTATAGTTAACAGTGTTATGTATAGTTAACAGAGGTTATGTATAGTTAACAGGGTGTTACATATAGTTAACGGTGTTATGTATAGTTAACAGAGTTATGTATAGTTAACAGTGCTATGTATAGTTAACAGTGTTATGTATAGTTAACAGTGTTATGTATAGTTAACAGTGCTATGTATAGTTAACAGGGTGTTATGTATAGTTAACAGTGTTATGTATAGTTAACAGGGTGTTATGTATAGTTAACAGTGTTATGTATATTTAACAGGGTGTTATGTGTAGGTAACAGGGTGTTATGTATAGTTAACAGAGTGTTATGTATAGTTAATCGTGTTATGTATAGTTAACAGTGTTATGTATAGTTAACAGTGCTATGTATAGTTAGCAGTGTGTTATGTATAGTTAACAGTGTTATGTATAGTTAACAGTGTTATGTATAGTTAACAGGGTGTTACGTATAGTTAACAGGGTGTTACGTATAGTTAACGGTGTTATGTATAGTTTACAGTGTTATGTAAAGTTAACAGTGGTAAGTATAGTTAACAGTGTTATGTATAATTAACAGTGTTATGTATAGTTAACAGTGTTATGTATAGTTAACAGTGCTATGTATAGTTAACAGGGTGTTATGTACAGTTAACAGTGTTATGTATAGTTAACAGGGTGTTATGTATAGTTAACAGTGTTATGTATAGTTAACAGGGTGTTATGTATAGTTAACAGTGTTATGTATAGTTAACAGTGTTATGTATAGTTAACAGGGTGTTATGTATAGTTAACAGGGTGTTATGTATAGTTAACAGTGTTATGTATATTTAACAGGGTGTTATGTATAGTTAACAGGGTGTTATGTATAGTTAACAGAGTGTTATGTATAGTTAATAGTGTTATGTATAGTTAACAGTGTTATGTATAGTTAACAGTGTTATGTATAGTTAACAGTGTTATGTA
Source organism: Eledone cirrhosa (assembly GCA_964016885.1). Lineage (NCBI taxonomy): Eukaryota > Metazoa > Mollusca > Cephalopoda > Octopoda > Eledonidae > Eledone > Eledone cirrhosa. Next base: position 307,179,362 of record OZ024742.1, read on the forward strand.
TAGTTAACAGTGCTATGTATAGTTAACAGGGTGTTATGTATAGTTAACAGGGTGTTACGTATAGTTAACGGTGTTATGTATAGTTTACAGTGTTATGTAAAGTTAACAGTGATACGTATAGTTAACAGTGTTATGTATAGATAACAGTGTTATGTATAGTTAACAGTGTTATGTATAGTTAACAGTGTTATGTATAGTTAACAGGGTGTTACGTATAGTTAACGGTGTTATGTATAGTTTAAAGTGTTATGTAAAGTTAACAGTGGTAAGTATAGTTAACAGTGTTATGTATAGTTAACAGTGTTATGTATAGTTAACAGTGCTATGTATCGGTAACAGGGTGTCATGTATAGTTAACAGTGTTATGTATAGTTAACAGGGTGTTATGTATAGTTAACAGTGTTATGTATAGTTAACAGTGTTATGTATAGTTAACAATGCTATGTATAGTTTACAGTGTTATGTAAAGTTAACAGTGGTAAGTATAGTTAACAGTGTTATGTATAGTTAACAGTGTTATGTATAGTTAACAGTGTTATGTATAGTTAACAGTGCTATGTATAGTTAACAGTGCTATGTATAGTTAACAGTGTTACGTATAGTTAACAGAGTTATGTATAGTTAACAGTGCTATGTATAGTTAACAGGGTGTTATGTATAGTTAACAGTGTTATGTATAGTTAACAGGGTGTTATGTATAGTTAACAGGGTGTTATGTATAGTTAACAGGGTGTTATGTATAGTTAACAGTGTTATGTATAATTAACAGGGTGTTATGTATAGTTAACAGGGTGTTATGTATAGTTAACAGAGTGTTATGTATAGTTAATAGTGTTATGTATAGTTAACAGTGTTATGTATAGTTAACAGTGTTATGTATAGTTAAGAGGGTGTTATGTATAGTTAACAGTGGTAAGTATAGTTAACAGTGTTATGTATAGTTAACAGTGTTATGTATAGTCAACAGTGTTATGTACAGTTAACAGTGCTATGTATAGTTAACAGGGTGTTATGTATAGTTAACAGTGTTATGTATAGTTAACAGGGTGTTATGTAAAGTTAAGTGTTATGTATAGTTAACAGTGTTATGTATAGTTAACAGTGCTATGTATAGTTTACAGTGTTATGTAAAGTTAACAGTGGTAAGTATATTTAACAGTGTTATGTATAGTTAACAGTGTTATGTATAGTTAACAGTGTTATGTATAGTTAACAGTGTTATGTATATTTAACAGGGTGTTATGTATATTTAACAGGGTGTTATGTATAGTTAACAGGGTGTTATGTATAGTTAACAGTGTTATGTATAGTTAACAGGGTGTTATGTATAGTTAACAGGGTGTTATGTATAGTTAACAGTGTTATGTATATTTAACAGGGTGTTATGTATAGTTAACAGGGTGTTACGTATAGTTAACGGTGTTATGTATAGTTTACAGTGTTATGTATAGTTAACAGTGGTAAGTATAGTTAACAGGGTGTTATGTATAGTTAACAGGGTGTTATGTATAGTTAACAGTGTTATGTATAGTCAACAGTGTTATGTATAGTTATCAGTGCTATGTATAGTTAACAGGGTGCTATGTATAGTTAACAGTGTTATGTATAGTTAACAGGGTGTTATGTATAGTTAACAGTGTTATGTATAGTTAACAGAGTTATGTATAGTTAACAGTGTTATGTATAGTTAACAGTGGTATGTATAGTTAACAGTGGTATGTATAGTTAACAGTGTTATGTATAGTTAACAGTGTTATGTAAAGTTAACAGTGTTATGAATAGTTAACAATGTTATGTATAGTTAACAATGTTATGTATAGTTAACAGTGTTATGTATGTTAACTATACATAACACCTTGTTGACTATACATAACACTTAACTATACATAACACTGTTAACTATACATAACACTCTGTTAACTATACATAACACCCTGTTAACTATACATAACACCGTTAACTATACATAACACCGTTAACTATACATAACACTGTTAACTATACATAACACTGTTAACTATACATAACACTGTTAACTATACATATCACTGTTAACTATACATAACACTGTTAACTATACTTAACACTGTTAACTATACATAACACTGTTAACTATACATAACACCGTTAACTATAGGTAACACCCTGTTAACTATACGTAACACCCTGTTAACTATACATAACACTGTTAACTATACATAACACGGTTAACTATACATAACACCCTGTTAACTATCCATAACACTCCGTTAACTATACATAACTCTCTGTTAACTATACATAACACCCTGTTAACTAGAGTGTTATGTATAGTTAATAGGGTTATGTATAGTTAACAGTGTTATGTATAGTTAACAGTGCTATGTATAGTTAACAGGGTGTTATGTATAGTTAACAGTGTTATGTATAGTTAAGAGGGTGTTATGTATAGTTAACAGGGTGTTATGTATAGTTAACAGGGTGTTATGTATAGTTAACAGGGTGTTATGTATAGTTAACAGTGTTATGTATAGTGAAGAGGGTGTTATGTATAGTTAACAGTGTTATGTATGTTAACTATACATAACACCTTGTTGACTATACATAACACTGTTATGTATAGTTAACAGTGTTATGTATAGTTAACAGGGTGTTATGTATAGTTAACAGTGTTATGTATAGTTAACAGTGTTATGAATAGTTAACAATGTTATGTATAGTTAACAATGTTATGTATAGTTAACAATGTTATGTATAGTTAACAATGTTATGTATAGTTAACAGGGTGTTATGTATAGTTAACAGTGTTATGTATGTTAACTATACATAACACTTAACTATACATAACACTGTTAACTATACATAACACTCTGTTAACTATACATAACACCCTGTTAACTATACATAACACCCTGTTAACTATACATAACACCCCGTTAACTATACATAACACCCTGTTAACTATACATAACCCTGTTACCTATACATAACACTGTTAACTATACATAACCCTATTAACTATACATAACACCGTTAACTATACATAACACCCTGTTAACTATCCATAACACTGTTAACTATACATAACCCTATTAACTATACATAACACCGTTAACTATACATAACACCCTGTTAACTATCCATAACACTGTTAACTATACATAACTCTCTGTTAACTATACATAACACTCTGTTAACTATACATAACACATTGTTAACTAGAGTGTTATGTGTAGTTAACAGTGTTATGTATAGTTAATAGGGTTATGTATAGTTAACAGTGTTATGTATAGTTAACAGTGCTATGTATAGTTAACAGTGCTATGTATAGTTAACAGGGTGTTATGTATAATTAACAGGGTGTTATGTATAGTTAACAGAGTGTTAAGTATAGTTAACAGTGTTATGTGTAGTTAACAGTGTTATGTATAGTTAACAGTGTTATGTATAGTTAACATAGTGTTATGTATAGTTAACAGTGTTATGTATAGTTAACAGTGTTATGTATAGTTAACAGGGTGTTATGTATAGTTAACAGGGTGTTACATATAGTTAACGGTGTTATGTATAGTTTACAGTGTTATGTAAAGTTAACAGTGGTAAGTATAGTTAACAGTGTTATGTATAGTTAACAGTGTTATGTATATTTAACAGTTATATATATAGTTAACAGGGTGTTATGTATAGTTAACAGTGTTATGTATAGTTAACAGGGTATTATGTATAGTTAACAGTGTTATGTACAGTTAACAGTGTTATGTATAGTTAACAGTGTTATGTATAGTTAACAGTGTTATGTATAGTTAACAGTGTTATGAATAGTTAACAATGTTATGTATAGTTAACAGTGTTATGTATAGTTAACAGTGTTATGTATAGTTAACAGTGTTATGTATAGTTAACAGTGTTATGAATAGTTAACAGTGTTATGAATAGTTAACAATGTTATGTATAGTTAACAGTGTTATGTATGTTAACTATACATAACACCTTGTTGACTATACATAACACTGTTAACTATACATAACACTCTGTTAACTATACATAACACCCTGTTAACTATACATAACACACTGTTAACTATACATAACACCCTGTTAACTATACATAACACGCCGTTAACTATACATAACACCCTGTTAACTATACATAAACCTGTTACCTATACATAACACTGTTAACTATACATAACACTGTTAACTATACATAACACCGTTAACTATACATAACACCCTGTTAACTATCCATAACACTGTTAACTATACATAACACCGTTAACTATACATAACACCCTGTTAACTATCCATAACACTGTTAACTATACATAACTCTCTGTTAACTATACATAACACTCTGTTAACTATACATAACACATTGTTAACTAGAGTGTTATGTATAGTTAACAGTGTTATATATAGTTGATAGGGTTATGTATAGTTAACAGTGTTATGTATAGTTAACAGTGCTATGTATAGTTAACAGGGTGTTATGTATAGTTAACAGGGTGTTATGTATAGTTAACAGTGTTATGTATATTTAACAGGCTGTTATGTATAGTTAACAGGGTGTTATGTATAGTTAACAGAGTGTTATGTATAGTTAATAGTGTTATGTATAGTTAACAGTGTTATGTATAGTTAACAGTGTTATGTATAGTTAACAGGGTGTTATGTATAGTTAACAGGGTGTTATGTATAGTTAACAGTGTTATGTATAGTTAACAGTGTTATGTATAGTTAACAGTGTTATGTATAGTTAACAGAGGTTATGTATAGTTAACAGGGTGTTACATATAGTTAACGGTGTTATGTATAGTTAACAGAGTTATGTATAGTTAACAGTGCTATGTATAGTTAACAGTGTTATGTATAGTTAACAGTGTTATGTATAGTTAACAGTGCTATGTATAGTTAACAGGGTGTTATGTATAGTTAACAGTGTTATGTATAGTTAACAGGGTGTTATGTATAGTTACAGTGTTATGTATATTTAACAGGGTGTTATGTATAGGTAACAGGGTGTTATGTATAGTTAACAGAGTGTTATGTATAGTTAATAGTGTTATGTATAGTTAACAGTGTTATGTATAGTTAACAGTGTTATGTATAGTTAACAGTGTTATGTATAGTTAACAGTGTTATGTATAGTTAACAGGGTGTTATGTATAGTTAACAGTGTTATGTATAGTTAACAGTGTTATGTATAGTTAACAGTGTTATGTATAGTTAACAGGGTGTTACGTATAGTTAACGGTGTTATGTATAGTTTACAGTGTTATGTAAAGTTAACAGTGGTAAGTATAGTTAACAGTGTTATGTATATTTAACAGTGTTATGTATAGTTAACAGTGTTATGTATAGTTAACAGTGTTATGTATATTTAACAGTGCTATATATAGTTAACAGGGTGTTATGTATAGTTAACAGTGTTATGTATAGTTAACAGGGTATTATGTATAGTTAACAGTGTTATGTACAGTTAACAGTGTTATGTATAGCTAACAGTGTTATGTATAGTTAACAGTGTTATGTATAGTTAACAGTGTTATGAATAGTTAACAGTGTTATGTATAGTTAACAGTGTTATGTATAGTTAACAGTGTTATGTATAGTTAACAGTGTTATGTATAGTTAACAGTGTTATGAATAGTTAACAATGTTATGTATAGTTAACATGGTGTTATGTATAGTTAACAGTGTTATGTATGTTAACTATACATAACACCTTGTTGACTATACATAACACTGTTTACTATACATAACACTCTGTTAACTATACATAACACCCTATTAACTATACATAACACCCTGTTAACTATACATAACACTGTTAACATACATAACACTGTTAACTATACATAACACCCTGCTAACTATACACAACACCCTGTTAACTATCCATAACACTCTGTTAACTATACATAACTCTCTGTTAACTATACATAACACCTTGTTAACTAGAGTGTTATGTATAGTTAACAGTGTTATGTATAGTTAATAGGGTTATGTATAGTAAACAGGGTGTTATGTATAGTAAACAGAGTGTTATGTATAGTTAACAGAGTGTTATGTATAGTTAACAGTGTTATGTATAGTTAACAGGGTATTATGTATAGTTAACAGTGTTATGTACAGTTAACAGTGTTATATATAGTTAACAGTGTTATGTATAGTTAACAGTGTTATGTATAGTTAACAGTGTTATGAATAGTTAACAGTGTTATGTATAGTTAACAGAGTGTTATGTATAGTTAATAGTGTTATGTATAGTTAACAGTGTTATGTATAGTTAACGGTGCTATGTATAGTTAACAGTGTTATGTATAGTTAACAGGGTGTTATGTATAGTTAACAGTGTTATGTATAGTTAACAGTGTTATGTATAGTTAACAGGGTGTTACGTATAGTTAACGGTGTTATGTATAGTTTACAGTGTTACGTAAAGTTAACAGTGGTAAGTATAGTTAACAGTGTTATGTATATTTAACAGTGTTATGTATAGTTAACAGTGTTATGTATAGTTAACAGTGTTATGTATAGTTAACAGTGCTATGTATAGTTAACAGGGTGTTATGTACAGTTAACAGTGTTATGTATAGTTAACAGGGTGTTATGTATAGTTAACAGTGTTATGTATAGTTAACAGGGTGTTATGTATAGTTAACAGTGTTATGTATAGTTAACAGTGTTATGTATAGTTAACAGGGTGTTATGTATAGTTAACAGGGTGTTATGTATAGTTAACAGTGTTATGTACATTTAACAGGGTGTTATGTATAGTTAACAGGGTGTTATGTATAGTTAACAGAGTGTTATGTATAGTTAATAGTGTTATGTATAGTTAACAGTGTTATGTATAGTTAACAGTGTTATGTATAGTTAACAGTGTTATGTATAGTTAACAGTGCTATGTATAGTTAACAGGGTGTTATGTATAGTTAACAGGGTGTTACGTATAGTTAACGGTGTTATGTATAGTTTACAGTGTTATGTAAAGTTAACAGTGATACGTATAGTTAACAGTGTTATGTATAGATAACAGTGTTATGTATAGTTAACAGTGTTATGTATAGTTAACAGTGTTATGTATAGTTAACAGGGTGTTACGTATAGTTAACGGTGTTATGTATAGTTTACAGTGTTATGTAAAGTTAACAGTGGTAAGTATAGTTAACAGTGTTATGTATAGTTAACAGTGTTATGTATAGTTAACAGTGCTATGTATAGGTAACAGGGTGTCATGTATAGTTAACAGTGTTATGTATAGTTAACAGGGTGTTATGTATAGTTAACAGTGTTATGTATAGTTAACAGTGTTATGTATAGTTAACAATGCTATGTATAGTTTACAGTGTTATGTAAAGTTAACAGTGGTAAGTATAGTTAACAGTGTTATGTATAGTTAACAGTGTTATGTATAGTTAACAGTGTTATGTATAGTTAACAGTGCTATGTATAGTTAACAGTGCTATGTATAGTTAACAGTGTTACGTATAGTTAACAGTGTTATGTATAGTTAACAGGGTGTTATGTATAGTTAACAGTGTTATGTATAGTTAACAGGGTGTTATGTATAGTTAACAGGGTGTTATGTATAGTTAACAGGGTGTTATGTATAGTTAACAGTGTTATGTATAATTAACAGGGTGTTATGTATAGTTAACAGGGTGTTATGTATAGTTAACAGAGTGTTATGTATAGTTAATAGTGTTATGTATAGTTAATAGTGTTATGTATAGTTAACAGTGTTATGTATAGTTAACAGTGTTATGTATAGTTAAGAGGGTGTTATGTATAGTTAACAGTGTTATGTATAGTTAACAGTGTTATGTATAGTTAACAGTGTTATGTATAGTTAACAGGGTGTTACGTATAGTTAACGGTGTTATGTATAGTTTACAGTGTTATGTATAGTTAACAGTGGTAAGTATAGTTAACAGTGTTATGTATAGTTAACAGTGTTATGTATAGTCAACAGTGTTATGTATAGTTAACAGTGCTATGTATAGTTAACAGGGTGTTATGTATAGTTAACAGTGTTATGTATAGTTAACAGGGTGTTATGTAAAGTTAACAGTGTTATGTATAGTTAACAGTGTTATGTATAGTTAACAGTGCTATGTATAGTTTACAGTGTTATGTAAAGTTAACAGTGGTAAGTATATTTAACAGTGTTATGTATAGTTAACAGTGTTATGTATAGTTAACAGTGTTATGTATAGCTAACAGTGTTATGTATAGTTAACAGTGTTATGTATAGTTAACAGTGCTATGTATAGTTAACAGTGGTATGTATAGTTAACAGTGCTATGTATAGTTAACAGGGTGTTATGTATAGTTAACAGTGTTATGTATAGTTAACAGGGTGTTATCTATAGTTAACAGGGTGTTATGTATAGTTAACAGTGTTATGTATATTTAACAGGGTGTTATGTATAGTTAACAGGGTGTTACGTATAGTTAACGGTGTTATGTATAGTTTACAGTGTTATGTATAGTTAACAGTGGTAAGTATAGTTAAAAGTGTTATGTATAGTTAACAGTGTTATGTATAGTCAACAGTGTTATGTATAGTTATCAGTGCTATGTATAGTTAACAGGGTGCTATGTATAGTTAACAGTGTTATGTATAGTTAACAGGGTGTTATGTATAGTTAACAGGGTGTTATGTATAGTTAACAGTGCTATGTATAGTTAACAGTGTTATGTATAGTTAACAGTGTTATGTATAGTTAACAGTGTTATGTATAGTTAACAGTGGTATGTATAGTTAACAGTGGTATGTATAGTTAAAAGTGTTATGTATAGTTAACAGTGTTATGTAGAGTTAACAGTGTTATGAATAGTTAACAATGTTATGTATAGTTAACAATGTTATGTATAGTTAACAATGTTATGTATAGTTAACAGGGTGTTATGTATAGTTAACAGTGTTATGTATGTTAACTATACATAACACCCTGTTAACTATACATAACACTGAACTATACATAACACCGTTAACTATACATAACACCGTTAACTATACATAACACCGTTAACTATACATAACACTGTTAACTATACATATCACTGTTAACTATACATAACACTGTTAACTATACATAACACCCTGTTAACTATCCATAACACTCCGTTAACTATACATAACTCTCTGTTAACTATACATAACACCCTGTTAACTAGAGTGTTATGTATAGTTAATAGGGTTATGTATAGTTAACAGTGTTATGTATAGTTAACAGTGATATGTATAGTTAACAGGGTGTTATGTATAGTTAACAGTGTTATGTATAGTTAACAGTGTTATGTATAGTTAAGAGGGTGTTATGTATAGTTAACAGGGTGTTATGTATAGTTAACAGGGTGTTATGTATAGTTAACAGTGTTATGTATAGTTAACAGTGTTATGTATAATTAAGAGGGTGTTATGTATAGTTAACAGTGTTACGTATAGTTAACAGTGTTATGTATGTTAACTATACATAACACCTTGTTGACTATACATAACACTGTTATGTATAGTTAACAGTGTTATGTATAGTTAACAGTGTTATGTATAGTTAACAGGGTGTTATGTATAGTTAACAGTGTTATGTATAGTTAACAGTGTTATGAATAGTTAACAATGTTATGTATAGTTAACAATGTTATGTATAGTTAACAATGTTATGTATAGTTAACAATGTTATGTATAGTTAACAGGGTTTTATGTATAGTTAACAGTGTTATGTATGTTAACTATACATAACACCTTGTTGACTATACATAACACTTAACTATACATAACACTGTTAACTATACATAACACTCTGTTAACTATACATAACACCCTGTTAACTATACATAACACTGTTAACTATACATAACACCCTGTTAACTATACATAACACCCCGTTAACTATACATAACACCCTGTTAACTATACATAACCCTGTTACCTATACATAACCCTGTTACCTATACATAACACTGTTAACTATACATAACACTGTTAACTATACATAACACCGTTAACTATACATAACACCCTGTTAACTATCCATAACACTGTTAACTATACATAACTCTCTGTTAACTATACATAACTCTCTGTTAACTATACATAACACTCTGTTAACTATACATAACACATTGTTAACTAGAGTGTTATGTGTAGTTAACAGTGTTATGTATAGTTAATAGGGTTATGTATAGTTAACAGTGTTATGTATAGTTAACAGTGCTATGTATAGTTAACAGAGCTATGTATAGTTAACAGGGTGTTATGTATAGTTAACAGAGTGTTATGTATAGTTAACGGTGTTATGTATAGTTAACAGTGTTATGTATAGTTAACAGTGTTATGTATAGTTAACAGAGGTTATGTATAGTTAACAGGGTGTTACATATAGTTAACGGTGTTATGTATAGTTTACAGTGTTATGTAAAGTTAACAGTGGTAAGTAAAGTTAACAGTGGTAAATATAGTTAACAGTGTTATGTATAGTTAACAGTGCTATATATAGTTAACAGGGTGTTATGTATAGTTAACAGTGTTATGTATAGTTAACAGGGTATTATGTATAGTTAACAGTGTTATGTACAGTTAACAGTGTTATGTATAGTTAACAGTGTTATGTATAGTTAACAGTGTTATGTATAGTTAACAGTGTTATGAATAGTTAACAATGTTATGTATAGTTAACAGTATTATGAATAGTTAACAATGTTATGTATAGTTAACAATGTTATGTATAGTTAACAGGGTGTTATGTATAGTTAACAGTGTTATGTATGTTAACTATACATAACACCTTGTTGACTATACATAACACTGTTAACTATACATAACACTGTTAACTATACATAACACTGTTAACTATACATAACACCGTTAACTATACATGACACCGTTAACTATACATAACACCGTTAACTATACATAACACTGTTAACTATACATAACACTGTTAACTATACATAACACTGTTAACTATACATAACACCCTGTTAACTATACATAGCACTGTTAACTATACATAACACCCTGTTAACTATACATAACACCCTGTTAACTATACATAACACCCTGTTAACTATCCATAACACTGTTAACTATACATAACACCTTGTTAATTAGAGTGTTATGTATAGTTAACAGAGTGTTATGTATAGTTAACAGAGTGTTATGTATAGTTAACAGTGTTATATATAGTTAACAGAGTGTTATGTATAGTTAACAGTGTTATGTATAGTTAACAGAGTTTTATGTATAGTTTACAGTGTTATGTAAAGTTAACAGTGGTAAGTATAGTTAACAGTGTTATGTATAGTTAACAGTGTTATGTATAGTTAACAGTGTTATGTATAGTTAACAGTGTTATGTATAGTTAACAGTGTTGTGTATAGTTAACAGTGTTATGTATAGTTAACAGGAGGTTATGTATAGTTAACAGTGTTATGTATATTTAACAGTGTGTTATGTATAGTTAACAGGGTGTTATGTATAGTTAACAGAGTGTTATGTATAGTTAATAGTGTTATGTATAGTTAACAGTGTTATGTATAGTTAACAGTGTTATGTATAGTTAACAGTGCTATGTATAGTTAACAGTGTTATGTAAAGTTAACAGTGGTAAGTATAGTTAACAGGGTGTTATGTATAGTTAACAGTGTTATCTATAGTTAACAGGGTGTTATGTATAGTTAACAGTGTTATGTATAGTTAACAGAGCGTTATGTATAGTTAACAGAGTGTTATGTATAGTTAACAGAGTGTTATGTATAGTTACCAGGGTGTTATGTATAGTTAACAGAGTGTTATGTATAGTTAACAGTGTTATGTATAGTTAACAGTGTTATGTATAGTTAACAGTGCTATGTATAGTTAACAGTGCTATGTATAGTTAACAGTGTTATGTATAGTTAACAGGGTGTTATGTATAGTTAACAGTGTTATGTATAGTTAACAGTGTTATGTATAGTTAACAGTGTTATGTATAGTTAACAGTGTTATGTATAGTTAACAGTGTTATGTATAGTTAACAGTGTTATGTATAGTCAACAGGGTGTTATGTATAGTTAACAGTGTTATGTATAGTTAACAGTGTTATGTATAGTTAACAGTGTGATGTATAGTTAACAGGGTGTTACGTATAGTTAACGGTGTTATGTATAGTTACCAGTGTTATGTATAGTTAACAGTGGTACGTATAGTTAACAGGGTGTTATGTATAGTTAACAGTGTTATGTATAGTTAACAGTGTTATGTATAGTTAACAGTGTTATGTATAGTTAACAGTGTTATGTATAGTTAACAGTGCTATGTATAGTTAACAGGGTGTTATGTATAGTTAACAGTGTTATGTATAGTTACCAGGGTGTTATGTATAGTTAACAGTGTTATGTATAGTTAACAGGGTGTTATGTATAGTTAACAGTGTTATGTATAGTTAACATAGTGTTATGTATAGTTAACAGAGTGTTATGTATAGTTAACAGTGTTACGTATAGTTAACAGTGTTATGTATAGTTAACAGTGTTATGTATAGTTAACAGGGTGTTACGTATAGTTAACAGTGTTATGTATAGTTTACAGTGTTATGTAAAGTTAACAGTGGTAAGTATAGTTAACAGGGTGTTATGTAAAGTTAACAGTGGTAAGTCTAGTTAACAGTGTTATGTATAGTTAAGAGTGTTATGTATAGTTAAGAGTGTTATGTATAGTTAAGAGTGTTATGTATAGTTAACAGTGTTATGTATAGTTAACAGTGCTATGTATAGTTAACAGTGTTATGTATAGTTAACAGTGCTATGTATAGTTAACAGGGTGTTATGTAAAGTTAACAGTGTTATGTATAGTTAACAGGGTGTTATGTATAGTTAACAGTGTTATGTATATTTAACAGGGTGTTATGTATAGTTAACAGGGTGTTATGTATAGTTAACAGGGTGTTATGTATAGTTAACAGAGTGTTATGTATAGTTAATAGTGTTATGTATAGTTAACAGTGTTATGTATAGTTAACAGTGCTATGTATAGTTAACTCTGTTAACTATATATAACACCCTGTTAACTATACATATCACTGTTAACTATACATAGCACTGTTAATTATACATAACACTGTTAACTATACATAACACTGTTAACTATACATAACACTGTTAACTATACATAACACTATTAACTATACATAACACTATTAACTATACATAACACTCTGTTAACTATACATAACACCCTGTTAACTATACATAACACCCTGTTAACTATACATAACACCCTGTTATGTATATTTAACAGGGTGTTATGTATAGTTAACAGGGTGTTATGTATAGTTAACAGGGTGTTATGTATAGTTAACAGGGTGTTATGTATAGTTAACAGTGTTATGTATAGTTAACAGTGTTATGTATAGTTAAGAGGGTGTTATGTATAGTTAACAGTGTTACGTATAGTTAACAGTGTTATGTATGTTAACTATACATAACACCTTGTTGACTATACATAACAGTGTTATGTATAGTTAACAGTGTTATGTATAGTTAACAGTGTTATGTATAGTTAACAGTGTTATGAATAGTTAACAGTGTTATGTATAGTTAACAATGTTATGTATAGTTAACAATGTTATGTATAGTTAACAATGTTATGTATAGTTAACAATGTTATGTATAGTTAACAATGTTATGTATAGTTAACAGGGTTTTATGTATAGTTAACAGTGTTATGTATGTTAACTATACATAACACCTTGTTGACTATACATAACACTTAACTATACATAACACTGTTAACTATACATAACACTCTGTTAACTATACATAACACCCTGTTAACTATACATAACACTGTTAACTATACATAACACCCTGTTAACTATACATAACACCCCGTTAACTATACATAACACCCTGTTAACTATACATAACCCTGTTACCTATACATAACCCTGTTACCTATACATAACACTGTTAACTATACATAACACTGTTAACTATACATAACACCGTTAACTATACATAACACCCTGTTAACTATCCATAACACTGTTAACTATACATAACTCTCTGTTAACTATACATAACACTCTGTTAACTATACATAACACATTGTTAACTAGAGTGTTATGTGTAGTTAACAGTGTTATGTATAGTTAATAGGGTTATGTATAGTTAACAGTGTTATGTATAGTTAACAGAGCTATGTATAGTTAACAGGGTGTTATGTATAGTTAACAGGGTGTTATGTATAGTTAACAGAGTGTTATGTATAGTTAACAGTGTTATGTATAGTTAACAGTGTTATGTATAGTTAACATAGTGTTATGTATAGTTAAGAGTGTTATGTATAGTTAACAGGGTGTTATGTATAGTTAACAGGCTGTTATGTATAGTTAACAGTGTTATGTATAGTTAACAGTGTTATGTATAGTTAACAGAGGTTATGTATAGTTAACAGGGTGTTACATATAGTTAACGGTGTTATGTATAGTTTACAGTGTTATGTAAAGTTAACAGTGGTAAGTAAAGTTAACAGTGGTAAATATAGTTAACAGTGTTATGTATAGTTAACAGTGTTATGTATATTTAACAGTGCTATATATAGTTAACAGGGTGTTATGTATAGTTAACAGTGTTATGTATAGTTAACAGGGTATTATGTATAGTTAACAGTGTTATGTACAGTTAACAGTGTTATGTATAGTTAACAGTGTTATGTATAGTTAACAGTGTTATGTATAGTTAACAGTGTTATGAATAGTTAACAATGTTATGTATAGTTAACAGTATTATGAATAGTTAACAATGTTATGTATAGTTAACAATGTTATGTATAGTTAACAGGGTGTTATGTATAGTTAACAGTGTTATGTATGTTAACTATACATAACACCTTGTTGACTATACATAACACTGTTAACTATACATAACACTGTTAACTATACATAACACTGTTAACTATACATAACACTGTTAACTATACATAACACCGTTAACTATACATAACACCGTTAACTATACATAACACCGTTAACTATACATAACACTGTTAACTATACATAACACTGTTAACTATACATAACACTGTTAACTATACATAACACCCTGTTAACTATACATAGCACTGTTAACTATACATAACACCCTGTTAACTATACATAACACCCTGTTAATTATACATAACACCCTGTTAACTATCCATAACACTGTTAACTATACATAACACCTTGTTAACTAGAGTGTTATGTATAGTTAACAGTATTATATATAGTTAACAGAGTGTTATGTATAGTTAACAGTGTTATGTATAGTTAACAGAGTTTTATGTATAGTTTACAGTGTTATGTAAAGTTAACAGTGGTAAGTATAGTTAACAGTGTCATGTATAGTTAACAGTGTTATGTATAGTTAACAGTGTTATGTATAGTTAACAGTGTTATGCATAGTTAACAGTGTTATGTATAGCTAACAGTGTTATGTATAGTTAACAGGGTGTTATGTATAGTTAACAGTGTTATGTATATTTAACAGTGTGTTATGTATAGTTAACAGGGTGTTATGTATAGTTAACAGAGTGTTATGTATAGTTAATAGTGTTATGTATAGTTAACAGTGTTATGTATAGTTAACAGTGTTATGTATAGTTAACAGTGCTATGTATAGTTAACAGTGTTATGTAAAGTTAACAGTGGTAAGTATAGTTAACAGGGTGTTATGTATAGTTAACAGTGTTATCTATAGTTAACAGGGTGTTATGTATAGTTAACAGTGTTATGTATAGTTAACAGAGCGTTATGTATAGTTAACAGAGTGTTATGTATAGTTAACAGAGTGTTATGTATAGTTACCAGGGTGTTATGTATAGTTAACAGAGTGTTATGTATAGTTAACAGTGTTATGTATAGTTAACAGTGTTATGTATAGTTAACAGTGCTATGTATAGTTAACAGTGTTATGTATAGTTAACAGGGTGTTATGTATAGTTAACAGTGTTATGTATAGTTAACAGTGTTATGTATAGTTAACAGTGTTATGTATAGTTAACAGTGTTATGTATAGTTAACAGTGTTATGTATAGTTAACAGTGTTATGTATAGTCAACAGGGTGTTATGTATAGTTAACAGTGTTATGTATAGTTAACAGTGTGATGTATAGTTAACAGGGTGTTACGTATAGTTAACGGTGTTATGTATAGTTACCAGTGTTATGTATAGTTAACAGTGGTACGTATAGTTAACAGGGTGTTATGTATAGTTAACAGTGTTATGTATAGTTAACAGTGTTATGTATAGTTAACAGTGTTATGTATAGTTAACAGTGCTATGTATAGTTAACAGGGTGTTATGTATAGTTAACAGTGTTATGTATAGTTACCAGGGTGTTATGTATAGTTAACAGTGTTATGTATAGTTAACAGTGTTATGTATAGTTAACATAGTGTTATGTATAGTTAACAGAGTGTTATGTATAGTTAACAGTGTTACGCATAGTTAACAGTGTTATGTATAGTTAACAGTGTTATGTATAGTTAACAGTGTTATGTATAGTTAACAGGGTGTTACGTATAGTTAACAGTGTTATGTATAGTTTACAGTGTTATGTAAAGTTAACAGTGGTAAGTATAGTTAACAGGGTGTTATGTAAAGTTAACAGTGGTAAGTATAGTTAACAGTGTTATGTATAGTTAAGAGTGTTATGTATAGTTAAGAGTGTTATGTATAGTTAAGAGTGTTATGTATAGTTAACAGTGTTATGTATAGTTAACAGTGCTATGTATAGTTAACAGTGCTATGTATAGTTAACAGGGTGTTATGTAAAGTTAACAGTGTTATGTATAGTTAACAGGGTGTTATGTATAGTTAACAGTGTTATGTATATTTAACAGGGTGTTATGTATAGTTAACAGGGTGTTATGTATAGTTAACAGGGTGTTATGTATAGTTAACAGAGTGTTATGTATAGTTAATAGTGTTATGTATAGTTAACAGTGTTATGTATAGTTAACAGTGCTATGTATAGTTAACTCTGTTAACTATATATAACACCCTGTTAACTATACATATCACTGTTAACTATACATAGCACTGTTAACTATACATAACACTGTTAACTATACATAACACTATTAACTATACATAACACTATTAACTATACATAACACCCTGTTAACTATACATAACACCCTGTTAACTATACATAACACCCTGTTAACTATACATAACTCTGTTAACTATACATAACACCCTGTTATGTATATTTAACAGGGTGTTATGTATAGTTAACAGGGTGTTATGTATAGTTAACAGGGTGTTATGTATAGTTAATAGTGTTATGTATAGTTAACAGTGTTATGTATAGTTAACAGTGTTATGTATAGTTAACAGTGCTATGTATAGTTAACAGTGATATGTATAGTTAACAGGGTGTTATATATAGTTAACAGTGTTATGTATAGTTTAGAGTGTTATGTAAAGTTAACAGTGGTAAGTATAGTTAACAGTGTTATGTATAGTTAACAGTGTTATGTATAGTTAACAGTGCTATGTATAGTTAACAGTGTTATGTATAGTTAATAGTGTTATGTATAGTTAACAGTGTTATGTATAGTTAACAGTGTTATGTATAGTTAACAGTGCTATGTATAGTTAACAGTGCTATGTATAGTTAACAGTGTTACATATAGTTAACAGTGCTATATATAGTTTACAGTGTTATGTAAAGTTAACAGTGGTAAGTATCGTTAACAGTGTTATGTATAGTTAACAGTGTTATGTATAGTTAACAGTGTTATGTATAGTTAACAGTGCTATGTATAGTTAACAGGGAGTTATGTATAGTTAACAGTGTTATGTATAGTTAACAGGGTGTTATGTATAGTTAACAGGGTGTTATGTATAGTTAACAGGGTGTTATGTATAGTTAACAGTGTTATGTATATTTAACAGGGTATTATGTATAGTTAACAGGGTGTTATGTATAGTTAACAGAGTGTTATGTATAGTTAACAGTGTTATGTATAGTTAACAGGGTGTTATGTATAGTTAACAGTGTTATGTATAGTTAACAGTGTTATGTATAGTTAACGGGGTGTTACGTATAGTTAACGGTGTTATGTATAGTTTACAGTGTTATGTAAAGTTAACAGTGGTAAGTATAGTTAACAGTGTTATGTATAGTTAACAGTGTTACGTATAGTCAACAGTGTTATGTATAGTTAACAGTGCTATGTATAGTTAATAGGGTGTTATGTATAGTTAACAGTGTTATGTATAGTTAACAGGGTGTTATGTATAGTTAACAGGGTGTTATGTATAGTTAACAGGGTGTTATGTATAGTTAACAGTGTTATGTATAGTTAACAGTGTTATGTATAGTTAACAGTGTTATGTAGAGTTAACAGTGTTATGTAGAGTTAACAGTGTTATGAATAGTTAACAATGTTAAGCATACTTAACAATGTTAAGCATAGTTAACAGTGTTATGTATAGTTAACAGGGTGTTATGTATAGTTAACAGTGTTATGTATGTTAACTATACAAACACCTTGTTGACTATACATAACACAACTATACATAACACTGTTAACTATACATAACACTCTGTTAACTATACATAACACCCTGTTAACTATACATAACACCCTGTTAACTATACATAACACCGTTAACTATACATAACACCCTGTTAACTATACATAACCCTGTTAACTATACATAACACTGTTAACTATACATAACACTGTTAACTATACATAACACTGTTAACTATACATAACACCGTTAACTATACATAACACCCTGTTAACTATCCATAACACTCCGTTAACTATACATAACACTGTTAACTATACATAACACATTGTTAACTAGAGTGTTATGTATAGTTAACAGTGTTATGTATAGTTAATAGGGTTATGTATAGTTAACAGTGTTATGTATAGTTAACAGGGTGTTATGTATAGTTAACAGTGTTATGTATAGTTAACAGTGTTATGTATAGTTAAGAGGGTGTTATGTATAGTTAACAGTGTTATGTATAGTTAACAGGGTGTTATGTATAGTTAACAGTGTTATGTATAGTTAACAGGGTGTTATGTATAGTTAACAGTGTTATGTATGTTAACTATACATAACACCTTGTTGACTATACATAACACTTAACTATACATAACACTGTTAACTATACATAACACTCTGTTAACTATACATAACACCCTGTTAACTATACATAACACCCTGTTAACTATACATAACACCCTGTTAACTATACATAACACTGTTAACTATACATAACACCGTTAACTATACATAACACCCTGTTAAATATACATAACACTGTTAACTATACATAACACTGTTAACTATACATAACACTGTTAACTATACATAACACTGTTAACTATACATAACACCCTGTTAACTATACATAACACTGTTAACATACATAACACTGTTAACTATACATAACACCCTGCTAACTATACACAACACCCTGTTAACTATCCATAACACTCTGTTAACTATACATAACTCTCTGTTAACTATACATAACACCTTGTTAACTAGAGTGTTATGTATAGTTAACAGTGTTATGTATAGTTAATAGGGTTATGTATAGTAAACAGGGTGTTATGTATAGTAAACAGAGTGTTATGTATAGTTAACAGAGTGTTATGTATAGTTAACAGTGTTATATATAGTTAACAGAGTGTTATGTATAGTTAACAGTGTTATGTATATTTAACAGGGTGTTACATATAGTTAACAGAGTTTTATGTATAGTTTACAGTGTTATGTATAGTTAACAGTGGTAAGTATAGTTAACAGTGTTATGTATAGTTAACAGTGTTATGTATAGTTAACAGTGTTATGTATAGTTAACAGTGTTATGTATAGTTAACAGTGATATGTATAGTTAACAGTGTTATGTATAGTTAACAGTGTTATGTATAGTTAACAGTGCTATGTATAGTTAACAGGGAGTTATGTATAGTTAACAGTGTTATGTATAGTTAACAGGGTGTTATGTATAGTTAACAGGGTGTTATGTATAGTTAACAGGGTGTTATGTATAGTTAACAGTGTTATGTATATTTAACAGGGTATTATGTATAGTTAACAGTGTTATGTATAGTTAACAGGGTGTTATGTATAGTTAACAGTGTTATGTATAGTTAACAGTGTTATGTATAGTTAACGGGGTGTTACGTATAGTTAACGGTGTTATGTATAGTTTACAGTGTTATGTAAAGTTAACAGTGGTAAGTATAGTTATTCAGTGTTATGTATAGTTAACAGTGTTACGTATAGTCAACAGTGTTATGTATAGTTAACAGTGCTATGTATAGTTAATAGGGTGTTATGTATAGTTAACAGTGTTATGTATAGTTAACAGGGTGTTATGTATAGTTAACAGGGTGTTATGTATAGTTAACAGGGTGTTATGTATAGTTAACAGTGTTATGTATAGTTAACAGTGTTATGTATAGTTAACATTGTTATGTAGAGTTAACAGTGTTATGTAGAGTTAACAGTGTTATGAATAGTTAACAATGTTAAGCATAGTTAACAATGTTATGTATAGTTAACAGGGTGTTATGTATAGTTAACAGTGTTATGTATGTTAACTATACAAACACCTTGTTGACTATACATAACACAACTATACATAACACTGTTAACTATACATAACACTCTGTTAACTATACATAACACCCTGTTAACTATACATAACACCCTGTTAACTATACATAACACCGTTAACTATACATAACACCCTGTTAACTATACATAACCCTGTTAACTATACATAACACTGTTAACTATACATAACACTGTTAACTATACATAACACTGTTAACTATACATAACACTGTTAACTATACATAACACCCTGTTAACTATCCATAACACTCCGTTAACTATACATAACACTCTGTTAACTATACATAACACATTGTTAACTAGAGTGTTATGTATAGTTAACAGTGTTATGTATAGTTAATAGGGTTATGTATAGTTAACAGTGTTATGTATAGTTAACAGGGTGTTATGTATAGTTAACAGTGTTATGTATAGTTAACAGTGTTATGTATAGTTAAGAGGGTGTTATGTATAGTTAACAGTGTTATGTATAGTTAACAGGGTGTTATGTATAGTTAACAGTGTTATGTATGTTAACTATACATAACACCTTGTTGACTATACATAACACTTAACTATACATAACACTGTTAACTATACATAACACTCTGTTAACTATACATAACACCCTGTTAACTATACATAACACCCTGTTAACTATACATAACACTGTTAACTATACATAACACCGTTAACTATACATAACACCCTGTTAAATATACATAACACTGTTAACTATACATAACACCCTGTTAACTATACATAACACTGTTAACATACATAACACTGTTAACTATACATAACACCCTGCTAACTATACACAACACCCTGTTAACTATCCATAACACTCTGTTAACTATACATAACTCTCTGTTAACTATACATAACACCTTGTTAACTAGAGTGTTATGTATAGTTAACAGTGTTATGTATAGTTAATAGGGTTATGTATAGTAAACAGGGTGTTATGTATAGTTAACAGAGTGTTATGTATAGTTAACAGTGTTATATATAGTTAACAGAGTGTTATGTATAGTTAACAGTGTTATGTATATTTAACGGTGTTACGTATAGTTAACAGAGTTTTATGTATAGTTTACAGTGTTATGTAAAGTTAACAGTGGTAAGTATAGTTAACAGTGTTATGTATAGTTAACAGTGTTATGTATAGTTAACAGTGTTATGTATAGTTAACAGTGTTATGTATAGTTAACAGTGTTATGTATAGTTAACAGTGTTATGTATAGTTAACAGTGTTATGTATTATTAACATGGTGTTATTTATTATTAACATCGTGTCATGTATAATTAACAGGTAGTTATATATTAATAACAGTGTTATGTATAATTAACAGAATGTCAGTACAAAACAGGATGTTGTTGGAGATGAGAGTGTCCCGAATAAATTTAAAAAAGGAGGCCTGGAAATTTCATTATCAGAGACTGATGAATGTGGAGAACGAATGGGACAGAGTGAAATTACCCCCAGTAGACCCAACAGAGGGACCAGCTATTGACATTGACGAATATAGGGTACAAGAGGCAATTAAGGAAATGAAAAATGGTAAGGCTGCTGGACTGTCAGGGATAGTTGCTGAGATGCTGAAGGCATCAGGAAAAGTAGGCACTAAACTAGTTACACGCATCATTAATCAAGCTATATATGGTGGTATCATACCCAAAGACTGGTGCAGCAGTATTCTCATAAATTGCTACAAAGGTAAAGGGGATGCTCTAGAGAGGAGCAATTATAGGGGCATAAAGCTGATGGATCAGGTTATGAAAGTGGCAGAGAGAATATTAGTGAAAGGGTCAATTTAGATGAGATGCATGTGTGGTTTTGTGCCTCGGAAAAGTACACCAGATACCCTCTTCATAGTGAGGCAACTACAAGAGAGGTTCTTAGAGAAGAATAAGTCACTATACTTAGCTTTTGTTGACCTAGAGAAGGCCTTTGAAAGGGTACCCCGATCTGTCATCTAGTGGTCCCTAAGGAAACTAGGTGTAGAGAAATGGCTTGTGAGGACAGTGCAAGCTATGTACAGGGGTGCTGTCAGTAAAGTGAGAATAGGAAGGGAGTTTAGTGAGGAATTCCAGATACAAGTAGGTGTACATCAGGGTTCGGTCCTCAGCCCGCTCTTGTTCATTATAGTCCTCCAAGCAATAACAGAGGAGTTTAAGACTGGCTGCCCATGGGAACTTCTCTATGTTGATGATCTGGTTCTTATAGCAGAATCAGTAGAGGAGCTAGAGAATAAATTCTGGCTATGGAAACAGTAGTTGGAATCAAGAGGCCCGAGAGTGAACATAGCTAAAACAAAAGTGTTGATAAGTAGAAGAGAGGATAATACTCTGATTCCATCGGAGAAATGGCCATGCTCGATATGTAGGAAAGGAACTGGCATAAATTCCATAAAATGTTTACAATGCAGATCTTGGGTACACAAGAGATGTAGTGGTATAGCAGGCAAACTAACAGGTAGGAAAAACTACGTATGCAGTAGATGTACAAGGAAAATTGGCAGTAGTAATCGCAGTGATAAACACATTTTTCCAATGCAGATGGGTCCTATAGAAGTGGTTGATAGTTTCCGGTACCTAGGTGATCAGATTAGCATGGGAGGGGGTGTTCCGAGGCCATAGTATCTAGAATAAGGACGGGTTCAAAGAAGTTTAGGGAGCTGCTTCCTCTGTTGACTAAGAAAGGTTTCTCTCTGCGTACGAAAGGATGGTTATATGATGCCTGTGTGAGATGTGCGATGTTGCATGGTAGTGAGACATGGGCAGCAACTGCAGAAGATATGCGATGGCTGGAGAGAAATGAAGCAAGTATGCTCCGTTGGATGTGCAATGCCAATGAGCATGAACGACCAAGCATAGACGAGTTGAGAAAGAAACTGGGTATAAGAGGGATAAGTTGTTGTGTGCAGGAGAGAAGGCTGAGATGGTATGGACATGTGATGCGCATGGAGGATTACCGCTGGGTAAAAAAGTGCCAAGAAATCCCAGTAGACAGAAGACGCAGTAGAAGTAGACCACATAAAACATGGGCGGAGGTGGTGAGAGCAGTCCTCAGATCACTGAAACTCACCGAGGAGATGAGGAAGGACCGTGACAAGTGGAGAGATGCTATGCTAAATAGGACCTGTCCAACCCTTGCAAGCAGGGAAAAGCGGACGTATGATGATGATGATGATGATGGTATATTTAATTAACAGGGAGTTATGTATTGCTAACAAAGTGTTATGTATTGTTAATGGGGAGTTATTTATTAACAGGGTATTGTGTATTGTTTACAGGGTTAAAGGCTGTTATGTATTGTCAACAGGATGTTATGTATTAACAGAGTGGTATGTATTAATAACAGGGTGTTATGTATTAACAGGATGTAATGTATTAAAAGGGTGTTATGTATTAATAACAGGGTGTTATGTATTGTTAGCAGTGTGTTATGTATTGATAACAAGATGTTATGTATTAAAAGGAAAGAAATTGAATGAATAATATGTCTGAATTAATGTTGGAATAGTCAAAGATGGAATGTCTTTGATCATAAGTTTGTAGATGAATCTGAACTGCAGTTTACTTTGTCTTTTGTGTGTTTGTGTACGTGTGTCAATGTGCATGTGTGTATGTGTGCATGTATGTCTGTGTTTGTGTACATGTTGTGTGCATGCATATGAGTTATGATGTAAACCCTAGAAGACATTGCCACAGCATGGCCACAGTTCAATGGCTCAAAACAATGAATAAATGAGTAATACTTACTGAGTGGTGAAAGGTTTTGTGAAAAATATAAATGACAAGACAATGGTTATGGCTTTCCGACATGTGGTCACTTAAAGAAAAAGAAAATATGTAAAATTGAAAAATGAGAGAAAAATACATCTTACTTTTATATCCTACACTGGCAAAAATAAATTTCAGGATTACAGCAAGCATTTTATTCAGAAGATATTTATCCCCTTTTTTTTTTTACCATATTTTTACTGTATTTCAATAAATTATGAATTTTAATAGAATTACTAAAATTATTAATTATTTCATTATTAAGATAGTTTTTTTTTAAATAATTTAGCTAAACGTTCTTATATCAAATTATGTTGGAAGATTTTGATTTATCCCGGAAACCTTTAAAATGGGTGAGTTTATATCATAGAAGCAGAGCTGACTTGGGGCAGGTTGGTATCAAAAGGTCTAATTCTTTAAAGCAAGAAAAATTAGAATGCCAAAAGAGCAAAAATCTGTTTCAAATAGAGAAGGGGGATGTAAGGATGAAAAAAATAGCAGACAAATTGCCATGTTTAATAAAACTAAGATGGATTTTTATAGCCACAGTTCTATATTAATATTATCAATATTATATATTATGTTATATAACTCTTTCAATTCATAAAGAAGCGAGGTCTTTGGTGAGGGAAAATGTATTAGTTTGAGAACTGCTGGCTTAAATTATCTTACAGGAAGTGATAATGTTGCAATAAGCCAACAGAGAAGCTGCTACATAGTCACATGATGCGTTAAAAATAAGACCCCACTCCTATAAAACAGTGAAAGTCATATTGAATAATATAGTCATAGATATCTCAAAGATATGGAATGGTAACGTAGGAATGTCTTTCTTTATACGTTTATTTTATTAGGGTTGATCTGTGTCTAAATGAAACCAAGAACATCAATGGTATTGCTAAATTCTCTCCAGTCAGGTCTACTAAGACCTGTGATATGGAAGTTGCAATATCTTGCCATTTTACTTTTAATAGTCATAGGGACACTTTTATGATACCTGGCATGTCTTGGAAATGTTTAACCTGGCAGAGGTCAGACTACAACCGATTTCTTATAGAGAGAGAGAAAGAGAAACAATTGATTCCAATACTGGATAGGTACCTAATTTATTGAGCTCAAAAGAATGAAAGCCAAAGTTGGCCTTGTCAGTGTTTAAACTCAGAGCTCAGAGAGCCAGCACAAATACCACAAAGTATTCTATCAAACGTTCAGATAGAAATTGTCAGGGCTTACCTGCAGATATTTTACAGAGAGTCCACACAGTTACAATGCAGTATAGCGCAGTGCAATACACATCTGTACAATGTATTTTTCTATGTCATCTTTACAATGTACTTTGCTATGTCAGATGTGATCCAGCAGTTTGTCAACCAAGCAACTAGCTCTACTGTTCAAACCATAAAATTTATCTGCCTAGCTAATGACTCGACTAAATACTTCAACATTCAGTGACTGGTTAATCCTATGTTATGTAAAGTGTAGTATAACAGTGTGGACATGCTGAATTCTCTATTATTCATTCTATTTCTGAATGTCCTGAGGTTTCCATAATGGTTATTGGTCAAATACCAGTAAAATAAAAAGGTAAAGTTAACTCACCAGTGACAGCAACTAAAGCGCCAAAGGTCTTAACAAGGGTCAAAACACTAATAAGTCCCAGGTATCCAGCAACGGAAAAGATGAATGAGTAACCATATGTTACTGTAGGATGCTGGAAATAAAAGAATTTTAAATGGTTAGTTTCATTTTTTTATATTTCTTTTTTATTCAAGTTTTTGTATGTATGATGCATCCTCATCATTGAGGTTAGCTTCACCTTTCATCCTTATGGGGTCGATAAAATAAAGTAGCAGTCACGCACTGGGGTCGATTTAATCAACTTTCCCCTCCCCCAAAATTGCTGGCCTTGTGACTATATCAGAAACCATTATCATTATTTAATATCTATTTCCCTGCTAGCAAATTTTGAAAGGGCCATCAGAGACAAAGTCAGTACTTAATAGAAACTACTAATCTCTCAGACAGACTGGGGGTGCATTTCCCACTTACATATGTTCCTACATTCTACAAAGTACACTGGGTGCATTTTATCATGGCACCACCACTAGGAAGATTGCCATGCCTTTGACACAGTTAAAGAGTTCTTCCAACTCTTGATTGGCAATTTTTCTACTATTTTACAGAGAGTACTAAGTGCATTTATCATGTAGATTGCAAACACTAGAGATGCTGTTGTGCCCTTGACAAAAGCGAAAAGTTCTCTCAACCCTTTTTGTCATCGTTTTTACATTTTAGCAACTACCTTACAGGATGCATTAGTTGAATGAATTTTCATGGCACCAGCACTAGAGAGGTTGCTGTGTCATGATTAAAGGGTCTTTTCAACCCTATTTGACATGGTTTCTACATGGTTTTAAACTACTGACCCCAAATATAAGTCGACTTTTTGGTCACATATTCCTCGCCTTATATTCAAGTATATACGATAAATATTCTTTTACTATAAACCTCTTAATTTTATATGGGTGCCACCACAAAAGCTTTGTTTGAAACTCGAATAATACTGTCATCCACCATCATTTAGATTTAGTTTAACAATGCATTTTAAGAGAATAATTTAAGAAAATGTGTAAAGTTATTGTTTTCTCAGGTGAAAAAATTTATTGACTTACCTCATAACAAAAATTAACTGCAGGTAAGAGGTTGCCAGTTAATATTAATCCCACAAGGATGTAAAGAAAACCAATGGAACAGGAATACAAAACCTATGGTGGAAATAAAGAAAAGGTTGTTAGTGGTTTATCAACTTAGACCGACAGGCAAGCAAGTAGATATGCATATTGGCAGAGAGGAAGGTACATAGAAAAAACCAAATAGATATAAATATAGGCAGATTAAAAGACTGATGGATAAATAGATGGATAAATAGATACAAAAAAAGACAGACTAACAGACAGATTGGTTTGGCACACATCTGTTTTTTCTGACTATGCAGGGGCAGCATCCTTCATTAAAAGTCAGTAATGTGATTGCTGGCTGAAATGAGGTGATGTTAATCATAGCCATGATTCATTTATCTCATCTAAGGTTGTTTTCCTGCACTTATCATGGGTCTGCTTGGGTCACAGAAAAAGCAAGGTCAGTCAATACATGTAAGAGAGATAACTGGGTGTTAGGATTACCAAGAGAATCAACAAAGCTAGACTCAAAAGCTTTACCCCTTTTGTGGTTATGTTTCTAATGAAATATATTTTATTTCAATTAATTAATGAAGACTGCATTGCTGGGTATGAGCTGTCCAGTTTGTTGGGATATGGTTTTTTCTCTCAAGTTGTGTAAACTATGTTTATTACCTAAACTGTTACAGCACAGTTATGACTTTGGACTGTGAATTTTTGTTGTATGTGGAGTGCGAAGGTACATGCTTAACATGTTGGCTACCACACAACATACCAAAGGGTCATGGTGGTTTATCTGCATGAGCATTTGGTAGGTCATTCTGTTATATCTCTAAGATTTTATGGCTGACACTCAGACGGACTATGACCCACCAGTAAGTTGAGGATAAGCAGTCTCTGTCCCTCATTATTGCTGCCATGTCCTGCGTCTTCAACAGACCAGTGTCTGTCCTTAGGGCATCAAGATACGTTAACCTTGGTCTTCCAGTGTGGCCATGCAGGGACTCCCACAGGAGCACTGAGTGCAGTGTCAACTCTGGATGTCGGTGAGCATGTCCAACTAACCTCAGTCTCCCCTGTGTCATTTTTGAGCTGACTTTTGGGAGGCACCCATACAGCTCTGAGTTTTTCATCCCCAGTGTATACTGATTAATGTTCAGCACCATCGCCAGGATTCTCGTGTAGCACCCATCCACCATCTGAGTGAGTTTCTTGGTCAGTGTCCAAGTCTCAGACTCGTACAGCAGCACAGACTCCACTACAGCAATGAAGAGGCGGATTTTCAGGTCTTTACGAAGGTCTGACTTCCACACCGATGTCAAGCTGTGTCACGCCGCCCAGGCTTTGCTCTTCCTCTCAACCACATCATCTTCCGTATTCCCAATCTTTGCTCCAAAATACAGGAAGTCCTCAACCAATTCTAGCGACTTCCCACCTACATTAGTAATCCCCTCTGGCTTCTCAACATTCTCTACCAGACATTTTGTCTTAGTCTTATTCATTCTCAGCCCCACACTCATCGACACAGTCTCAACCTCCTGCATCAAATCCTCTGCCACCTTCACTGTATTTGTCACCAAAACTATGTCGTCGGCAAATTCAGCATCCAATATCTTTTTCGCTTTAACTCTCCTGCTCTGAGCTGGTGTTACAGTAAAGCCAGAGTCCTGGTGTTTCTCCAGTGCAAGGCGCATACAATAGTCCACTACGATGATAAAAAGGTAGAGAGCCAATGTATCTCCCTGGAGCACTCCAGCTAGTATCTCAAAGAACTCTGTCATCCCATCAGCTTTGGTGTTGGTCATGGTTTTCATTGACTTTAGGAAGGCCTTTGATTCTGTGGACCGTCACTGCCTGATGAAAATCTTACAGGCTTATGGAATCCCCAAGAAGATAGTGGACCCGATATCACTGCTCTACACCAACACCAAAGCCCAAGTATAATATAGATATATATATATATATATATATATATCCCTTGCAAGCATGGAAAAGCGGATGTAAAATGAAATGATGATAAAATGAAATGATATTATGCTGCTTATATTAAAATAAACTATGGAATGATATTTAGATTCAGAGATTTGTGATGAATCTGAAGTGAAGAATGTGTACTGCCAGCAATGGGTATCATAGAACTGGGGGATCTTTGATTAATCAGCAGACATGATGTGTCATTGAATCCAGGAGGTGGAGCAAATAGTGTAGTATGTTGGTGCGTAGTAGGTAGTTACAATAAAGCAGTAGAATTTCCCATTGGTGCAGGAAGAATTCTGGAATTCTGGAATTCTGGATCAACCACACCTTAAAATAGGATGAGGCAATATAAGCATGAACAACTTTGGTCCTAGATCTGCTCAATCAGAGTTGATATAGAGTAAGTAACAACAAAATCAATCAAATGTTTATGAAATAATATTTTTACCATTTCTATATTGCTACAATTGAACTTCTTCAATACTTTCTCTTGCACATTTCCAATCACAGCATCTGCACACAATGCTAACAGTATTAAAAATATTCCTGCAAGAAATTGTTGAAAAAGAAACTACATTATTCTTTAATATTGATATCTAGCTCTGGTACAAGGAAACACATGTTGAAGGGGGAGCAAGCAACAGCTGATTAAATTGACTGTGGTATCCTCAACCAGTAACAGATTTAAAGATATTTTACTCAACACCTACGACAGTAAAGAAGAACAGATAGAGACATTCAATGTAGAAGAGAACTGGGAGTTCCTAAAAAATAACTTACTAGAGGCGACGTAAGACCTCAAGCAGGAGGAGAGTAACTTGGTGGTGGAACAATAAGGTAGATGAGGCAGTTAAGGCCAAGAGACAGGCATGGAAAGAATGGAAGAATGGGGGAACAGGGTACATTACATAGAGACCACGAGGGAAGCTAGGCGACAAGTATACTTAGCTAGGAGGGAAGCAGAGGATAGAAAATTCAAGCATGTTTTGCAACGTGAGGACCAGAAACAGGTGTTCAAGATTGCGAGGCAGTGTGTCAGAGAGAGTTGTGATGTCATTGGAGAGAAGTGTATCCGGAATGATAAAGGTGAGCTTGCCCTCACAAGTGCTGAGAAGAAAGATGCATGGAAGAGTCATTATGATAGATTACTAAATGAGGAGAATGCATGGGAAGAAGAGACCCTACCCCAAGTAGACCCTATAGAGGGGCCAGCAGTACAAGTCAGCAGCAACGTAGTAAGTAAGGCAATCAAAGATATGAAGATGGGGAAGGCAATCGGTCCATCGGGTATAGCTGCCAAGATGCTGAAGGCATCTGGGTCTGTAGGTCACACTATAACCACACGTATTGTTAACCAGGTAATACTAGAGGTGTCATACCAAAAGATTGGTGCAGTAGCATCATTGTCAACTGCTACAAAGGTAAAGGTGATGCAGTAGATAGAGGAAACTATAGAGGTATAAAGCTGATGGACCAGGTCATGAAAGTAACAGAAAGAGTTATAGCACAGTTGATTAGGGACCGGGTGAAACTAGACAAGATGCAATTTGGGTTTGTACCAGGAAGAGGCACCACTGATGCCCTCTTCCTTGTCAGGCAGTTACAGGAAAAGTACCTAGCTAAAAGTAAACCACTCTATCTGGCATTTGTCAACCTTGAAAAAGCCTTTGACAGAGTTCCACATGCTGTAATCTGGTGGGCTCTTAGAAAACTAAGAGTAGATGAATGGCTTGTGAAAGCGGTACAAGCCATCTATAGGGGAGCAGTCAGCAAAGTTAGGATTAGCAATGAGTATGGCGAGGAATTTAGCGTACAGGTTGGGGTCCACCAAGGCTCTGTTCTTAGCCCCTGTTCATCATAGTTCTGCAGGCAATAACGGAGGAGTTTAAGACCGGATGCCCATGGGAACTCTTGTATGCTGATGACCTCGCACTTATAGCTGAATCTATGGTAGAACTAGAGAAGAAATTCCAAACTTGGAAGCAGGGACTAGAAAGAAAGGGTCTCAAAGTCAACATGACAAAGACTAAGGTCCTTGTAAATAGACGAGAAAACAGAACCCAGATCCCCTCAGGGAAATGGCCTTGCTCAGTATGTAGGAAAGGTGTAGGTAGGAACTCCATTCTCTGCCCCAAATGCAAACAATGGGTACACAAGAGATGTAGCGGGATCTCAGGAAGCTTAATTAAGAATGTAGGCTTCACATGCAGCAGCTGTGCTGGGACAGCAAGCAGCAAACAGCCACAGGAAACAAGTACCACCAATCTCTGGGAGGGCTCTGTAGAAACAGTAGACAGCTTCTGCTACCTAGGTGACCGAATTAGCAGCGGAGGTGGGTGTTCAGAAAGTACAATAACTAGGATAAGAACGGGATGGAAAAAGTTTAGGGAACTACTACCACTGCTAGCTGCAAAAGGCTTCTCCCTCAAAATGAAAGGCAGAATGTATGATGCGTGTATCCGAACAGCGATGTTGCATCGTAGTGAGACCTGGGCGCTGAAGGTAGAAGACTTACGCAGATTAGAGAGAAACGAAGCCTGCATGCTCCGATGGATGTGTAACAGTAATATACGCAAACGACAAAGCATAAATGAATTGAGAGAGAGACTGAGCATAAGAGGAATCAAATGCTGTGTGCAGGAGAGGCGGTTGCGCTGGTATGGACATATGCGTATGAAGGATGACAGCTGCATAAAAAGGTGCAGAGCACTAGAAGTCGATGGAAACCGCGGAGTGGGGAGACCCAAGATGACCTGGGATGAGGTGATAAAAGCCGACCTTACCCAATTACACCTCTCAAAGGCACGACCGTGACCTCTGGCGTCACGCAGTAATACAGAGTACCCGACCTCCCATGGGTACAAGCTGAAGCATATAGACAATATGCCCCCACACCCCCCACCGCAAGGTGGTCGTGGAGGTGCCACGGCAAAAAAGCACCCAGCCCACACTGTAAAGTGGACGTGTAGGCGCCACGAAAAAGCACCCAGCACTCACTGTAAATGAGGTTGGTGTTATGAAGGGCATCCAGCTGTAGAAATCAAGCCAAATCAGTTCCTGTATGAGCAAGGCATGGTCAGCCGACCAGACATTGCCCACAACAGGACAACCCGTCTAACCCATGCTAGCGTGGAAGAACGGACGTAAAACGGTGATGATGAGGATGATGATGATGATCCTACTGGTTCACATTTTAGTGAACCCAGAACAATGACATGTAAACATTGACCTCAATAGAATTTGAACTCATGACAAAAAAAGGTGTATCTAAATATTGGTTTCTGATTTAGGCACAAAGCCAACAATTTTTGGGGAAGGGAAAGTCAACTAAATCCAAACCAGTGCATTACTAGTATTTTATTTTATCGACCCCCGTAAGGATGAATTCAAAGCTAATCTCGGCAAGAATTGAACTCAAGTTGTAAAGGGCCATAACTCTGTGCCATAAATCATGATGTCCGACGCTCCACTGACACTGCCAAAATATTGCAAGGCATTTTGTTCCCTACTTAACTGCTCATTGTCCATTGATTCAATGTTGATGATGCTTTGCTTCATGAGATATCTCAACCATACCTTTGATGAGCATACAGATGTGATTCAAGTCCAATATGTAAAAGACGGATCCAGCGACAAGCCAGACATAGATGTTGTTACTAACATTGTGACTGTTAGATGACCAAATTTGACAATAGTGCCTTGCTGCCTTTCTATCATCCCATTGCATTCAGCTTCAAATTGACGCACACCATCATATACAACTCTCCTCTACACCTTCAGATCACAATTGCACAGGTTGTGAGGATGCTTGAGACAGACCTTTATTAACTAAATTAAAAGTGAAATGGTATCAGGAAGGGCATCTCATTGTAGAATTCTACCTTAAAAGGTTTCATCTAACCCATGATCATGTGGTTAGAGCATTGGCCTTGCAATCGAAAGGTTGTGAGTTCAATTCTCGGACCGGTTGATGTGTTGTTTCCTTGAGCAAGACACTTTATTTCACATTGCTCCAGTTTACTCAGCTGTAGAAATTAGATGATCGGACTGGGGTTCCTATCATTCCACTGCAAAGTGGTCGTGGAGGTGCCACGGCAAAAAAGCACCCAGCCCACACTGTAAAGTGGACGTGTAGGCGCCACGGAAAAAAAGCACCCAGCACTCACTGTAAATGAGTTTGGTGTTAGGAAGGGCATCCAGCTGAAGAAATCAAGCCAGAATCAGTTCCCGTCCCACCCTTGCAAGCAGGGAAAAGCGGACGTAAAATGATGATGATGATGACCTGCAGAATTGGTGATTAAAATGGAAAAACAAAACAATGACATTTGGAATATCTTCAGATTAACTAGGATGCTTGCAGCAGAGTGAACTGCATTAAAGGCATCCAATAGTGAAACAGAGGTGTTAAACAGCTGATGGATTGAGAATTTTTACTGTTAGTTTACTCTAAAATCTTGGTAATTTAACAAGAAATATAAGATAGTCTTTACTCACCGTAAACATTGAAATTAGGTGACACTGTGCTATCAGCTATGGTAAATAGAGCAAGGCCAACACACATGCAAACACAGGCTATAAGATCCAAGAAACCATAGCGTTTACCTGAAAGAAAAGTTAACAAGTCACAATGATTATCATTTTAGATCAGCAATAATGGAGAAGAGCTACCTTTATATAGTTATAAAGGTTGGTGTTTTACATTTTAATTTTTACCTCTTAATTATTATGTATTTTCTCCATTTTTCGTAGACCTTATATCCTTCACTATAGTGGTTCTCTACCCCATGCAATTGAAAACATAACCCCTTTTTGTGTTTTCTTCTCTATATACTGTATTATTGAGAGCTCAGTAATTTATTCCTTGAGCTCATAAAATTACAGGGGATTAACGCGAGTCTTTAACTCCATTTTTTCAATTGTTTTCGCTCCTAAATTCTTCGTTAGTTGAGCTTTCTAAGTTGAATGGTTACAGGCTGCCATTTCTAGCGGCTCTGATCCATTCACGCCACTATATACTGTCTGATGCGCATGTTTTCATTCTAACACCATGTCTGAGTTGTCTGAGTTAATAACAGCAAAAAAGAAAAGTCAGAAATCAAAGAGAATTCCAGCAAATTGCTTACCTTGAATGATAATACCACCAATCATGACAGGAATAAGTTTGCAAGATTTAAATATCTGCTGCGTTGGGAAATTCAAATAACCCATTGAGGAATTTGACAATCCAATGGTAGCTACTGAGATGAAAGCTAGTATGCTATATGTCCTTAGCGGTGCTCTGCATTTCAAAGAAAGAAAAAAACAAAAAGAATTATAATTTCACATCCTATTGTAGGCAGTATTTGATCCAGCTTGATTAACTAATAAAAAGGTTTCACTCCTACTTAATGGACATGTGGTTAAGAATCAGAAGTGGGTCTAATTTTAAATAGTACAATTTCTAGGAATGCAAGAATGTTTTATATTTACTATAAGCTGTTATCTCTGCATTTTATGTCACCAACAATAGAGAGTTTTTTTGTGGCTTTGACACAAATGAAGAGTACTTTCAACCTTATATTTGTATATTTTTAAAGCTGGATGCCCTTCCTATTACTAACCAATTTACAGAGTGCACTGGTTGCATTTTATCATGCCACTACCATAAGAGAGCTTTTCATGCCCTCAGATACCCTTCCTATCAACTTAAAATATTTGATGCCTTCACAAATCCTACAGAAGTCAACTTTGCACTTTATCCCTCCAGTGTCAGTAAATAACCAATTGAGTATGGTGGATTGAGGGTATATATTTTGGCCCTTTTTATTCTGAGTTAAAACTTTGCCAAGGTAAGTTTTGCCTTTCTTCTTTCCAGGAGGGAAATGGGGTCAACGGAATAGAGTAGCATTTAAGATACTAGGGTGCAGCCTTCTCATCTTCATGCTGTCACATATAAAGATATTCCACTACCAAGAGTGGAAGGACTGAGAATCTTGCCAAGGTCAGTTTTGCCTTTCTTATTTCCAGGAAAGAAATGTGGTCAATAGAATAGAGTAACAGCTAAGATACTAGGATGCAGCCTTCTCTTCCTCATGCTGTCATATATAAAGATATTCCACTATCAAGGGTGGAATGACTGGGAAAATGTGTGTCTTCTCACAATTACAAGAATATTTAAAACAGGGATGTAGGGATGGTGTATGCTGCTACCAGATTAGTTCGATGGTTGGTTGTTTGGATGGTTGGTTGTTAAAAGAGGCTAGAATTTCATGTCCACTTTACTTTAGCTTTGTAGAAATTCAGACCAAAGAAGGTAAACTGGCAATGTATCAGTCACTCCCCAATAGGTTTGTGGTTGAACCTGTAACAGTGGAGACTTCTGGTATTCTTGACCACTGGACCATCTCCTTATTCACTACTGTCAGGGTGGAGTTGACCACCTGCAAGAGCAAGCCAAGTGAGTTGGAATGGCTATTTCAATGCATTTCCTTTGCCATCCTCCATTTTCTCAGCTAGGACCATGAAACAGTCTACACAAGGGTTCCCCCATACTGTCCAGGCCTACATCACAGGGGTAGCAATGTTGGATTCGCTTAAAAAGAAAAATTCATATTATATATTCACTGTATGTATGTATATATGTATGTATATATATATATATCATCACCATCATCATCTTCGTTTAACGTCCATTTTCCACGCTAGCATGGGTTAGGCGGGAGTTGTCCCAATTTGAGTCAAGGTTGGTCGGGTGACCGTGTCTCGCTCATATAGGTCTATCTAGCAGGTTTTCTATGGCTGGATGCCCTTCCTAACACCAACCACATTTACAGTGTCGAACTGGGAACTTTTTACCGTGTTACCTACACGGCCACATTACAGCGTGGACTGTGTGTTTTTTGTTGTGACACCTACACAATCTCGATCTCATTATCTCATTTATTTGGACTGGACGTTGTGGTACCAACTTTACAGAGAGAGGGTGGTGTTGGTAGGAGTGGGAGGATAGGGTAGGGGTAGTGGATTGTGGTGTATATTTTGTTAAGAGGTGCCTACTGACTGTAGGTTTATCATCATCATCATCATTTTACGTCCGCTTTTCCCTGCTTGCAAGGGTGGGACGGGTCTTATTCAGCACAGCATCTTTCCACTCGTCACGGTCCCTCGTCATCTCCACCGTGAGCTTCAATGATCTGAGGTCTGTTCTCACCACCTCCGCCCATGTTTTTCGTTGTCTACCTCTACCACGTCTTCCTTCAACTGGCAATTCCTGGCACTTCTTCACCCATCGGTCATCCTCCATGCGCATCACATGTCCATACCACCTCAGTCTCCTCTCCCGTACACTACATTCTATCCCTCTCAGACACAGTTTCTCTCTCAACACATTTAAGCTGGGTCGTTCACGCACATTTACACTGCACATCCAACGGAGCATGCTTGCCTCATTTCTCTCCAGCCGTCGCATGTCCTCTGCAGTTACTGCCCATGTCTCACTACCATGCAGCATCGCACTCCTCACACAGGCATCATACAACCGGCCTTTCGTACGCAGGGAGAAACCCTTCTTCGTCAACAGAGGAAGCAGCTCCCTAAACTTCTTCCAACCCGTCCTTATTCTAGATACTATGGCCTCGGAACACCCTCTTCCCATGCTAATCTGATCTCCTAGGTACCGGAAGCTATCCACCACTTTTATAGCGCCCTCCTGCATTTAAAAAACGTGTCTATCAATGCGACTTCTACTGTCTAATTTCCCTGTACACCTACAGCATACATATTTCTCCCTACCTGTTAGTTTGCCTGCTATCCCGCTACATCTCTTGTGTACCCAGGATCTGCATTGTGTACATTTTATAGAATTTATGCCAGTTCCTTTTCTGCATATCGAACATGGCCATTTCCCTGACGGAATCAGGGTTTTGTCCTCTTTTCTACTCATCAACACTTTTGTCTTAGCTAGATTCACTCTCAGTCCTCTTGCTTCCAACTGCTGTTTCCATAGCCAGAATTTATTCTCTAGCTCCTCTACTGATTCTGCTATAAGAACCAGATCGTCAGCATAGAGAAGTTCCCATGGACAGCCAGTCTTAAACTCCTCTGTTATGGCTTGGAGGACTATAATGAACAAGAGCGGGCTGAGGACCGAACCCTGATGTACTCCTACTTGTATCTGGAATTCCTCACTAAACTCCATTCCTACCCTGACTTTACTGAGAGTACCTTTGTACAAAGTTTGCACTGTCCTCACAAGCTATTCCTCAACACCTAGCTTCCTTAGGGACCACCAGATGACAGATCGGGGTACCCTATCAAAGGCCTTCTCTAGGTCAACAAAGGCTAAGTATAGTGGCTTATTCTTCTCTAAGAACCTCTCTTGCAATTGTCTCACCAAGAAGGGGGCATCTGTTGTACTCTTCCCAGGCACAAAACCAAACTGCATCTCATCTAGTTTGACCCTTTCTCTAATTAGTTGTGCTAAAATCCTTTCTGCCACTTTCATAACCTGATCTATCAGTTTTATACCCCTATAATTGCTCCTCTCCAAAGCATCCCCTTTACCTGTGTAGCAATTTATGAGAATACTGCTGCACCAGTCTTTGGGTATGACACCACCATATATAGCCTGATTGATGATGCGTGCAACCAGTTTAGTGCCTACGTCTCCTGATGCCTTCAGCATCTCAGCAACTATCCCCAATGGTCCGGCAGCCTTATCATTTTTCATTTCCCTAATCGCCTCTTGGACCCTATATTCGTCAATGTCAATAGCTGGTCCCTCTGTCGGATCTACCAAGGGTAATTTCTCTCTCTCCCATTCGTTTTCCACATTCATCAGTCTCTCATAATGACATTTCCAGGCCTCCTTTTTCTGATCATTCGTGACACTAAGTACACCGGCATCATCCCGGACACATTTATCTCCAACAACATCCTGATTTGCATTGACACACTGCCTTGCAATGTGGAACACCGCCCGCCTCTGATCTTCCCGTCGCAGAGCATTGGCAAACCTCCTACTCTCTGCCTCCCTGCGTGCTAAGTACACCTGACGTCTAGCTTCTTTCTTAGTAGCCGTATATTCTTCCCTACTCCCACCCTTTTTCCAAGCCTTCCATGCTAGTCTTTTGTCTCTAATAGCCTTATCTACTGTGCTGTTCCACCACCAGGTCACTCTCTGTCTGGTTGGAGCTCTGCTCCAGCCACAAGTTTCATCAGTAGCCTGCAGCAAGTTGTCACGTAGGAAATTCCAGTTATTATCTATGTCATACGTCTCTAAATCGTCTTCTTTTTCGTCATATACATCTTGAAGGGCTTTCCTAAATTTGTATTTTAGTGAAAGGTCTTTTAGCTTCCAGACCTTTCTTCTCCACACCTTCCTATGTGTCTCATTCCATCTCTTGCTTACTGAGATATCACTAACAACTAACCTATGCTGTGGGGTACATTCTTCCCCAGGGTATGCCTTGGTATTAGACACTATCTGCCTGTCCCGCTGCCTAACTAGTAAAAAGTCAATCTGGCTTATGTGCTCACCAGATTTGTAGGTTATTAGGTGATTGGCAGGTTATGTTACAAATAGTCAATGTACCAGCATCACAAAATTCAAGAAGTCTCACTCCTTCTTCATTTCTTGAACCGTAACCGTAACCGTGCCCACCATGTACCCCAGTGTAACCATCCTGGAGCTCTCCAACATGACCATTGAAGTCTCCTGCTAGCATAACGATGTCTCCGTCCTCTGTCATTGCGGTTGTTTGCAAAAGTTGCTCATAAAAGCAGTCTTTCTCATCTTTGCCTAGGCCTGCTTGGGGAGCATAGGCCGAGATGATTGTCAGTAGTCTCCTACCTACAACTAATCTAAGCTTAATTATTCGATTACTAACTCGAACTACCTCTATTGTCTTATTGATCCATTTCTCAGCCAGGAAAATGCCTACTCCCCCTAACCCATCA
The DNA here is from genome assembly GCA_964016885.1 of Eledone cirrhosa. Taxonomy (NCBI): domain Eukaryota; kingdom Metazoa; phylum Mollusca; class Cephalopoda; order Octopoda; family Eledonidae; genus Eledone; species Eledone cirrhosa. Next base: position 307,218,351 of record OZ024742.1, read on the forward strand.
TCCTTACCTACTCAGAATAGCTTATAGCTAAGACGTTTGCCTACGACTAGTTTCGCAGAGGCACCTCTCCATCTCACCTCTTGCACGCAGCACACATCCACCTGCCTTCTCTCCAGCATATCCGCTATTTCAGCAGATCTACCTCTGAGAGTGCCAACATTAAGTGTTGCAACTCTGAGATGCGACGTCTTCATATTTTGTTGTTGTTCCTATTTGTTGCTGTGCTGATAAGCGTTTTGGCATTGATACACTGGTTGGATGCCCTTCCTAACACCAGCGCCACGTTACAGCATGGACTGGGTGCTTTTATTTGTGCCACCAGCACTAGAGAGGATGTCTTACTAGACTCAAGGGCCCTCTCTACCCCTCCATTTTACAGCATGGTCATTAAAAAAAATATAAAATTAAAAAAAAAAACTTAGACACGACGCACACACACACACTCACACACCAACACTCATGCATACAAACCACAACCACACACACGCCACTCACACACCAACACTCATTCATGCATACAATCACACACACCACTCACAAACACATATATATATATATATTACCGACAGTACTGATACAAATACAAAATCAAAATCAAAATCAATCAAAATCAATATCATGTCAACTGTTGACCTTTCCCAGTCCAGTTCAGCTTGTATATAATAATAATAATAATTGTTTGCTTTACACTGGTAATGGCGGTGGTGGTGGTGGATGGTGTCAGTGTGGTGGTGGTGGATGGTCAGTGATGGTGGTGGCAGTTGTTGGTGCTGTAGTTGTTATTGTAGTTGCTGCTGCTGTTGCTGTTGTCGTTGTTGCTGTTGTCACTGTTGTTGTTGTTGTTGTTCATTACACTGCTGCTGTTGCTGCAGACAATGGTGTTGATGCTGTTATTGCTGTCGCATATATACAAATACATACATACACACACATTCAACACAGACAATGGTGTTGTTGCCGTTGTTGTTGTTGGTGTTGCTGCTGTTGTTGTTGTAGTTGTTGCTGTGTTGAAATCTGGTCGCATCCACTGAGATATACATATACACACACATATATATATGTATATACACATACATACATCAAAAGAAAAGAGTCAGCAGTATGTCAACAGGGAACAGGTCAGCCACCTTAGATAGAGTAATGAGTACTGTGGTGATGGTGGGGAGCGAGTGTAGACGTTATTGTTATTGTAGTGGCGGGAGGTGGGGGTGTCAGTGAGATGTACAAGTTCATAGATCACTTGTCTCTAATCCTCTCTCTTCAAAATTTTGAATTTATGGCTTTTGCAATGGCGGACAAGTATATATAATAGGCATAGGTAAAATATAATGTCCGAGAAAGTGAAACTAATTTTTATGACAAGTGAATGTGTTTGTTTTGTTTTTTTTATATTGAAAGTTACGATACAGTTTGTTTATTTACAACAGGTCTCTATAGTGATATGGTGTTAATTAGTATTGCGTGTGTGATTATTTTCTCATATATATATGTGTGATTATTTTCTCTTATATGTATATGTGTGTATATATATGTGTGTCTGTATTGCCTCATCGAAGTCCCAGATCGAAGCCGTGAGACTCTTGTCCCCATTATACAGGAATGGATTTTGCCAGGAAGCCACATCATGTCCGATGGTTGGGCTCCCTATTCTGATATTGAGGAAATTCAAGGTGGCATTTACCTCCATGATGTTGTTGTGCACCAACGGAACTTTGTCGATCCTGAAGACCCTAATGTGCACACACAACTCATAGAGAACACTTGGAGCCGTGCGAAGAAAAAGCTCCGTCGACAACATGGGACAAGCGACGATTTATTCCCCTCGTATTTAGCTGAATTTCTTTGGCGGCAGAGAGTTGGTGCCAACAAATTTGGCGAGATGATCAACTGTATTTCAACTATTTATACGGTCTAATAAGGATGTTGATAAGGTACGTCTAATTTTCCGTACACACAATACACAAAAAAAGAAAAAAGAAAAAATAATCACACACGCAATACTAAAAAACAAACACATTCACTTGTCATAAAAATTAGTTTCACTTTCTCGGACGTTATATTTTACCTATGCCTATCTGTTAGAACACGAAAAGTGTGAAACAACAGAATGTTCACTTTTCGTGTTCTAACATATATGCCTAGCTTCTTTAAAAATTTTTCGGGGATAGCCGTGGTGGTGGTGATCGTATGTCATTGGCTAATTTTCAACCAATCAGAGTACCTCTCTCTATATCTCTTCCACTGTTACTTACGCCTGTTTCTCTCTATCTGTTCCGTCTCTATATATATCTCTTACTCTTTCGCTTTGCACTCCTCCCCTTCAATACCATCTCTCCCCCTCTCTATATATTTGTTACTCTATCGCTGCACGCTCCTCTCCTTCAATATATCAATTACACACGCTTTACACTCCTTTATCCCCAGCGCCCCTATATATACACCCCCCCCTCTCCCGCATCTATATTTTAATGTACCGTTGCACCGTGAATATATGTGTCTATATATATATACATATATATTGTATATACACATTCATGTATGTGTATACACACTCATGTATGTATATACACTGGTTTTATGTGTGTATTGTAAATTTGTACTGTTAAAACACGAAACTAACATTCGGTTGACACTTTGATTACCTGTACAGGCAATAGTTATTAGAATGCTGTTGAAGTGTGTATATATTTTTGGGGGACATCCTGTATATACACACATTATATATAATACAATAAACAGATAAATACACACATATATATATGAGCTTATTTAATTATAAATATTGTGAATTTTTAACTCAGTTCAATTATATATATAAATGGCTTCTACAGGACTAGAACTGTTTCATTCGAAAGAAATCATCATAATATTGAGAGGGGGGACTAGATAAAATATTTCAAATCAAATGTGTATAAGTTATAAGTTAAAATGTATAAATAGAGACGATAGTGGAGGTATATCTGTTTAGTGGAACAGTAGACGATAGAATTAAATACAGACGATAATCTCCCTTTAATGAAACAGCAGACGATAGAATTAAGGCAATTTAAATTTTAAGCATTTGCATTTTTGCCTTTCATCGTTACGGGGTCGATAAAATAAAGTACCAGTAATACACTGTCACTAGACGACTTTCAAATTGAATTGTTGGTTCCATTTCTTTAGTATTTTCAATTGTAGTTATCTACTTAAAAAGCGTTACACGGTTAGAGACATAATTCGTAAGTTATATCTTCCCTATTAAACCATTGCATTATTTCGCCTACAATAGGGCGGTGAATTGGCAGTATCGGTAGAGGGTTGGACGCCATGCTTTGACGCATAGAGTTACGGCCCTTGCCATTCTGAGTTCAAATCCCGCCGAGGTTAACTTTGCCTTTCATCCTTATGGGGTCGATAAAATAAAGTACCAGTAATGTACTGGATAATTGCTGGCCTTGTGCCAAAAGTAGAAACAATTATTTCGCCTACAATAGAACAAAAATGAAATGTTCTTTAAAGAAACAGGAATATAACTTTATAAAAAAAAAGTTGCATCCGCTTCTTTTATCATTGATAATTTTTTCGTTTTAATATTAATTGTTTTTTGTAGTTGTTTATATTAAAAATCTTACTGTAATATTTACTTAAACGAAGGCAAACATCTAAACTTATAGATTAATCTTGAGCGAAGGACTAGATAAATCTCTCTCTCTCTCCCTCTCTCTCTCTCTATATATATATATATATATATATATATATATATATATATATATATATATATATATATATATATATAAACGAAGAATGATAAAATTTCAAGCAAAGAGTTTAATTAGGTATATTTTGTAATATTATTAACTAATTATTATAATTAACGCGCATATTTTGCTATCCTCAAACACGTTTACACATCGCATGAAATATAACTAATCCGAGATGGCTAGGTTTCATCTTCTAACTGGATATACGAAATCCATTATGTCTTGACAACAACATGAGGTAACATTATGTTATTCACAGACACACTTTGTACACTGTTCCATATCAGAATGTATTTCCTTCGTCACATTCACAAACAGTATTGAAAATATGTTCTTCGGCAAATAAAAATGTTTTGTTCATAATATTTCAACTAGCGATTGCTCTACTCCACGCACGACCACCATAAATTAATGACCAGCTCAACACAAGTATTGGTAGAGCGTCAGACACCATGCTTTGCAGTATTGTTATGGTCCTTTGCATTCTAAGTTCAAATCCTGCCGAGGTTAACTTCGACTTTCATACTTACTAATTCGATAAAATAAAGTACCAGTAATGGACTGCCGTAATGGATTTGTGCCGAAAAATAGAAACACTATTAATGTGCAATAAGAGCAAAATATAACGACATTGCTCAATTATTTTATCTAATGTTGTAATAACACAAGGAAATGTTGTTTGTGTATTTTTTTTTATATTTGCTCATAGGCTTTTACAATTTCGCTCAGCCAACAACTATTAAAAAGTGAGTTGCTTAAGATAACAATTTAATCACAAATTGTTGCTATCTTTTAATACACTCCAACAAGTCATCAAATTATGTACAATAAAAACAAATCTTATTAATTTGCTCAGGGAATATAAAGAAAATGTATATACACTGATAATTGCAATTGTATGTAAATATTTTGTTTTTGTATTGTATATTTTATGTTTTCTATTATGTATAATATATTGATTTAATATTGATTGTTTTTTGTAGTTGTTTATATTAAAAGTCTGAAAATATTTTTATACATCTTACACTAATATTTATAAGATAATTTATAATAACAATTACATAATCTAATTACATTACAACGATAATTTATTATTAATATATATCCTGTTTAACTAGAGTTATTACAAGCGTTGCCTTAAAAAAATATTAAACTAGACATGAAAAATGCGCAAGCTCAAAAGTGCCACAGAATGTTATAATAAACCTTCAAAAGTGTGGGACTAGAGTTGTTGCTAAAAAATATTGTAATCATTATATATCGTACATTCTGTGGCATCCTTTATAAAAATAGCTTAAACCAACGAAGCCTTTATTTTTACGCTATTTCACTTAGTTAATTCTTAGAGTGTAACATATAAAAATAAATACATCTATGTTTAATGTAATAACAGCTATAAATAATTACGTAATATTATTATCATATACTCATAGTAACAAAATAATTGTGTTGAAACTTAATATGATGCTTATATGAACGATCAAATCTATAATGATAATTTCTTAAATATACTAATAGTAAAATAATTTAGTTATCTATTGTTACATTTTCATAGAACTATAATATTAACAATCGTATTGCATTATCAAATTTTTATCACTACAAACTTTCATATTGGAATTACCTTAAGCCACTTATTATTACTTCGCTTTCGTACTTTTACAGCTGTAGATATTGCGCTGTATCTTATATCTAATATCAATATCTCGTGGTAATTTGCATGAAGTGTAAAATAGGTTTATTAATAACTTTAATATGAAATGTATTATACAGGGCTGCGGAGTCGGCCAAAAATTGACTGGCTCCAACTCAGGATCCGATACTCCATTATTTCCTAAATTTCAGCTCCGCAGCTCTGTTATTATATTAATTAATTTATTTTATAGTTGTAAATCATATTTTTATATGTTACACTCTAAGAATTAACTAAGTGAAATAGCGTAAAAATAAAGGCTTCATTGGTTTAAGCTATTTTTATAAAGGATGCCACAGAATGTACGATATATAATGATTACAATATTTTTTAGCAACAACTCTAGTCCCACACTTTTGAAGGTTTATTATAACATTCTGTGGCACTTTTGAGCTTGCGCATTTTTCATGTCTAGTATAATATATATATAAGAAGAAAAGAAAAGAAAAAAAAAGGAAAGAAAAGAAAAGAAAATTTCAATGATACGAAAGATTTCCTGGTAGAAGTTCAGGTGTATTCAGTGTTGGTATCCAGTTTCGGGGTATCCAATTAGAAAATCCAACGAATTTTTTGAGAGGTTCACGCAAGCATTGATATATATGTATGTAAAATGTAAGCAGAAATAACAACACATATACTAATGAACATACATTAAACACAGAGGGACTGTAAATGATAATAGCAATATTTAGATATAAATATAAATGTACATATCTCTATTGGTCTCATAATTTTTTTTTCTCTTTCCCTTGTGTGTAGCAACACGTAGTTGTGTGTTGCTGCTGACTCTAGTGGAGCCCAAGAAAACACGTCTTGCCCTAACAGCCGCTGCTCCCTATTTATATGTATATATATATATATATATGAGAAAATGTGAAGTAGTTTCAGATGTTAAAGTCCTTTATTGGTAATGCTGTGATACATATTTCAATGACAACAGTGGCCACACAATTCCATGTACCCAGTGCCGTGACATCATCAGACAGCTTCTTACATATTAAGGTTACATTCCCAAGGCAATCCAAACAGAAATGGCCAGGGAACAGACAAGGCTTGTGTTCTTGAATCGCCTGCCCGTTCCCCAGTGGTCAACCACTGCAATTATGTGTAGGTGCAAAGGAAAGCTGACTATCCACTACACCAAACTCACCAAAAACTAGCCTAGGCTTGCCCCCCCCCCCCCCCTCCAACAAAATACCACCCTGTCCATGTTTGTAATATGACACTGTTAAAGTATACTGTGAGTGGCAGCTAACCTAAATCTAGTGGTGGTGGCAGAGTATGAGTTTCAGTAGGCCTTAATACTACCCCTAATTTATGCCTGGGCAATGGGGTTGACCATCCCTGCAATGAGAATATCAACTTCTTTCTAGATATGGTTTCACAGTGGAAATTAAAAATTAAATGTTAAAACCTTGATTGATTGAAGTGAATAAAAAAATATATATATAAAGTGTAAATAGGGAGATGTTTAAATTAAAGTAAGAAGTTTAGAAAAGGGGGTCAATATTGGATACTTCAGATATATTATCAATATATTGAACGATAGTACCATATAGTAGACAGAAGATAAATTAAGGTATGAAATAAAGGTAATTAGGTAAACAATTAGTTAATATCTTCTATCACATGAATCAAAACAGACCACAATGGTTGTTTTTAAATTGGAGAATATGAACAGAGCCAATATTTTCTGGTGTTAAAGAGGAAAGTTAGACTTCAGGATGCAGTTTTGACTGTGTTACTAACTTTTAATATTCTGTAATGATTTAGCAGAAATGTCTAAAAATTGGCATGCTGCCATCAACAAGGTCATTAAGCATAGCTTGGACGCTGCAGGCTTCCTCTCCCAGCTCGAGTTGGTGGGGCTGGACCAAGGGGATGGCAAAAGGCCAGACGGTATGACCATCATCCCGTTCTGCGGTGACAAACCCCTCGTCTGGGATGCCACTTGCAGCGACACTTTCGCCAGCCACAACCTGATGCAGTCTGCGACTAACCCAGGTACTGCTGTACGTTGGGCTGAGAAGGCCAAACTCTCCAAGTACCGGTTGCTCTCCGACAGGTTCGCGGTCGTGCCCTTGGAAGTGGAGACTTCTGGTGTCCTTGGCCCTAGGGCTACCTCCCTATTCACCACCATAGGCGCTGAGCTGGCCAGCCACAGGTGTGAGCCTCGTGAGTTGGAATGGCTCTTCCAGCGCATCTCCCTTACCATCCTCCGTAGAAAGCCTTCTCCATCCTGTCCGCCGGGGCTGTGGGGAGGCCAGCACGTGGGACCCCATTTGCTCACCATACGGATTAATAGGGAAAGTTATAAACTTTTGTAAATAAAATAAATAACAACATAATTAAAAAAGAAAAAAAGACTGCTTTCCTAATGTGATTTTATGTTGTACAGGACATTAAAAGTTAATATGAAATAGAATCTAATGTGATAGTTGTTCCAGTTCCCTGCACCCAGCATTCTAATTTTGCTGGCACCTACTTTGTCGTTTATTGTTATAGACTCAATTAAAAAATATTAGACTAGACAGCTTTCTTTCCTTCTAGAAACCTTTACTGAAAGATCATTCTCAATTACAAGTAATGACCTTAGTATTAGTATCAAATATTAAAGTCCTGCACTACATGAAACAACATTGTATGTAATTATGGACCATTAACTCCCAATAAATTCCTAGAAGTGCCATAGTGATTTATGGCATATCTTGGACATTTTAAACCTGATGGAGCTCATCTCTTTTCCAAGTTCGACCACAGCTGATCTCTTCCAGAGAAGGATAGGGAGTGACAGATAAGAAGTGAGAGAGAGACAGAGGAAGAATCAACCTCAATACTGGACAGGTACTTTTTTTATTGCCTTCAAAAGGATGAATGGCAAAGATGACCTTGGCGGGATTTGAACTCAGAGTGGAGAGAGCCAGAATGAATACCGCAAATCATTCTATCTGACATTTTTAACATCTCTGCCAATTCACCACCTGAAACAACAGCAAAAATGAAAAAGCATAAACTAAAACCATGGCTTTATCATATCAAAAATTAAAGCCCTTACTCTAATATTACAAACTTTCACAAAAAATCTATCAACAACACTACAAACATTTGAATTAACAACCCCACTTTTAGATAATTTCTGCTAAACCATAACAAGATATCACAAGTTAATGTGCAAACATCAAAAATACATTCTCCAAGAACTGCATGCATATTAGTGTGTTACTTACTTTCGTTTATCTTCCCTTTTCCAATGAGATTCCACAACACCAAAGAAACTATACCAAGCAAACTGTAATAATGTGAGGTACCAACCAAAGGGACGAAAGCCATCTAACTTGAATATAAGTTCCTGAAATATAAATAAATATAAATAAATAAATAATTATATATATATAATCCAAGTTAAAATTAGAGAAATCAACCAAAATTCTTGAAAAAGTGTTTGTTAGTTTACAATTGTTTCGAAGGATGAGGTCAAAATTCAATCAATAAACGTATATACTATCAATATTTCAATTAATAGATACACATGTTATTAAGAGCAAATTAGGCCCTGAACCTTGTCTTCGGAACATATAAACAAATTTCAAAAATATACCACTTAGGGACGATTACAACAACAAGCGAAAAACATACCAGTAATTTTACCAAAAATAAACCATAGTAGGAACCAAACAGAAAGGTCCCAACCCAACATATTTACTGGTCACAAATACATCAGCAGCCATAGTTAAACAATGTTTACAGGGCAGGAAGTAAGCAAATATATTTGTATATTTACATACAGACATAGCATCATCATCATCATCATCATCACTATCTCCAAGGGTTATATGGGTTATCAAGTACAGAGCTATGTTTTATACATACATTGCGTTTTGGGCTTTCCTAACACCAATCAATTTTCAGTGTGTACTAGGAGCATTTCGTCATGGCACCAGCACTAACAACTTAGAGCGTGGAGCAGGTGTTTTTTAGTGTAGCACAAACATTACCACTTTACAGAGTGGGCTGAGTGCATTTTATCATGGCACCAGTGCTGCCTCATTACAACATTAGAGTGCTTGTTGTGTCTAGCCAGGCTGAGGAGGCATTAATGGGAGTTGAAGTGTTATAATGAATGAAACAAAGCAGGCTACATAGTGCTTGCCAGAGGAGGCGGGGGGGGGGGGGGGGTCATCCCAACTTGGGATAGGAAGCATTAGGTCATGGAGGTGGACTTGAAGAAAGTGAGTTGCATCTAGCATGAGGTGTGCCTGGCTGTCGATGTTGGCATGGATTGGATAACGAAGGTGAATCAAAGACATGAGTGGTAGTAGAGAGAACAATGGTGGTGGGGTCATAGAATCTTTCTTCCATGTTGGCATGAGTCAGGCAAGGAAGAGGGTGAAAAGGAGAGATGAATGATGTAAGATGGGACTTGGAAAGTCAGAGAAGAAGAATTGTGAGGATTAAGGGGGGGGGCAGGGCAGAGGAGTTGATCTATAACAGTGTGATTGGGCAGTTTCAGATTCAGTATTGTGAGCCTCTTTAGCAACTGTCAACTACAGCATCAAGCTGACTAATGCTATCTGTATTTGGTACTGTACTGGGAAAATTGGGTTGTCACAGTTCAGCTGCTCTAGTATAACATCATGGTCCACAGCTGCTCACCTACGACATCATTTTCCAGCTAACATTACTGCCAGTATATAATTGTTTCTACTTTCGGCACAAGGCCAGCAATTTGAAGGGGAGAGAAAGTTGATTAAATCGACCCAGTGCATTACTAGTTCTTTATTTTACCAACCCCATAAGGATGAAAGGCAAAGCTAACCCCGGCGAGATTGGAACTCAGAATGTAAAGGGCCGTAACTCCCTGATGCAAAGCAGGGTGTCCAGTGCTCTACCGATACATAATGCAAAATTAACAAAAATAATAGAAGGGCTTTATTCCAGTCAATAAAGTTGAAACCTATAAAAAAATGAGTTGATATTCATATGATATCAGCTCAATGCAGAAGTAATTAGTTGACTTGGTTGTATTCAATAAATGCTAGCAGGAGTGAACGTCATAGTCCAGGAAAAATCAATTTGCATTTGACATATGATAATAGATAGTAAAACATAATAATGTGAGGTGGAGTGTTGTTTTGTATGTTTGTTGTGATAATGGGTTGATCTTTTTGTCAGTGTTTTCAACTTAAGTCCATAAAAAAATTTAGTTTGTAGTACATTTTTATATATTTCAGCTATTTTTAAATTGTTGATGGTGACCCAATAGTAACTTTCATTGTACCATAGCACAACAAATACAGGTTCGGTTTGGCGAATGCCTTTTTACTTAACCCTATCGTCTTGGCTTTCGTGGGTTGAACATTTTACTCTCAGGCACCCAATTAAGTTAAACCCCTGGTAATCTATGACAAATTTTTTTTATAAACACAAGCCGAGGTATTCCGTACTTCTCTGTACTGTTTCAGAAAGGAGGGATAAACATGCCAATCTATGTTTAGAAGCCCGAGTAACACCAGGCCATTCTGCTAGTATGTATATATATATATATATATATATATATATATATATATCTGTTCGTGCATGCTTGTGTGTGTGCGTGTGTGTGTGTGTGTGTGTGTGTGTATGATTAATTCAAGTAGATAATTGTAATGATAATTGCAATGTTTGTTGTGCTAGTGGACTGATGCTATTGTTGGCACTAGTGTCTTGGACTTAACAGTCCAAAGGAATATCAATCAACAATAAGTCTGTATACAAGGGTGTTAAATTGGCAAAATTGGTAGAACATCAGATAAAATGCCATTGCTATGTTTGTTTGTTTATTTTTTCTTGTGGTGGTGATGGTGGGGGGGAATATGACTCTCCTCCAATAAATCCATCAACAAAAGTGTTTCTGATGGATGTTCCTGATGTAATTGGTCAGAAGTTACGACCAAGAATTTTGAAATAAAGTCTAAGGTTTGGAAGACACAATATACATATATACAGGGTGCGGACGATATTTGTTCGCAATTTTCAACTGCTAATTTTATGCAAATTTTTTTTACTTCCGTTGTCACTCTTGTCTTCATAAAAACAGTGACTATATTTCCATTATTTATTCTCAGAATAATTGATTATGAATAATTTTGAACCTCCAAATTTGTGGAAGAGACACGGAGTTCTTCTTGTAATCCGCGCCGGGAGGACAAATAAGGACCAGAAGATCAACTCCCAGAACAACAGGTGGCTCGCTGTCTCATCCAAAGACGTTCCCAGAGTCATGCAGACAAAATTTCCAGTGACAACATTAGTCTTAGGTGTCGTCAGCAGTCAAGGTGACATCATGCTACCTCACTTCTTCCCCGAGGGCCTCAAGCTGAACACCGATGGCTACATACGCGTTCTGAGCGAAGTAGTAAAGCCCTGGATCGACCAGGTAGCAAGACTCAGCGCCCTGCCATACCAGCCGAAAGATCCAAGCCTGGCTGTCAGAGAACTTCGTTGACCACACTTCACCTGACATCTGGCCTCCCAGCTCGCCTGACTGCAACCCCCTCGACTTCTTTGTGTGGGGCGCAGTGGAACGAGACACCAACAGATCTAGCTGCAATACGAAAGACGATCTGAAGGCCAGGATCACAAGTGCCTTTAGGGGCTTACGTCGAGGACAGTGACGAAGGCCTGCAACTGGTTCCAAGGCCGCCTTGAGGCCGTCATCAAAGCCAATGGCGGGTTGATCGAGTGAGATCGAAAGAACAAGTCATGAACACAAACTGACCCAAGTTTGATAAATAAATCTTAAAAATAAAACTACTGTGTTATTTTTTCCTAGACTATTTTTTCTTGCGAACAGATATCGTCTGCACCCTGTATATACATATATATATATCATCATCATCGTTTAACATCCATCTTCCACGTTAGCATGGGTTGGACGGGGTTGTCCCACTTGAGCATGTTTTGCTCATACAGAACTGTTTCTGGCAGGTTTTCTAAAGCTGGATGCCCTTCCTAACACCAACCACATTTACAGTGTGGACTGGGTGCCTTTTTACTGAGTTTCCTACATGACCACTTTACAATGTGGACTGGATGCTTTTTGTCATGTCACCTACACGACCACTTTACAACAAAATAATTTACATAAATTTTCTAGCAAAACAAATTTCAAAACTTAACCATCGTCATTCTGAACTGTTTTGCATTTTTTGTATGTTTTTCTTTTCTTTTTCTTTTTTGTTCTTAATAAACACTAATAATGATTTTTTTTATATGTATGAAACATAAAATATATAATATGTAAAATATGATTGTATAAAAGCATTTTCAATCAATACTTCAATGCACATTTTCTAATTATATAAGAATAAACTATTTATCTATCACGCTTTATATCAATTGTTTTTTCAACGGAAGCTGTGAATTGAGATAGATGTGCATGTTTATACATGTATAGAAGAGAATGTTGTAAGGTTGAGATAGTTGCATGCAATTGCAGGTATAGATAGATGTGTGTATTTGTAGGTTGAAATAGATGTGTGTGTTTGTAGGTAGAGATAGATGTGTGTTTGTAATATAGAAGATGCTGTAAGGTGGAGATAAATGTGTATGTTTGTACATGTAGTGACCGATATGTGTATTTGTAGCTAGAGATCAATGTATGTGCTTGTAGGTAGAGAAAGGTGTTTGTACATGTAGTGACCGATATGTGTATTTGTAGCTAGAGATCAATGTATGTGCTTGTAGGTAGAGAAAGGTGTTTGTACACATGTAGAAGAGAAGGCTATAACATAGCCTATAAAATAATGAAAGGAAGAGAGAAAAGAGGTTATTTAATCACAGATGTAATCTATTTTGTGTCAGAAACTATAAATGACAATTTTGAAATTATTAGACTGTAGAGGAAATCACATCTCAGGCAACTAAAATCTCACAGTTTCAACAATTTCTGTCTTTTTTCTTATATCAAGAGTTTTGGAGATAAAACTTGAATTCAGTAATGTTGTCTCATCTAATTCAATAAGGTTTTATAATGTTTTTTTCTTTCTCTTTCTGTAAAGCTTTGACAACTTAGTCTATATATTTGTAACTATTTTTAGTGATTGAAGATTAATTTCATTAAATATCTAATATACCTATTGGTGAAACATCTTAATACTGTGTCAAATTTAATAGATAAGATAAAAAGGGTAAAGAGTGAAGATCCCCTTCACTCATGAATAACCATGGGATTTGCACCTAGAAAGTTCCCCTCCGAGGCACAAGTCTGGGCAAGGTTGTTTTGTGGAAACCAGCAGTCGCCCATGCATACCTGTCTCACCTCTCCAAACCACCAATGTTGTCCAAGGGAAAGGCAAAGAGCGATACAGCTTGGCACTAGTGACATTGCAACTCATTTCTACAGCTGAGTGAAATAAAGTGTCTTGCTCAAGAACACAACGCAAAGCCCGATCCAATGCTCTAACCACTAAGCCATGTGCCTTCACTAAGATGCAGTCTATATAATTCATGTCTGTCCATGTTGAAACATTGAAGCTAAGAATTAAAAGCAAGCTGGAATTTTCTTAAGAAAATATAACCACACACACATACATGTGTGCACCACATAAGATACTCAGTAAAATTCAATCAACCATCAAAAATCATCATCCCCATTATTATCATCACTATTTTACATCTGCTTTTCCATGCTTACACAGAATATTTGGCATACAAATAAATTTCCAGACCTCTTATTTCCTATTATTACTTAGACATAGATAAACCTATTTAAAGAAGTTTAATTCCACCATAAGATTCAACCAGAAGAAATTACCAAAGCTGAAACTTTAACACGTTAGCATTTACATTACTCTATATTTGCTATTGTATTTTCACAGTAAACACTTTATCTCACATAATCTCGAATCTATGAGATTTTGATATTATTTAATTTGAGAACAATATCTTAACATAAGTATGAGCAGCCAGTTATGGCCAGTTTGAACAGAAAGAGAGAATTCTGGCTAGATACAGATGATTTAACCCTTTAGAATTTACTTTATTCTACTATTATATTTTCATGGTGAAGGGTTTATCTCACATATGGAATCTACGAGATTTTGATGATGTTATTATTTTCAGAATAATACCTTAATGTCAGTATGAGTGGCCAGTTATGGCCGATTTGAACAGAAATAGAAAATTCTGGCCAGATTAAATGCTAAAGGGTTAAAGACTTGAACTATGTACCGAAAAGATACATATGATATAACACAACTGTATAGAAGAAAACAAAGGAGTGTCTTTCGCCCAAGACAGCAATTAGAGTACATAAAAAAATAATGGTTTCTACATGAGGCACAAGGCCAGTAATTTTTTTTTTTCGTGGGGGAAAGTCGATTAAATTGACGTGCATTACAGGTGCTTTATTTTATCAACCCCATAAGGATGAAAGGCAAAGAAAACCTCAGCGGGATTTGAACTCAGAACATAAAGGACCATACATAACCCTATGCTACAAAGCATAGTGTCAGACACTCCACCGATACTGCCAATCCACCGCCCTGTACATAAATAAATAATAATTAAACACATCAGTCATAAACTCTGCTCTCTACCCACTACCCTTCCTGTAGATTAGAAAACTTACCAAACAAAGGGCCAGGAGAAATCCTCAGTTCTGTCAAAGACATAATAATTATCCCTAGTGCTGGTGCCATGATCAAATCCACTGAATAGAGCAGGGGAAAATTTTGTAAGCGAGATGCAGGCCCCTTACTTGTTCAAGCACTCACTTTCATACCTGAATGTATGTAAGCAATATGTAGGTGCCCAACCCATGTGAGGGGTTAGTAGCTTTGAGTATTGATTCGGTTTGTGATGAGCCTTTCAGCCCTTGCTAGCAGGGAAAACAGACATTAAAGGATGATGATGATAATGATGACAACAATGATATTCTATGGTATGTTATGTCATATTCTTCATATAGCATCTATCTAATCTACACCGACAGCTGAGTACTGTTTGATATATAAGCATTCTGGCTAACTACACTCCACCTGATTAAGATCCACATATCCAACTAGCTCAAAGTCACAAACCACCCATTTGTTTACCTCATATATTCTCAGTAGCTAACTCAGAAATTTATTTATGATAACAGATAAAATATCTTCTTATATAGAATGTATTAATTCTTAAACTCACCTCAAAGGTGTGTTATATAACTTTTGTATATTAAATATTTTGTTTATGAAGGCATGACTTTGGTTTATTAACATTAACACCTATAATTACAATAAAATATGAATAATAGGTGACATCTTTCACTCTTAGTTTTGCTTTGTATATCTATTTACACAAAAGAACTGTTGAAAGAGAAAAGAAAATTAACAAATTTAGTGAGAAGAAAACACTTTAAACTTGTTGAGAACAGAACTTATTTAGTGCTGGTGACAATAAAATACACCCATTATACTATGTAAAAGGGTTCATAATCAAATGGAAACAGCATAGGGTAGAGAAACCCCTTTAATTTTGTTGATAGCATGACAAACTCACTAATGCTGGTGCCATGATAAAATTCACCCAGTAGACAAGTGGTTGGTGTTAGGAAGGGTATCCAGCAATAGGAACCATGTCAAAATTGGCATGGAGGAGGAGGAGGAAGCAGAAGATGATGAAAGAATCATCCCCTGTGGTTGCTGTAAGAAAAGCTATGCTCTGAAAAGAGTAAGCTATGAAGAAGACATCATCTTCACTTTACATCTACTTTCCACATTGGCACAAATCAGTATTTAGACTATAATATTTATGACTTATTTTTTTAACATCCTGCAAGATTTTAGAAGAAAATATCTAAAGACATGTTTGTTAATTCAAATTATCATCATCATCATCATTGTTCTTATGTCCACTTTTCCATTATGCTATAGGTTGGACACAATATTTTGAGACAATGTTTTACAGCCAGATACCCTCACTGATGTCAATTATTTTAGTCACCTCTTATGACACAGTGGGATATAGAGTATCTATTTTAAAAACCAGGATGTATATTTTAATGCATGGTCCCACAACACCTGATAGAATCATAGGGGAGCTGTATTGACGTAGAGCATTTCTTGGCCATTTTAAGCCTGGCAGAACTGATGATAAATAATTTAATTTTTAATTTGATGCAGGCCTGAGGCTGTTTTATATTTGTCATGTATATCTTGCTAATTTGGTTCCATGTAATACAGGAAATTAACCCTTTAGCATTTAAACTAGCTGTATCGAGCCAAAATTCTCTCACCTCTTTCTGTTCCAACTGGCCATAACTGGCCACTGATACTGACATTAAGGTATTGTACTCAAAATGAATAATAACAAAATCTCATAGATTCAATATTATGTGAAATAATTATGTGAGGTAAAGTCCTTACTGCGAAAATACAATAGTAAATATAGAGTAATGAAAATACTAAAGAGTTAAGAATTCATCAAGCCCAAATGGATGTGAAGCAAAGTTGACTTCAGAGTCATTGATGTGCTAATCACTCTGCCAATAGAGAGCATTAAAAAGCTAACTAGAAATAATGATATTATTATCTAATTAGATAATTATATTATCTGTCTTATTCTGATCTCACTTTCAAAGTAGTTCACTAGCTGCTGGGGTAGTGACAGAATGCAGACATCTCTAATATGGTTTTAATTTTAAAATAAATCTATTTTTCACAGGAGTTGATCTATCATCAGAGTCATTCTAGCTGTTGCAATCCTTCCTTTTTTTTATTTTCAGGTACTATCAACATCATCATCATAAACATCATTTAAGCTTTGTTCTCCCTACTAGCAAGGGTTGGATGGGTCATCACTGACAAAGTCAATCTTTAATCAGACTACATCTCTCATACATTCCCACGCAGTGTCTTTTATTATGGCACAGCTGAATAGTTTTCCTGACCCTTTGTTTGGAAGGTTTTCTATAATTGGCTGCCCACCAAATCAAAACTTTACAGAGTGTACTAGGTGCATGTTTCATGTAAATCAAGGTAATTTGTTTCACAAATATGCACTTTTGAGTGCAATATCCACCTCCTCATTATGTGTCACCTTCAGCAAGTGTCTTCCACTTCATATGACCAACATATATACACATACATATACAGACATACATGTGTACATACATCTGTATATATATAAAATTAAGTACGTGTGTGGGTGTGTCTGTGTACTACCTATAGGGGTCTACATCTTTCGACCGATTTTCATGAAACTTTACAGGCTCATAGATTAGTCATCGGGGAGAGTTTTCTATATATCAGCATATCGTTTTTTAGGGAGGTCACCTTTTTTTAGGTATCGAAAAATAAGATTTTTGGCTCTAGCTGCCACATATTGCCACCCATTTCGTTCAAATTTTAAAGCAAAAATAGAATTTATCATTGCACATCCTGTAATGGCTTTATATTTTGCATTTGTTGTTCAGGGACGGCGTGGCAGCCGCTTAAATATTCAAAAATACCACTTTTAGACTCAAATTTCCACTTTTACGGCTCTAGCTCCCACATGAATCAGCCTACTTTGTTCAAATTTTACACTACGCTAGATCTGATTATTTCACGTCTTAAAGTGGCTTTACATTTTGTTTTTTTTTTGTTCAGGAACAGCGTGGCAGCCGCTTCAATATTCGAAAATACCACCTTTTCGCTCAAATTTCCGCCTTTTCGGCTCTAGCTCCCACATTTTTCAACCGATTTTGTTCAAATTCAAAACTTCGGCTCCACCTCACACATAAATCAATTAATTTGGTTCAACTTTTATACTATGATAGAACCTATCATTGCACATCTTATAGATGGTCAAAGGCAAAACGATGGCCACTGCCGTCGTCTGAGCTTTTAGTTGTGTATTTGAGAATTCATCGGTTTCCAATCAAGTAACGTGAGGAAATTTGGCTTAGTGTTAGAGGTCATTACCTCCCTCCCCCAGCATGCCCTTTCGTCAGTCACCCGCGTTTCTCAGTGATAGAGGTCATCACCACCCTCCCCCGCATGGCCTGTGTGTGGCCATAGATGAGTCATCGAGAAGCAGTCGCTAAGATCAACACCTTTTCATCAAAGCAGATATTATTTTACATACCCAGGCAATGCTGGGTACTGCTGCTAGTATATATATATATATATATATATATATATATATATAGTTGAAAATGAACGAACAAAACAGGAGGCAATTGTACACAGTTATATTAGGTTCATACTTGGTGGAAGTGGAGGAGGTTTCAACATTTCGGACAAAAGTTCTTCATCAGGAAAGTTCAGATAGGGGAGAAATGCTTAGGATTATCCTGAATGCAGTAATGGTTAATTACTACACTAGATAGAGTTGACGTACGGTGAGGGGTTACTCAACGAGTTATGGAAGAATTGTTGAAGAAACTTAGTTCCTAATCCTTCTGTATTCCGGAGTGTAGATAAAGAATGAATAATTGTTTCTACTTTTGGCACAAGGCCAGCAATTATCCAGTACATTACTGGTACTTTATTTTATCGACCCCGTAAGGATGAAAGGCAAAGTTAACCTCGGCGGGATTTGAACTCAAACTATAAAGGGGCGTAACTCTTTGCTGCAAAGCATAGCGTCAGACCCTCTACCGATACTGCCAATCCACAGATAAAGAATGAATAATAACAGGTAGACATCATAAAAAAGGTAATTTATTCCGAGTGCTTACAACTATTTCAACAGTAGTTATACAGCCAAGTCATGGTATGTGCAAATTGGTAATTATTTGTAATTATTTGCAGAAACTCAATTTTCAAATGTTGCTTCTACCGTTTCCTCAGAGCAGAATGGTTAAAATGTAAATACCCTTGAATTTCTTAAAGGAAGTTATTGGGTAAGATAGAGTAGAAAAGGAAGAGAGAAAGAAGGGGAGAGAGAGATGTAGGGGTTGGAGAAATGGGAGAGAGTCATCATCATCACCATTTTACGTCCGTTCTTCCACGCTAGCATGGGTTAGACGGGTTGTCCTGTTGTGGGCAGTGTCTGGTCGGCTGACCATGCCTTGCTCATTCAGGAACTGATCTGGCTTGATTTCTACAGCTGGATGCCCTTCCTAACACCAACCTCATTTACAGCGAGTGCTGGGTGCTTTTTCGTGGCGCCTACACGTCCACTTTACAGTGTGGGCTGGGTGCTTTTTTGCCGTGGCACCTCCACGACCACCTTGCGGTGGGGGGGGGGGGGCATATTGTTTATATGCTTCAGCATGTACCCATGGGAGGTCGGGTACCCTGTATTACTGCGTGACGCCAGAGGTCACGGTCGTGTGTCATTGACTTTGAGAGGTGTAGTTGGGTAAGGTCGGTTTTTATCACCTCATCCCAAGTCATCTTGGGTCTCCCCACTCCGCGGTTTCCATCAACTTCTAGTGCTCTGCACCTTTTTATGCAGCTGTCATCCTTCATACGCATCACATGTCCATACCAGCGTAACCACCTCTCCTGCACGCAGCATTTGATTCCTCTTATGCTCAGTCTCTCTCTCAATTCCTTTATGCTTTGTCGTTCACGTATATTACTGTTACACATCCATCGGAGCATGCAGGCTTCGTTTCTCTCTAATCTACGTAAGTCTTCCACCTTCAGCGCCCAGGTCTCACTACCATGCAACATCGCTGTTCGGATACACGCATCATACAGTCTGCCTTTCATTCTGAGGGAGAAGCCTTTTGCAGCTAGCAGTGGTAGTAGTTCCCTAAACTTCTTCCATCCCGTTCTTACCCTAGTTATTGTACTTTCTGAGCACCCACCTCCGTTGCTAATTCGGTCACCTAGGTAGCAGAAGCTGTCTACTGTTTCTACAGGGCCCTCCCAGAGATTGGTTGTACTTGTTTCCTGTGGCTGTTTGCTTGCTGTTTCAGCACAGCTGCTGCATTTTTTAAGAATACAGATAGCTTAATCAAAATGTTGTGGTAGGGGTTTTATTATATTGTTTATTCTCAAAGTGACAACCTTAGGCTTTGTGTTGATATAGTCAAGTTTGATATAGCATTTGAAAATTGAGTTTCTGCAAATAATTACAAATAATTACCAATTTGCACATAGCATGACTAGGCTGTATAACTACTGTTGAAACATTTGTAAGCACTTGGAATAAATTACCTTTTTTATTCATTCTTTATATATATATACATATGTCTGTATGTATGTAAAAAGTAAACATATATATATATATATATATATAACAGAACACAAACAAATAATAAACTCAAATTAATATATTCAAACAAAGCCAGCTGAAGAAAAAAGGAATGTAAAACTGCTGCTGACGATAATGATGTGTATGTTTGTGCATACTTTTATGGGTGTTTGGTCTTATTTATCAGACTTTGAGTTGTGTGATAATTACAGTATAATCAATATTGTATCAAGATTATACGATAGTGTATGTATGTGTTACATATAATCTCTATTGTGCAAGCTTGTCAAAGACAGGGAGTGATATTGAATAAGACGGATTGTCAATGTGAAAGTAAAAAGAGAAAAAAGGAAAGAAGCAATCTTTGTTGGCATGGAGATAAATACAGTTGTTTTCCTGGTTTAATACCAGGCCAGGTCTAATTAAGGAGACCTATGATCAAAGACGTCCTAGCCATGAACACCCCACGTTTGTTTTTCATTTTAAAAATTCTGAGCCCCAGACAACACCATTAAATGTCTTTTTATTACATCAAGATAACAGTGTATGGTTTGAGGATTATTTGGGTGTTATTTTTATCACATGGAGCTCATGATGGTGGTATGTATGTGTATTGTTATAAAAGGGAAAGGATTAGCAGAATCATTATTAGAGCTTTGGACAAAATGCTTTGTAGTATTTAGTTATTGAGTTCAAACCTTGTGTTGTGTTGAGTGTTGTCAGACATGTGCTAATGTGGTTTGAATCTATTCTACATATGATGCTGGTGCATGCTTATATGTCTTTAAATATTCTTGGGTCCCAAATAATAGGGGGAGTTGGAATTAGCGGGGGGGGGGGGGGGACATTAGCTTTAATTCTTATCGGGGGGAGGGGAATCGGTAATTGTATAGTGTACGTTTGTAAATATGGGATTTCTGGTAATGTTCTTTTTTTTTGTCATATATAACCCGTTAGCATTCACATTATTTTAAATATACTATTATACTTTCATGGTAAAGGTTTTACCTCACATAATTATCTCACATAATATCGAATCTATTTATTTTGAGAACAATACCTTAACATCAGTTTGAGCGACCAGTTACAGCCAGTTTCAACAGAAAGAGGTAGAGAATTCTGGCCAGTTTGGGCTGGTTTGAACACTAAAAGGGATAATGTTTTTTTAAGGTAAAATAAAATTGGTGTCAGACACAATGCTTTGCAGCATAGAGTTACGATCCTTTACGTTCTGAGTTCAAATCCCGTCACGTATGCCAACTTGGCATACGTCAAGACGAGCGGTCTCAAAAGTGAAACTAGTTACGATTGTGAATTTGTTTGTTTTTTTACAACAGGTTTCAATAGTGAAAGTATAATGTAGACACACGCAATTGTATGGATTTCTTAATATATATATATGTGTGTGGGTGTGTATATGTGTGTGTGTATGTATATATATATATATGTGTGTTTGTATATATATATATGTGTTTGTGTCATCATCATCGTTTAACGTCTATCTTCCACGCAAGCATGGGTTTATACGTATATATATGTTTGTGTGTATATATATGTGTTAGTGTGTATATATATGTGTGTTTGTGTGTATATATGTGTGTTTGTGTGTATATATATGTGTCTGTATATATATATATATATGTGTATGTATATATATATTTATGCACACATACACATTTGTATGAATTTGTAGATGTATCTATATATGCCTACAAATTCATACAAATGTGTATGTGTGCATAAATATATATATACATACACGTATATATATACAGACACATATATATACACACAAACACACATATATATACACACAAACACACATATATATACACACTAACACATATATACACACAAACATATATATACGTATAAACCCATGCTTGCGTGGAAGATAGACGTTAAACGATGATGATGACACAAACATATATATATACAAACACACATATATATATATATATATACATACACACACACACATATATACACACATATACACACCCACACATATATATATATTAAGAAATCCATACAATTGCGTGTCTGCATTATACTTTCACTATTGAGACCTGTTGTAAAAAAACAAACAAATTCACAATCGTAACTAGTTTCACTTTTGAGACCGCTCGTCTTGATGTATGCCGGTTAACTTTGCCATTCATCCTTACGGGGTCGATAAAATAAAGTACCAGTAATGCACTGGGACAATTGCTGGCCTTGTGCCAAAAGTAGAAACAATTATTAGATTCCCCAGCTGTGGTATCGATATGAATCACTTATAATAAGATTTCAGCGGAGATAGATCAACAAAATGTAATAAGTGGGGTAGGGATGGAAAAAAATCTGAAAAATAATGGGGGGTGGGGGGTTATTCAAGACCTGAGAGTATGTGTTGTATGTTTGTGTCCATGTGTGTATATGTTAAATGTGACAGCTTGAGTATGTAAATGTTATTACATGCATATGATTGAATATTTCATGTGTTTGTAATATAATACATTTGACAGTGTGCTATTTAGTCCCAGAACAATCCTGGTTTAACATATCTATGATCAAAGTCAATCCCGCTATGCCTATCCTGTTTTTTTCTCTAAACAAAGTGCTGCTATACTACATCAGCTAATGTGTGTATCCCAGTTTTTAAATTATAACCATCATATCTGTGTGTCGTAAATGGTGATTAAAAGGGTTGGCATCAGGGTGGGCTTATGTCTTTTAGACACCAACTCAAAACATCCCGTCCAATCCATGCAAACGTGGAAATGTGGACGTGATGATGATGATGATCCATTATAAATTGTCTGTATTTAGCAGTGGTTACTTAAATACTTAATGAGCAATTAGAAATAAGGCCTATATTTCACATCTGGCCTGAGCCTATTACTAACTTTGTATGGGCCTAATTGCGGTATAACGGCGGCGGAGATTCGAAACCGAATCTGAGCTTTCCCGCCTCTGCGTCAAGCCATGGTAAGTTGTTTTCACTGGACAGACCAACCCCTTGGGAGATGCTAAACATAGATCAGAGGTGTTTACGCCTGACAGAAAATAGGTCAGAGGATATATCCATCTTTCTGAGTTGTTTACTCCTAGAAAACCAACCCCTTGGCAGATACTAACCAAATGCCAGAGGATATATCTATCCTTCTAACTTCAACCCTTATAAATACAAGTCTTGTTTACGCCCCGGGAGAAAAAAAAGTGATATACAGACAAGACAAGTCGCATTTACAAGCTCTCGTCAAGAAAAACCAGTCTGTCACTAATTTCTCACCCACCTGGCTGATCGCTTACTACTACTACTAAAACAAGCAAATATACTGATACGCACACAAGCATTCATAGCAAGTTCACACTGTTTGCATTTTACATGCACCATTTCTGTTCATTCACGTTGTATCTTTCGGATACAGTACAAATTATATTATAATCGTATTCTGTGATACTTGTATTTACATGGCTCGAAGAACCACCAAATTATTGTACGAATATTTCGTGTTGTAGCTTTATCATTCAATATTCAAATTGAATATTGTTATAATAAAATAAACATTGTAACAACACAATCCTGGTATTATTCTTTGCATTGAAATCAACACCCCAACCATTCTATCTATCCACTTATCCGTTACAACCCAAATATTCGTTACAGCAGTATATTACGTATTCATGTTAAGGCGGCGAATTGTCAGAGTCGTTAAAACGTCGGATAGAATGCTTTACGGTATTCGTTCCGGCTATGTGCTCTCTGAGTTCAAATCCCGCCGAAGTCAACTTGACTTTTCATCCTTTCGAGGTCTATAAAAAAAAAATCAGTGTAGTACTGAGGTCAATTCTTCCTCTATATCTCTTTCTCTGGAAGAAATCTGCTGTACTCGGGCTTGGAGAGGGATGGACTCCGCCAAGTGCCAAAGAAACGCCTTATGTCTATACGGCGCCCCTACGACATTCATACGTATACATGTTAACAGCTACTCTTTAATTTTTCAGACTTTTCCACCAACAGCCCCACCTCCCGCTTATTAAATTCTGCTATATCCAACGAGATTATATTGACAATGATTCATGTCGATAGAGCAGCTGGCGAATCTAATAATAATTTCATTTTACATTTTAAAAAAACCCCATTATATATGACAACAAAAAGTACAAGAAATCCCATATTTAAGAACGTACATTATACAATTACCGATTTCCCAACCCTCCAACCCGCTTATAAAAATTTAAGCAAATATCCACAAACCCCCACACCACCCGCTCCTATTATTTGGGACGCGAGAGTAATACAACAAAGTGTGTGTGAGAGTTAGATCAACTGTTTATTTTGTGTTATTGTTTAGCTTAAAGTCAGAGGGCATACTTATGATCATAAGTATTCCACTTGTGACTGTAACAGCTTTTCTAGAGTATCCACGACTACGTTATCTAATGTGCGGTGTAACACGAAGCGAAGGAGTATTTGACTGCTATTTCTAGCAGACCGGACGATTACATAAATGCATTCTCGTTTGTCTTGCGTGTGTACACATGTGCATTTGATGCTATATATATATATATATATATATATATATATTTACACCTTTAACGAAGTATGTACTGTGTGTGTGTGTGTGTACATTTATATCTGATGGATATACCTTTTTATGTTGTACGATGTGATGTGGGTGTTTGTAAAAAAACAAAAAGAGATGAATAGAGAAGTGACAACTTACCATTAAGTAACCATAGATAATATAAAAGAAAAACACGGAACCACTGCAGATGAGAAATTGCAGAGAACGCGATAAGGTGCTTAAATCAAAACATAATATTTTCACAGTCTGTTCATTTCTAGAACTTTTCTCGTTGACCTCTTGGTTAAGTGGCCTATTATCAATAGCCATGCTGTTGTGTTTCGTCTGCGAGTTAACATGGTAGTGAAGGTAAGATTCGAAGTCGATTGTGTTTGAAGCGTCACGGTGAGGAACAGAGCCGGAGGTGGGTGTGGTAGAAAATCCAGAGCGATGAGCAGTAAACGAAGAATAAAGATTATTATTGCCTTCAATGCTTATGCTAGATGGCGGCGGTGGTTGGGGCAATAGTGCTTGTTGTGATGATGGTGCTGGTGATTGTGGTGGTAGATGGTGGTGAGAGCAACCAGTCTCTCGTGGAGTGTAGCTACTGCTATGTTCACGGTAACGCGACATTTTCAGTAATTAGATGTACACAAACCTACAAAAATAGCGTGAAAAAAAAAGCGAGTGAAAGAAAAAAATGATTTGAAAGTATGGAGTATAGTAGATAATATTTTATTTAATTTTTTTTAAACTTATTTATAAAGAAACGCTTAATATTATCTTTTACCCTTTCGAATGGCGCTAGCAAAACATATATAGGTGCTAAAAGAGTATATCGTACGGTTTTCACGTTCCCTAAAGTACTTTTCACCTTTTCTGGGGATTTTATACCGCTAATATTTTTATAGTTTTCATTTTTGCTAGTGTTTTCTTCAATCTTTAGCTTTTTAAGGCCACTAACTGTTAGTTATATTTACCGGTCACTATTTTGTAATTTTGCGTTTGTTTTTACTACGTACAAGTCCCTAGCTGTTTATTCGTCCAGAATTTTTTATCATTTTGCGAAAATTTTTAAATATTTGCCTAACAACCAGCAGGATAATTCTAGATTCTTCTCCAGAATAACTCCACTCCAACTATGATATAATCAGAACTAATTTGTTCCAAATTAAAGTTAGGGTTAGGGTTACGGTTAAGATTTGAGTTAGGGTTAATTCAATCAGTTTCCTGTAATTAACTCCAGGTTGACAGTCAAACAAACAAAAATATATGGATTAACTCTAATTTTAAACCTAAACCCAAAACTTGAACTGTCAGAAATAAAGTTTGAAATAAATTTTTCTTTTAAAATAATATTTATTCCACTTCAATAAAAATTCCGTCATAATTGAAGAATATGACGTAATACTTTCATTTTACCGAAGTCGTTTCACTTTGGTCAATGTTTTTCTATACATATACTGAAAACAAAAACTTCTGCTATAAATATCCGTTAATTTATCGCTTCGTCAACAAACTCGGAAGATATCCAAATACCGGGACTTGACCAACCGCTTCCTCTCCGTACTGGTTGCCGTCGAGACATCCGGTGTCTTCGATCTTCGAACAGCCATTTTCTTCTGCAAGATCGGAAAGAATATATCGACCTGTCAACTCTCCCCGTCCGACGGAGAGATCTTTCACCCACTTTGGTGTGGGTGAAAGGTGTCTTCTCTTGTGAAAATGGGTATAGCTTTCATTATCTAAAATAAAGTACCAGTAATGTACTGCGAAAATTTGATGGCCTTGTGCCTAAAGTAGAAACAATTATGTAAAATCTTCCCATTTTCCCCGTTTTGGGGCCCTTTTTTTCATGTTATTCCCCGTTTGGGTGTTTAGAGGTTGGCAGGTCTGGTATATTCTGAGGAAGTAAGTTAAATGGCATATGCAGCGAGTGTTGCAGGCTGTTCTCCGGACTATGCCTTTACTTTCTTGTCTGCATGGTATAGCTAGGATATACCGCTCACCCAAGAGTATAGAGTTAGTCCCTGACCTTCCTCCACTTCTTTTCTATCTCCTGTTAACTATTTTAATTCGTTTTTTCTTCTCTTCTTGAATACCTTCTTCATTGTATACTTCTATTCTATAATACATTTCTTATTATTATTCGTTCACTTATTCTTGGAGAGAAGAGTCGTCAAACACGCCTTCAAGTGAGTCCTATAAGTAACCGTCTCCAATTGATCCGGCTGGACATCAACTTTCGTCTTTTCACAGCATAGTTCTCTCTAAATACTGTAAACAATTAACTACAGATGTTTGTATGGGGGAGCTTTAATACCTTCCATTAAGGCTGGTAGGGCACGGCGGATTTAAAATCGGGGTAGAAAGGGCCGAAACGTGCTTCTAAATTAATATATATACAACAATAATATAATCCGAATTAGGGTTAGTGGTTAGGGTTTAAAGTTAGGGTTAATTCAACAAGTTTCCTAAAAGTATTTAACACCCATGTAAACAGAAAACAAATACTTTACACTCTAATCCTAACTCTAATTTTGAATAAGTTAGTTCAGATTATATTAATTCATCATATCGAGGGAAGAGGTGGCTATTCTGGTGAAGATCCACAGATAATTCTCTAAAGATTCTGCCTTAGACAGATATTTTATTCATCGATCCTGAAATAATGAAAGGCAAAGTTGACTTTGGCGACACTTGGACTCAACGCAAAGAGCCGGAATCAATTTTGTCTGACACTCTACCGATTTTGTCAATTCGCCGTCTTAATACTATTATTCATTTTTCATTAATAGTAATATAGTAAAACTTCGATTTAACAGATCAAGCAATATAGATTTTAGAATTAAATTTTTATAACCATGGCTAATACGATGGACAAAACTTATTTTGCGCTAAGCAGAGTAAAGGAAGATAAACAAATACCGGAGGTTGTCCGGCCGCTTCCTCTTCGCACTGGTCGCTGTCGAGACTTCAGGCGTACTGCCGAGCTCCTCCGAAAGATCGGAATGTCGGCAGCCCGTCTGAGGTAGGGGCCCCGCGAGGTGGGGCTGTTGCAGCGGGTGTCGCTGGCCATTGTCCGCGGGGCTCAACCCCATTACTACCGCGGCCTAGGCATAGAGCCCAACCACCTCACCCCCTCCTCATTCTTCTGTGACACTAGAGCCCTTCCTTTTCCGATTTTTTAAAATATTTTTTTATTTTAAATTTCATTCTTTCTTTTCAATCTAATTTGTTTTTCTTTCTCTATTAAATTGTATTTACATGATATATTTTTACATAGAATAAAATATTTCTGATAAATAAAAAAAAATGTTTAAATGTCTTTAATTTCCTGGTATCAAATGTAAAAAGAAAAGTGTGGGATGAAAGGAACTCTAAAAATATATATATACATGTGATTTTCATAAATCACATATCTCTATATATATATATATATTATTGTATGTGTAAATGTAAAGAGGCCCCTCGCGGTCACAACCTTCTAACTAATGTTATATTGTTTCATTGGGGTTGATTGGATTGGCAGTATCGGTAGAGGGTCAGACCCCATGCTTTCCAGCATAGAGTTACGTCCCTTTATGATCTGAGTTCAAATCCCGCCGAGGTTGACTTTGCCTTTCATCCTTAAGGGGTCGATAAAATAAAGTACCAGTAATGAACTGTGTATTTGCTGGCCTTGTGCCAAAAGTAGAAACAGTTATATTGTTTCATACAATAATGGTTGGAAGGACTTTCAAGATAGGTCTGCTCAATTAGTGTTGAATTGGGGCACCACATACATACATACATACATACATATATATATATATATATTTCGTAAAAAATGACGGCTAATTGTAGTATTTTAGATACAAAAAAAGGGTACAAAACCAAGTTTTTAGTGTAATAGTTCTTTTATTACAAACTATCCGTAACTAACATAGATAACCAAGATATTATCTTAAAGCGCAATATGTATACATTTATATCTATCAGTACATAAATATAAACATACATACATTTATACATGTATAAATATATCCACACATACTCACAGGTGATATTAAAGGAAATTAATGTTTCTCTTTGTTGAATAAATAAATGAACAATCAAATCTAACGATCATTTTATTAAATGCGATAATTTAGTAAATTTCCTACAACGAATCTTCCCACGTCTGTTCATGTCCGCGGTCCAAAGAGAGTGAGTGAACTTGCGTCTGTGACTGGATGTATTTTGCCTCCGCTCTCTGAAGGGTTGTTAAGGGGAGGCAACTGCTAGTTGCCAAGCGACCATCTCAGCCACTACAATATAAACACATATACACTCACACCAGTATAAATGTATTCACACATATTCTCACACAAACACTAATACAATAATTGTTTCTAATAATTTATTTTATCGAACCAGTAGGATGAAAGGCAAAGTTTAACTCGGCGGGATTTGAACTCAGACCGTAAAGGGGCGTAACTCTATGCCTCAACGCATGGCGTCCGACTCTCTACCGGTACTGCCAATCCACACTAATACAATAATTGTTTCTACTTTTGGCACAAGGCCAGCAATTACCCAGTGCATTACTGGGGCTTTATTTTATCGACACCGTAACGATGAAAGGCAAAGTTAACCTAAGCGGGATTAGTACTCAGACCTTAAAGGCAA
Organism: Eledone cirrhosa; assembly: GCA_964016885.1. NCBI lineage: Eukaryota > Metazoa > Mollusca > Cephalopoda > Octopoda > Eledonidae > Eledone > Eledone cirrhosa. Next base: position 307,248,143 of record OZ024742.1, read on the forward strand.
AGCATGGCGTCCGACCCTTAACTGCGAATGTGTGTAGCAAATATGCTATACACGTGTAACGAATCTTAGAATGCTGGTCGCTGTTTTCTATAATTAGTCACCACCCCCTTCTTCAGTCATGTCCCTCCCTTTCAGTGGGTGACGGTCAAATATATAAATGAATTTACACACATTGCGTATTATTAATTTGGCCGTATCGGTAGAGGGTCGGACGCCATGCTTTCCAGCATAGTTACGTCCCTTTACGGTTTCAGTTCAAATCCCGCCGAGGTTAACTTTGTCTTTCATCTTTACGGGGTCGATAAAATAAAGTACCAGTAATGTACTGGATAATTGTGCCAAAAGTAGAAACAATTATATATATATATATATATATCACCATTCTTTTTCGCATGTTGCTAATCCAAGCCTTAGATTTATCACACACCAATATAGACAGTCATACAAGCTTATGCATACAAACGCACAAACACATTCACAGACTAATAACCACATAAACTCACCCAAATATACAAACGTGCACACACAAAAGTATATAAAGTATTCACACACACAAACAAACAAGAGCACACAAGCACACACAAAATACATAAACAATTTCAGACACACACACGCACACTCAAAAATAACATATATAAAAAAATTCAGACACCCGTAGATATACACACATGCACACTTCCATCAACGATACACAAACCACACACATATACAGAGAAGCAATACTGCACACACGTAAGAACACCCACGACACACCACCGCATGTCGGACTAATCGCCTACCCTCCCCAGTCTCTCTCTCCGAACCTTGCTATTTCCTGAAAAAGGATGTATCACCGATACGTTGAAACCTCATTTCCTTCTTCTAAAGCGTGAACCTAATAAAACGCTTCAAGAGCACTCGGGAGGGGCACCCCCTCTCCTCTTCAAATCAACCAGCCTACAGGCGCATGCTCAGTGAATGCCCTTTCACGTTCACTCACCTTTTAGTAAATGTACTGGAGGGGGTAGCACTTCTATTTCCACCTCACTTCTATTTCCACCTCACTTCTATTTCCACCTCACCTTCGTTTCCAAGATCGACCATGCAGATCACAAATGTGTGATCTGAATAGGCAACCGTTTGGAAATATGGACAACCTATACTATGCTTATATGATCTAGATCAGTGCTTCTCAAACTATCTGATGTGGCGGACCGGCATTTTTTTTTATCAATGTGCCACGTACCGCTAATATTTCGTAGTAATATTTATACCGGAAACGATATATATAATGAATATAATAATAGTTGACCATTTTTTTTATCTCCTATTTATTTTGTAAACAAATAATACAATATCAAAACATATAAAAAAGTAATTAAAAAAATTCTTCAAATGATTCCTTAGCATGGCCTGGACACAGGCCGCATACCGGTAGCTGATGGCTCGCGTACCGGCACCGGTCCGCGGCCCACCACTTTGAGTAACACTGATCTAGATGACCCTACGAGGTCGGCACCTATCAGACAGTTGGAACTAGCTGCTACTCTCACAAAATCCCAGCGTGCGTCTAAGATGCCGTTTCAGTCCGCCGCTAACAGTAAAGGGCGAGACGTACTCAGAAAGGCTTCCAGGCACCTAAAGAAATCTGGCTGTCCGTCCCGGACGGTTGGTTGACGGCCAACAGTCTAAAGGCACCACCTTCGCCACTCTTCACTTTCAGGACCACCAATTTACCGTCCGAGAAGAAGGTCATCCTTACCTCCAGGCCCAGGCCTTTCCAAAACAGCACTACCACCCTACCTCCCATTCCCGGCCGACTAAGAGATGCGAAGATCTGATAGTCGTCGAAAATGGGGGCTAGTGCACATGTGTCGGAAATGTTGGTCACACTGACGGCAATGACATACATATCTAGTGACCCGAGTTCATCCAGCAAACAACCCTGCTTCTAGGGCCACCCCAGGAGCTTGTGGTGGTCGGGTGATTCGGCCTCCATTTCTGGTTGGTGGGGGTTCCTTCGGGAACCGTGTTAAAAGTCTACTGGAGGTGTTTAAACTAGGGTTCCCCACGCTGTAGGGGAAGCTCTCCCTAATGTTCTTATACATTTCTAGTGGCATCTGCACCATCAAAATTGTTTGGGGCACCTTGAAGGTGCAGGTACTGAAAATCTTCCCCTCTTTCCCTATGTCGTGGCTTCATGTTGCGAGAGCCATTAGTTTTTTGTTGCTATTTTTCAGCAACATGAAGTTGCGAGTTTCTCTTTTTGTCTGTGGTTGCGCATGTTTTCGTTTATCATCTTGCGATTGTGTTGGTGTTAATGATAATAACAGACACACACACGCAAAAGTTCCCTGGTTTTAAAAAAGGTCACAGAAAAAAAAAACCCCTGATGATCATCACCATTTTACGTCCGCTTTTCCCTGTTTGCAAGGGTGGGAGGGGTCCTATTCAGCACAGCACCTCTCTACTTGTCACGGTCCTTCGTCATCTCCACCGTGAGCTTCAGCGATCTGAGGTCTGCTCTCACCACCTCCGCCCATGTTTTTCGTGGTCTTCCTCCAACTGGCATTAAAACTAAATAACTTGTACTTTTAATGTTACACTTGACTGACAGCAAACATATTTCTTAAGATTTAAGGCGTTGTCGTGTCGTTTATTTGAATCAAATCATTGAAAACAAGAGTAGATAAGGTCATCACCTCTTTGTGTAGGTACACATACACATACACGTATATACCTATATGTGTGTGGACTTTTACCTTTTAACTAAATTCTAATAATAAAAGCATTAGTTGAATAAAATGTATTGAAACATTTGTAAAGCTATAAAATGTTTTAAGAAACCTAATCTGTCATCTCATATTGTTTTATATGCAGGATGTCCCGAAAAAAATGAATACATACTTCAACAGATTTCTAATAAATATTGCCTGTACAGGTAATCAAAGTGTGTACACATTTTTTGGGGGGACAACCTAATATATTCCTTCCATATACTGTACCGATTGTGTTGTTATTTCTGTTTTCCTTTTACACACACACACACACACACACACACACACACACACACACACACACACACGCACACACACACAAATAAATATATATATGGAGGAAATTTGTAAAGATGGGTTTATTGTGTTGTATCAGATGAAAGAATGGTATTTAACTAATGTATTGGTACGCGATGGTGCCCATCCACAGCCCCGGCAGACAGAATGGAGAAGGCGTTTCCTCGGAGGACGGCAAGGGAGACGCGCTGGAAGAGCCATTCCAGATCGCGAGGCTTACACCTGCGGCTGGCCAGCTCAGCGCCAATGGTGGTGAGTAAGGATGTAGCCCTGGGGCCGAGGACACCAGAAGTTTCCACTGCCAGGAGAACAACCGCAAACCTGTCGGAGAGCGACCGGTATTTGACGAGTTTGGCCCCCTCAACCCGACGTGCGGCAGAACCTGGATCAGTCGCAGACTGCACCAGGTTGCGGCTGCAGAAAGTGTCGGTGCAGGTGGCATCCCAGACGAGGGGTTTGCCACCGCGGAATCCAATCCGACTCCTCCACTTCCCCCATCTTCCCATCCCCACCCCTCCCCTCCTTCAAACGCGCACGCAATATCCGCACCCTCCTCGTCCGCAGCTCTCTACCCCTCAACCCACGCTCCCCCCCCGGTCCCCTTCCTTGCTCTAGGCCTCGCTACCACACCTGCCCCCACATCACCAACACCACCACCTTCCAGGGTCCCAACGGCCACTCTCTCTCTGTCCGGCACATCTTCCGCTGCTCCTCCACCAACCTAGTCTATGGATGTCGCTACACGGAGTACAGCGCAACCTACGTCGGACAGACTGGACGTCGCCTGGCGGACCGTTTCACTGAACACCTCCGGGATATTCGTCTCGGCAGCAGTTCCCCCATCGCCCGCCACTTTGGCTCCCATGGATATTCCTCCCACCACCTCAGTCTGTGGCCTACTCCAATGCCATGGAACACCCGCCACCCACCTCACGATCGAACAACGCACCATCTTCACCCTACAGATCACCCCCCCCTCCCCCGCCTGAACTCCCCCACCCCTATTCCTTTAGCCTTCGACCCCCCACACATCCCCCACTAACACCCCTAACACACTCCTCCTTTTCACCGCCCCACTCCCTTGACCCACCCCACTACCTCTCCCTGCTCCACCTACACCCCTTCACCCACACGCATCCCACTAACACATCTACTAATATACACTCCGTCCCCCCACATCACCACCTTTCACACCTACCGATCCTCTCCCCTGTCCACCGCACACACAGACACACAATCCTCACCACATACAGACCATTTCTCCACCGGTCATCCTCCTCTACTGCTATCTCTTCACCCTGCCTTGATCCTCTGACCACTTCCTGTTGCGCACGCACCCCACATCTCTCCACTTCCGACCATCACAACTAACGGATTCCACACCACCGGTCATCGTTCCAGCTATCCACTCTATAACATGAAAAATATCCAACATCTCATCGCACACTCCACGGAACTACCTTAGGAACTTACCCACGAACACTCACATTTGTTTTCGAACCACGCCACCTACATCCACACCACGTATAAACACAAACACACACGTGCGCACCCCCAATATACACTCAGCCTCCGGAATCCACCCGCCCACCTCCCCCCTCTCCATCCACACGCCCACCCTCTCCATCCACACGCCCACCCTCTCCATCCACACGCCCACCCTCTCCATCCACACGCCCACCTCCCCCACCCCTCTCCATCCACACGCACGCACACACCGATTACACCCCACCCCACGCACACAGCTTTTCCTGAACATGGAACCTCGTTCTTTCCCCAACTCTCACATTCACATACACACGCACACACACACACACGTACATCTACACAAACATCACCTTCAGCCCTCCCCGCTCTAACCCCCCCCCTCTCACAACTCCACCCGCCACCACCCCTACATGCCTCACACCCTTCCACCACTTGTTTATTTTTATGTTTATTTTTATTTCTTCAATCGTTTTTCCTCCCTTTTCTCTCTCCCCCTTTTTTTGAAATGTCTTTCCACCACTCCCCCACACACCCTCGGAACTATCTTCCTACCCACTTTTCTCCTGATGGAGGGCTTATGTCCGAAACGTCACCCCGACCCCACCCTACCCACTCTCAAAAGCGTGAACCTAATAAACTCTTATTTGTACTGCCTCTCTGTTTTTTGTTCCCGTCTAAGTTTTAGCTATATATATATATATATATATATATATATATATATATATATATATATACACATACATACGTATATATATGAATAACTTTTACATAAACACCCTTGGGTTCGGGTAGAATATTTTTCCTGTTTTTTTTTTCTTTTCTTTCTTCGTGTGTTCTCAAAGAATCTGACCCGTCGGAAATTACTATTTGAAATATCGGAGAGGGAAGGAGGGGCAACTCCGAGTTTCCCACCCTCGGAGATTTGTTCCTATGTTGTTGTTTTTTGTGTTTTTTGAACGAATCTGACCTTCAAAACCATCGGAAAGTATTCGCACTTTACTTGCACTGATAGGGGGGGGGGGGGGGCACACACGTTTTCATAACCTTATCTAACTATATATATATATATATATATATATATATATATAATTCTACCGAAATCGCGACGGCTTTTTATTTAAAAATTTACCATATAGGTAGATAGATAGATATTAGTGTCTAAAATGTTAACACAACTAATAGCAGACGTAAGCACTAATTTAAGACAGAAACAGAATACCAGTTCCACCAACTCACGAGACCCAAACAAAGCATACATCGCTGCCGGCAACTACATTGCCCGTTATATAACAGAACGTTCTTCATTCGCCGCATATTATTTAACAACGAAGATAAGACGCCCATGCCTTGCACTTGAATACTAATAATGTCTCTTATGTTTTGAGTTCGAATTCAACTAAATATCAACATTTACGTTCCATCCTTCCCCTGTGGTCCATAAAATAGATCTAATTGTTACAGTACGGGTGGAGATATTCAAAGAGAGAATTTTACATAGGAACCTTTGTGAAGTTATACGTGTTAATTGTAGCCGTTACTTCGCCGAATGTCACCGTTAATATAGCAGACCTATGCAAGGTATTGCTACCATGGCAATCCCCCCTCCCACACACACACTCACAAATCACACTAACCAAATAATTCCTTCCCAGCCATCCACTTTTTTGTGTGAAGATAGAAGTAGTGATTTGAGAATGTTGGCTGCTATTTCTAGCAGGTCGAGCGAAATCGTAGACACTCGCTCGCGTACCTTCCCCCAAATTGCTTGACCATGTCATACATGTTAAAAATCAACATGTACATAGAAAATGTTCGTTACAGAGTTTTCTTGAATAACATATTAACAACGATAGTAGATACATGTTAGTATGTGACTATAATAATAATTTAACTCTACAAAGAAATTAAATTAAAAATCAGAAAAAAAGGGTTATTTGAGAAGCAATATAACATATTGAATTGATTTTTCGTGAAGGGTCAAGTATTTTTAAATGACAGCAGGGGTATGTTGACTTCCAAACGATTTACGTTTGTTTAATGAAAAACCTAAGCTATCACAGCCTAACACGTAAGTAAACATTCGTGAAACATACTAAAACATCGATATTAATACTATTTCGACACAATGGAATAATATAGAGAGAAAAATCGAATTATTTTTAAATGATGACTTACATATTTGACACATCGAAACGATCCGGAAGTCCTACTACATCATCATTTTATGTCTTAGATTAAACGTCATCAAATAGTGATTACTTAATCGTTATTGACATAACAGACCGAGAAATTATAGTTATCTTCTCTTGTCTCGGTTGTCCTAATCTTCCGTCCCCGCCTCCCTCTCTCTATCTATTAGTCTGTCTCTTTTTTTCTCTTTCTATCTATGTTTTTCTCGCCTCTCCCCACTCCGACTATTATATAGTCTTTTATTTGTGTCAAGCATTGAATTGCGGCCATGCTGGAACACTGCTTCCAATGAGTTTTAGACGATTATATTAACCTTAATACATGTTTTAGTTTGATTATTTTATCAATCTTAATTTATCTAACCGCTATGTCTCAGTATAAAGATATTAAAATCGGAACACCGGTAATCATAATCCCTTATACACACAAGGCTGGATTTAATGGGGGTGGGCAAAGAGGGCAATTGCCCCGGGACTCCAAGCAGTGGGGGTGGGGGGCACCAGCGACGGTCGTAGCAATTTATTTGTGCTCTCAGATGAGCTTTTTAGTTTTAGGATGGTTAAACATTTTAAATTTAATACCTCTTTGTATAACCTTTCAATTCCAATTATTTGCGCCAAGTTAACTTTCATATGTAAAATTGAGGTTTTGCAGTATATTCTAATTTGTTTGTATGAGTGACCCCCCCCCCCTCTCCGCTCCTCCTACCCCAAAAAACCTGGAGTGCACCGAGCATCCACAAGATCTAAATCCAATCCTGTATACACACATACCTACATACTCAGACGCGCACATGTAGATTTATTTCAGTACACAGGAAGAAACATCTATCGGTTTCGACGATGAGTGTACTGTTGTTTCATCAATGGGACAACCTGCTCATGAAATTAATGTGTAAGTGGCTGAGCATTCCACAGAAGGATATTCTCAGGGAAATTCAACGTGATAGTCCCTGACAAGACTGGCTTTTTTAATTACAGGTACAGTCCATCCAACGGAATTCTAAACACTCTTCATACCCAAATTTACTTACAAGGCTTGGGTAGACCCGAGGATGGAATGACAATTGTCCCAGATAATCGGTCTGTGAGATCGAACCTAGAACCTAATTGCGTTGCGTCGTCTTCGTTTGCTACTGTTTGAAAGTTTCCCTAAGTTATTGCTTTCCTTACTACATGAAGAGTTGTGGCATGGTGTGTATATTTGGAATTGGTAGATGGCGCTGGCTTTTTTCCCAATCTTGATTGTAATTAACCTCTCAACAATGTTACATGGTAGGGAGACCTGGGCGCTGTCTGTAGAAGACTTGAGTAGATTAGAAAGAAACGAAGCTTGCATGCTCCGATGGATGTGTAATAGTAATATACGCGAACGGCAAAGCATAAACGAATTAAAGCACCCAGCCCACACTGTAAAGTGGACGTGTAGGCGCCACGGAAAAAAAAAACACCCAGCACTCACTGTAAATGAGGTTGGTGTTAGGAAGGGCATCCAGCTGTAGAAATCAAGCCAGTCTAACTCATGCTAGCGTGGAAGAACGGACGTAAAACGGTGATGATGATGATGATGATGATGATGATATATATGTATATATATATATATATAAGCAAAATAAATGGAGAAGGCAATACATTCAAAAACAAAATTTACTCCTTGTACGGTTTCATTTACTCGATATCAATATAACAGTTCTATACATATATGTGTGCGTATGCATATATATATTGCTATAAGGGATATTTGGCACTACAACGCTATTAGCTGTCAGTCGTGAAAGCAGGCGAAGGTGACGTCATTCATCATCGTTTATTTCTGTATTACTACCACCACGCGTAAGTGGAGTTTTCACGCGTTTTTAATTTTTTTTATTAAAGCATATCGATGTAAGTGGAGTTACTTAAATGAAAATATAGGTGGCCCTTAAAAGGGTCAAATTAGAAAACAAATTTAAGTTAATTAGAAAAAAAAAAAATCCACTTACGCGTGGTAGTAATACGGAAATAAACGATGTTTTGCTTTCATCGGCTGCTTTCGACTGACAGCTAATAAATAGCGTTGTAGTGCCGGATATTTTCATAGAATCTTCAGAGAAGAAACATTGTTTATAATGATGTTGCTGGAAGGTAGTCCAATTTATATAACAGCGATTGAAAATTAACATTACTTGAATAAATATTCCTTTAGAAGAGAGATAAAAACACGTCGGAGTGCGGTTAACTCTCATTAAATATTGACCTTTCTATAATATTTAACATTGCACCTCTAAGCATTGAGCACACTTCGCTTCGGCTATTGGCATCTAATATATTGTATCATAATTTTCTCTCTTCCTCTCTTATGATATATGTCTCTTCTTTGATATATATATATATGCTGCCTCTGAAATATTCTTGACCAACTCTGGGTGTAGGATGGACTCTATGCTATGTGTTGCTCTCAGATCTTGGCCGTGTCTGGGTGTAGAATAAACCCTACGCTGTATATTGCTCTGGCCATATACATGTTTGGGTGAAGAATAATCCTTATACTGTTTATTGTTTTCTGGTATTGGTCTATTCCCCTCCAAATAGCAACCTAGTTGGAGTGAATTGACTTCCACCCTCTTCTTTCACGCTTACAATATAAAGTACATTTAACAGATGTTGCGTTGTGTCAGCAAATTAATAATATCTGGTTACTTATCTCTCAGACAAACATTGTTCCCTGTTCTAATTTTCTCTAAACGTAAACGAACTCATTGTTCTTTTTCAAATAGCTATCCTCTCTTTTTATATACTTACATAATTTGTTATCCTCAGCCGGTCCTTTAAGCTGAGCTCCGTTAGCCACATGTTTCTGGGTAATTTCGAGGTTGATAAAATAAAGAAAGTACTGGCCTTGTGCTTACATTAGAAATCATTCGGTGAATTGGCAGTATCGGTAGAGGGTCGGACACCATGCTTTGACGCATAGAGTTACGGCCCTTGCCATTCTGAGTTCAAATCCCGCCGAGGTTAACTTTGCCTTTCATCCTTATGGGGTCGATAAAATAAAGTACCAGTAATGCACTAGTTAATTGCTGGCCTTGTGCCAAAAAGTAGAAACAATTATTAGTCGTATTGGACACATAATAGGGAAATAGGGAAACTAAGAAAAACTACTCTCTAATATATATTCTAAATATGTACGGTGTATTTAATATAAATTCCAAACATTTACGGAGTTATTTAGGTTTTGTTTTTGATAAAGAATTTATTAGTAATTTTCAACTTGAAATCCGAGACGATGAGACAAATATTTTCTAAGATGTAGAAAATTCATTCTGCGCCATTGTAAAAGTTATTAGGACACAAAACAAAAATCAAATTATAGGAAACTAGTTATTATCTACGTCAGCAAAAATCTAATATTTCTTGTATGTCAGTGAATCCCGTTACTTTTCATGTGCGTTAAGCTACTTAAAACACAAGAACTCTTCTGGACAAGACGTCAATCTATCGTAGAGTTAACCACTACCAGTTGTTGGTACTAATTTTCGGCATAGGTTAAGAATAACGTCCTCGAAATTGAAAGTGGATTTTTTGACAAGTGAATGTGTTTTTTTTTTTTTTTTACAGTGAAATTTACGATACACTCTTTGTTTATTTACAACAAGTCTCGATAGTGATATGGTGTTAATTAGTATTGCGTGTGTGATTATTTTCTCTTATATATATATGTGGGGGTGTGTATATGTGTGTATATATATGTGTGTCTGTATGTATGTATATATATATGTGTTTGTGTCATCATCATCGTTTAGATGTTTTTGTAATATCTTGCCAAAGTTGGCACCAACTATAAACAAATTAAGGCCGGGTCATAAGAAGGACAGAGAATGATAAGGGATTTGGGTAAAAACATCTAAACGATGATGATGACACAAACACATATATATATATACAAACACACACATATATATACATACAGACACACATATATATACACACATATACACACCCACACATATATATATAAGAGAAAATAATCACACACGCAATACTAATTAACACCATATCACTATAGAGACCTGTTGTAAATAAACAAAGAGTGTATCGTAAATTTCATTGTAAAAAAAAAAAAAAACACATTCACTTGTCAGAAAATCCACTTTCAATTTCGAGGACGTTATTCTTAACCTATGCCCTAATTTTCAGCTGAATATACTGGAACAACGGGAAATAATTTTTTTTTTTTTTTTTTTTCAAGAACACAACGCACCACCTGGTCCAGAAATGGAACCCACGATATTATGATCGTAACACCTTGACCACTAGGCCACGCACCGTAAAACAAAAAGAAAAAGTGGGTTGATTTTTACTATTACAACCGTCTCGCTTTTGAGGTGAAATTTGTGTTATTTTTTGGTATCTTGAACGAACCTGACATTCAAACCCGTCGGAAATTATTCGTTTTTAAGTTAACTGGGGAGATGGAACACCCATGAAGTTCTCTGGTTTGGAGGTGAATTTTACACCCGTCTCACTTTGGATGTGAAATGTGTGTTTTTCGTAGGTCTTTAAAAATGTATTTTGAACGAATATGGCCTTCAAAATCTTTGTTTATAATTGTTTTTATTAGTTCATATTCGTTCAAAAGGACATAAAATAAAACACAGAAAAAACAAATTTGACCTAAAAAACGGACAGACTTAATAGTAAAAATTTACCATACCATTATTTGGCATTACTTATACTGTAGTCATTGACAGTGAGAAAGCGCCTGGCTTAGTGGTTAGAGTATTTGACTTACGATCGTAAGGCCCTGAGTTTGATTCTGGGCGGCGCGTTGTGTCCTTGAACAAGATATTTTATTTTACCTTGCTTCAGTCTACTCAGCTGGCGAAAATGAGTTGTACCAGTAATTCAAAATGATCAGCTTTATCACACTGAATCTCCCTCAGAACTGCGTTAAGAGTACACGTATCTGTGGAACCTTCAGCCACTCGTCCATTAATTTCAAGAATGAAACAGCAGTGATTTCTTTTTATTCCCCTAAAGCTTTCTAAATGTGAACACAATTATAGTAGAAGAGTTAGAACTTATCTAGCTTTAAATAGCTGTAACAATGTTATTACCCATCTCACACCATTTTCATGTTTCCTCTTTTTTCCCTTTCATCCTTATTTTTGTCCCCATTCTCGCGTGATGCTTTTCCCACTGTTACGCTAGCAGCTTCTTCCAACTCCAGTTTGAGTTTGTATCGTTCAGTTTGTTTATGTTTTGTATAAATACAAAATGAGAGGAGGAGGTCTGGGCCACTAACATTCCAGCAGCACATTACACGCAAAACATCGCCACCGATAATTACTGGCGCAATTCGTTCGCACAATCACGAAGTAGACGCCGCTTCCCTCATCAATATTTGTATTGAAATACACAACTTAACACCAAATATAGACACTTAGTAATATTATTTATTAAACATCAGTGACTCAGTTCGTTAAAGGATTGCTTAACTACGCTACTAGCAGAAAACTAAACAGATATAGTACTATAACAAAATACTGGATTGTATGAATATAACAAGAGACGTGGTTTGTGTGTATAATATTTAATTAACAAGTTGCAGTTATGTAGAACAGAATGGTTGACAAGTCAATGAAAGAATGAAGTAAAGTCATTTGTTACCGTTTTGAAGTTAGCTCGCAAGAGGCCATGTTAGGGTTGCCAGACGAACGCGCCTGGCCGAAGGGCCAAGCAGGTTAGAAGGCCAGGAGCCGAAAGGCAAATGAGAGAGAGAGCTGAAAGTTATTCCCTTTATAGGTCCTGGGGCAGAAGTGACAAAAAAGGCTCTGCCACCCCAACGGGAAGCAACTCCAGCTACTTCCTGTCTAGAGAGCGTTACTCTATTGGTGATGTCATCGTCACAACAAGGGAGGCAACTCTTGCTACATTATCCCCCGCCGGATTTTTAAAACATAAAAATCGAATGAAACATGTATGGAGTAAGATCGCGAGCATGTAACAGGCATGAAAATTACGAAAAAAAATAATGTTTGCAATAAAAGGAAAATAGCAAAATATATGCATGCAAAAATCAATGATAGATATCAAGGTAGCCAACCGCTCTTGGTCAGAGAACTATCTATCCATCACTCAAAGATACAATGTAATCAAATTAAAAGAAGAGGTCAAAGTTCAAATGTTCAAAATACAGTTCACATGTGTGCAATCACATGACAGCAGGAAAGAAAGTGTGTTCCAGAGAATGAATGCAGCTGGTTTCTGGTCTGTGGTATAACGTGAAATTTTCAACCTCCGAAGGGATTTTCTCACAGGAAGAGTGCTGCAAAAATAAATTCTCTGGCTTGTTCTGCTGGTTTTGGTTGTTGATGAAGCTGTGTTGTTGTTGATGTTGTTGTCTCGCGGAGTGAGCGTATTCGATTTTTAAATTCACAGTAAAAATTTTCACAGATAAAATGAGTTGCGCAAAGTGCTAGAAATAACAGCCAAAGTTGATGGTCGATGTTGAGAATGCGTTGACCTGGAAGGGTCAAGAGGCCAGCGACCAAAGAAATAAGCATTCTGAATAAATGCGCAGTTTTCAACGGCAAATTTACGTGGTAAATTTTTAAACCGGCAAATAGGAGAATATAGCTTAAGGCTGGAGAATCCTTGGCGAGAAACATTATCCCTGGCGTGTGGTTATCTCAGTGAGTCGAAATGTGTGCTGCCTACACGTGCCGAAACAAGGTTAAGAAAAAAAAAAAAATTTCTATTGCGCGAAAATGATAGTGCAACAGGTCGTTGGCAGCCATTTTGAAAAATGTGTGTGTGAACGTGACAATATGATGAAACAGAAAGAAAGGCTTCACTTAGTATAACAAATATGGCGAGTTCAATTTTTTTTGTGAACGATGAAAAAAAAAAAACTTGGCAGAAAGAATAAGCAATAGTTGAGATTCAGCAAAAATAAATGTTCATGTTGAAAAAGAATCTGTCTGAACGAGAATTTCACATGTGCATGTGTTCGTTTCTGTGTCTGCGAATTTTTCCTAGTTTGCTGCGTATTCGAAAAATTCCAACGAAAATGAGGAACTGCTAATTAATTTTCTTTTTTCCATACCCACACAACACCAGATTCTGTTATTTTTTCTTTTCTATTCGGGGTCACCACTTATAACAAAATACTGGTGTGTATGAATATAACAAGAGACGTGGTTTGTGTGTATAATATTTAATTAACAAGTTGCAGTTATGTAGAACAGAATGGTTGACAAGTCAATGAAAGTAGATGAAAGAATGAAGTAAGGTATTTGTTACCGTTTTGAAGTTAGCTCGCAAGAGGCCATGTTAGGGTTGCCAGACGAACGCGCCTGGCCGAAAGGCAAATGAGAGAGAGAGAGCTGAAAGTTATTCCCTTTATAGGTCCTGGGGCGGAAGTGACAAAAAGGTCTCTGCCACCCCAACTGGAAGCAACTCCAGCTACTTCCTGTCTAGAGAGCATTACTCTATTGGTGATGTCATCGTCACAACAAGGGAGGCAACTCTTGCTACAGTACCAACACATGCAATACACATCGATAAAACCTATAATCTAATTCATCTGACATTGATCTGTTCACGTAAGTAAATCAAACGGCATATTAGAAAGTGTTAAGAAAAGGAGTGGGCATTATAAGATTTGAATGGAATGAACCTCCATCAGTATCGACAATGAGTGTTCTAGTTGATTTAATCAAAAGAAATGCCTGCTTATGAAATTAATATGTAAGTGGCTGGACATTTAACAGACACATGTACCCACAACGTAAATCTCAGGGAGATTCAGCTTGGCACAATGCAGGGCAAGGCTGGCCCTTTGAATTAGCGGTTGAGTATATTTGATGGGCTTCGAAATAATTTCCATCTATGCAGTTTCATTCACAAGGCATGGATCAATCCAAGATTATGGTAGATGACGCTTGTCCAAGATGCTACACAGTAGGATTGGACTCAGGATAAAATGATTGTAAAGCAAACCTCTTAACCATTTAGCCATACTGTGTCCATTGTAAGACTGGAACAACAATTATGATGAAAGTGATGTTTACTAAATAGTCCAAGACCACTTTATTGGTAAATTATATTTATCAAGCACATTGCTTTATAAATATAATTGTTTCTTTCTTTAGGTACAAGGCCAGCAATTCGAAGGGGAGGGGAAAGTCGATTAAATAGACCCTCAGTGCATTAGTGGGCTGTGTGGTTACAAGTGAATATTATTTTTAAAAACCTGTATAATAAAGTACCAGTAATGTACTCAGTAATTGCTGGCCTTGTGCTAAAAGTAGAAACAATTATAACACAAGTCACAAACATAATATATATATAATCATCATCATTATCATTTTACGCCTGCTTTTCCCTGCTTGCAAGGGTTGCAGGGGTCCTATTCAGCACAGATTCTCTCCACTTGTCACGGTCCTTCGTCATCTCCTCGGTGAGTTTCAGCGATTAGAGGTCTGCTCTCACCACCTCCGCCCATGTTTTTCGTGGTCTACCTCTACTGCGTATTCCCTCCACTGGGACTTCCTGGCACTTCTTCACCCATCGGTCATCCTCCATGCACATCACATGTCCATACCATCTCAGCCTTCTCTCCTTCACACCACAACTTATCCCTCTTATACCCAGTTTCTTTCTCAACTTGTTTATGCTTGATCGTTCACGCACATTGACATTGCACATCCAACGGAGCATACTTGCTTCATTTCTCTCCAGCCATTGCATATCTTCTGCAGTTGCTGCCCATGTCTCACTACCATGCAGCATCACGCATCTCACACAGGCATCATATAACCGTTCTTTCGTACGCAGGGAGAAACCTTTCTTTGTCAAAAGAGGAAGCAGCTCCCGAAACTTCTTCCAACCCGTCCTTATTTTAGATACTATGGCCTCGGAACCCCCCCCCCCCCCTCCCATGCTAATCTGATCACCTAGGTACCGGAAGCTCTCAACCACTTCTATAGAACCCACTTGCATTGGAAAAATGAGTGTATCACAGCGATTACTACTGCCAACTTTCCCTGTACATCTACTGCATACGTAGTTTTCCCTACCTGTTAGTTTGCCTGCTATCCCACTACATCTCTTGTGTACCTTAGATCTGCATTGTGTACATTTTATGGAATTTATGCCAGGTCCTTTCCTACATATTGAACATGGCCATTTCCCTGATATCACACACACATAAATCTATAATAGTAAGTACAGGACAACATATACCTGCGCAATTTCATATCATTTTTATGCTAGAAATGTAGTTTTCTGTTTTCATAGATTTGTATACATTGACAGATACATAACAAAACGAATACATACTTATACTAGCAAATACATTTCTCCTCTTAGAGGGTGGTATTTCTGCTATTACTCATACATATGATTCAATGAATTTACCAACACAAACACAAGAGATAAATGTAAATAGGAAATATTTTAGTTTTAAATTTATACAAGGAAAGATGTGACATCAACATGAAATGCATTAACAAACACCAACATTACTGTTGTTTAATGAAAGACAAATCTTGGATTACATTAAAGGACAAACATTTCCATCCAGAACAATTATATGGCGGAAGCAATCAGCAGTTTACACCAAAATAAATTACATTGATAGTTTATGATGAGAAAAGGATGGTCAGTTTGTCTAGAGATGAAAACTGAATATGAGGATCAATAAAAGCAATTTCCAAGATTCAATAATTTAGTTATATGAGAACGGTTTAGATAAACTTCACTTTAATATACATTTTATCCAATTTAGAATAGGAACACTGTAAAAGAGTTGCTAGGAAGGTCATCCAGCTATGAGACATTGCCATGAGGTGTATGAAGCCTGCCATAGGGCCCACATGATTAAGCCCTAGTGGAGACTTTTGGTGTCCTTGGCCCCAGGACCACTTCTCTACTCCCCATCGGCACAGAATTGGCTACATGCATGTGAGCTTTGCGAGCTGGAATGGCTCTTCCAATGCGTCTTCTTCACCATCCCTGGGAAAATACCTTCTTTATTCTGTCCACTGGAGCCACAGGGCAGCCAGCACGTGGGCCCCCATTTGCTTATAATAGTGAGAGATGGGGAGGGCGAGAGAGATTTAGCAGATGTAAAAGTCGTTATAATGCTTGTGTTGTTATTGTAAAGAATTGTTCAATGGAATATTTTGTGCCAAGCTCCTAGAAAATGGGTATGTTATTTACCCACTACCCACCATAATTTATTTGAAGACACTTTTAACTCATCCTCACACACACACACACACACAAAATATTTATCTTTATGAAAAATAGTGAACATATAATGGAAAATGTAGTAGATGTATTGGCCTGAATCAATGACTACATCATAATTTTATGCCTGTTTCTCTATGCTGGCATGGGTTGGACAGAACTTCTTGCGCCAAATATCCTTCCTGACACCAACCCTTGTAGTTATCTCTTATTTATTTATATATATATATATATATATCATCTTCATCATTTTAACATCTGCTTTCCCTGCTAGCAAGGAGTGGATAGGTCTCCATAGACCAGGTCAGTACCAAAGAAGAGCTACCAATCTCCCAGAAAATCCAGGGATTTGTACCTTGCTTATGTACTGTCTCACATTCTACTGAGTGCACAGGAGAGGACGTCCTGTCTTTGACACAACTGAGGCTCCTACCAACCCTTTGTTTGGCAAACTTTCTATAGCTAGATGCCCTCTCTATCACCAACCACTTTACAGCAAGTACTGGACGCCTTTATTGTGTAGATCACCAACACTAGGGAGGCTGTCATGCCCTTGACATGACTGAGGGTTCCTCCCAACCCTTTGTTTAGCAAGCTTTCTATAGATGGATGCCCTTCCTATCACCAACTACTTTACAGTGTGTACTGGGTGCATTTATCATGTAGATCCCCTACACTAGATGTTATATATATATATATATAAAATCATCATCATCAACATTTAACGTCCTTTTTCCATGTTAGCATGGGTTATATGTATAATCAAAAAAATATGTACAAATGGTTATAATGAATAGTTGAGAAAATATTAATTTTTTAAATGCTTCAAAATGTTAGATTTGTGTAAGAAGTAAATGAGATTTGGTGATGTCAAGCTTTTCTGTTAAGTATTAGTGATATGAAGGAAGGGAATTAGTAGCATTATATTGGAAATAAAGGTCATATAACTTGGCTTCTTACTGGATTCTTTGACAACATCTAGCTATTGAACTCTCTGACCAGACCAGATCATTGGACACACTGACTACCACACCAGGCCATTGGTCTCTCTGATCACACAAAGCTATTGGATTCTTTTTCCACTACACCAGGTCATTGGACTCTCTGATCAGACCAGATCATTGGACTCACAGGCTACCACACCAGATCATTGAACTCTCTGACCAGACCAGGCTATTTGTCTCTGACCACACAAGGCTATTGGAATCTCTGATCACAACACCAAACTGTTAGACTCTCTGACCAAACCAGGCCTTTGGACTCTTCAACCAGACAAGATCATTGGACTCACTAACAACATAAGCTGTTGGACCTTCTGAGCATCACAGTAGGCCATTATACCTCTGATCCCCACAGAATGGCCATTGGACCCTCTGACCAGACCAAATCATGATGTGGCTATTCGTCCTTCAACTCTTCCCACAAGAAGATGAGAAATTAAATGAAGTTGAATTAATTGAAATGAAACAAAAGAATTACAACTACTGTGATATACAAACCTTATAAAAATAAATTCCACATATTCTAGAATGTTCTTTTAAAATACAAAATTTAGTAAAAGTGTTTTTCATCTGTTTTTTGGTCAAGCATCTACTTCTATAATATTATATTGATTTAATGGCAGTGGCTTGATAGTATCAGTAGAGGGTCAGACGGCATGCTTTTCAGCGTAGAGTTACGGCCCTTTATGGTCTGAGTTCAAATCCCACCAAGGTTAACTTTGCCTTTCATCCTTGTGGGGTCGATGAAATAAAGCACCAGTAATGCACTGGGATAAATGCTGGTTTTGTGCGAAAAGTAGAAATAATTATATTGATTTGATGTACAAACGTTTTGATTGTCTGATGGGATATCTGTAATTAGTGGAGGGATTTATAAATAAATTGTCAATAATTCAGGCATTGGTATGATGCTTTGCAACCCAACTTGATCTTCCTTCTATAAAACAATAAACATAATATAATTCCAACAACAAAAACATCAACAAACATCATATAGATAACCAAGTAAAAGACATTGTTAGCTTCAAAGCTCTCCCAATCAGTATTTAGATTCATCTTTTTAATTGCCACTTGATTACGCATAAAAGATTTCCTATGATGATCAAGAACCATACGCCATAAGTGACGACTAATAACAGCTTCTTGGCCAGGAAACACATAGTCCAATACTGCAATCATGGTGGCACTGCCAAGATAGTCAGGATTCATAAACTTTTTCAATAAACCAGATTTGACAGAAATACCCTCAAAAGCATATTCCGTATCAATGTATTTCAGACGAAGTTTCTCAGCAAGAACACCTAGCCAGGTATCATCTGGCATGAACATTGGTGTGTCAAGAGACATGAGGTAAAGTTGATTGATAACTTTCATAGATGCTGCATAGGCAACACCTGAGCAATACTCAGGATATGCTGTACTGCTATATTTAGAAGCAGCTGCATATTTCCCCCTGCGATACACTAGAAGACAACAAGGAAAGTAGTAACACAACGAGAAATGATTATGGTATTCAGATTTTAGAGATATTTGACGCAAGTAAGGAATCAATTTAAAAATATCTACAAATAATTCATCATTCATTACCATGACAAAAGTAGCATGCAGGCAATATTCCCTAGCCCACTTCCATGCCATTACAGTTTTAAGGGTTAAATTTTCATAAGACTCAATAAAATCTTCCTGGATGATATCATTATATATCTCACTCTCACGTTGGATAGAAGGTTGTAAGTGGAGGTCTTGGTCTCTTCCAAAGAGAAAAGCTATTACCACACTGACATTGCGGAAATTTTTCTTGTTACCCCATGTCTCTCGTATTGCCATTCGGCGGTCGAATTGTGAAAAGATTGTGCGAACAAGAATTAAGAGAAATACTTCATTTTTACGCACACACAGTGTAGAAGGGTTAATAAGATACATATATGAGTGTGGATTGCAATTTTTAGGAGCATTGTAGAAATGTTTAGGCACAGCTGAATTTGGGTCCCTAGGACGTGATGTGACAAATGTATCCAGTGGTTCTCCTTCAAGTTCATCAGATGCTTTATTGTGAGCAACCACTGAAAAATAAAATATAAAAAATAAAAATAATTTATGAGAAAGTTAGAAGCTTCATCAAATTTTTTTTTTTTCTATAGAAAAATACAATATTTGCTGGCCTATTAGATACATTGTTTTTCCCCCCCCAAAACAAAAAAAAGTTCCCTGCATCCAATATACCAATATCACTGCTGGGAGGTTGACTGGTGTGTGCTTTTGCTGATATACTAGAATTTGCTTTGTTTGCATGTATTACTAACAGTAGATTTCATATCAGCCATTGTGGACTTAGTAAATGTACAGCTGTTGTACAATGAAATAATTTTCAATAAATTCATGAAGAGATGTACTAAAATTCTTTTTTCGCAAAATGTACTTGTAAAACCAGGAGGCGTCTTATATGAAGGGGTGTCCAAGAGGCCAGCAAATATGGTAGTCTAAATAATAGAACACAAACCCCATTCATGGAAAAAAATGGGACATTAGCACCTGCAGGATTGTGTAATAGTACCATTTCTGCCTGGCAAGCATTAGCGTGTGGGTTTGAGTCCCACAACTGCTAATGTCAATTTTTTTCCTTTAACCCTTTAGAATTTACATTACTCTATATTTACTATTGTATTTTCGCAGTTAAGGCTTTACTTCACATACTTATCTCACATAATATCGAATCTACTAGATTTTGATTTTGTCTATTTTGAGTAAAATACCTTAACGTCTGCATGAGCAGCCGATTATGGCCAGTTTGAATAGAAAGTGGTGAGAGAATTCTGGTCAGATACGGCTGGTTTAAATGCTAAAGGGACCTTATATGCCCTATTATTTAGACTATTTTTCTATTGTGAAAAAAACTCAATGAAGCTTCTAACTTTCTTGTAAATTTCAAATTCCGCTCTTCATTTCTAAACATATGTTCATAAAAATAAATATTTCCTTACAAAATTTGAAACAACTAAAAATCTAAATAGTTAAATAGATACAGTGAGGGAGCCTCTATGACAGAGGTGGGGAACCTGCAGCCTTCTATGCCATTTTTTGCGACCTTCTAAAAAAATCAAAAATTTCCAACAAATTTTAAATTTTTATTAATGTTTTTTGCTATCTCTTATTATTTTAATTTAAACTGTAAGAGGGAGAGGTGAGAAAGGTAACATTGCAGAAATTAAAAGATAAAAAGCAAAAACAAAGACAGTTCCTTAAAGCAGTGGGAAGACCTAGAAATGATGTCATTGAAGCAACTTATAAAATAGCTTATACACTAGCGATGTGGAAATAATAAAAGAATGCATTGTCGAAGCTGTAGGATGCTTAGACCCCGATAAAATTTTAAAATACAAACAACTATAGGAGAACTATACTGACAGCTAGCATGAGCTTTAAACTTCACACAACTGAACAACATCACACATTACTTTGAAAGAAAAATATTTATTATTTAAGCGCTTTGGATGTATCAACTGATACTATTGATTCAGTACAGGTTTTCTACTTCATTCAGGAAACAATGGAAGAATTTATTTGGTATGAAGAGTTACTGGCTTTAGGTATTGTTACTAGTAGAACACGGGGAATACATATCAAAAACTTTTAATATATTGAGATGGGAGTGAATTTTGTTAATTTAGTGAATGTAACATGACGGAAATATGAAGGGTTTATTGCACAGATTAAAAAAATGTACTATCAAATCCAGATGCTTATATTTCTTTTCATTGTATTTTACATCAGCAAAATTTCTGTGCTAAAGCTACTATTTTAAATGACACTTTTCATTATATTTTACATCAGTATAATCTGTGTTAAAGCTACTATTTTAAACAACTCTTTGCAACAACTTATGAATATTATTAACTATATCTGCGCAAATGCTACACAGCACTGTCAGTTTTGTAACATGCTAAAATTGGATATGATATACAATGTAGATTTGCCGTATCATTCTAAAGTGCATTGGTTATCACACAAACAGGTATAAGCAAAAATTTTATCTTACAAGAACAGATAATCAAATTTTATGAAGAAAAATTGAAAGAGAATTTCTATAGCAATACTGCATCTGTGTGATATCATGTCAAAGCAAAATTATTGGAATATTTCTTTGCAAGGTTAAACTAAGTCTATATATATATAAGCACATGGCTTAGTGGTTAGAGCATTGGCTTTGCAATCGAAAGGTTGCGAGTTCAATTCTCAGACCGGGTGATGTGTTGTTTTCTTGAGCAAGACACTTTATTTCACATTGCTCCAGTTTACTCAGCTGTAGAAATGAGATGATAAGGACTGGGGTCTCTATCATTCCACTGCAAAGTGGTCGTGGAGGTGCCACGGCAAAAAAGCACCCAGCACTCACTGTAAATGAGGTTGGTGTTAGGAAGGGCATCCAACTGTAGAAATCAAGCCAGAATCAGTTCCCGTCCCACCCTTGCAAGCAGGGAAAGCGGACATAAAATGATGATGATATATATATGGCAACAAATTCAAGCATTTCGAAAAAAGCTATACTTTTTCGAAATTCTTCTTCTTCAAAAAGAAATTTTGTATGAATATTTTCCCCAGTTAGCAAAGGTTATTGAAGTACAGAAGAATCCATGTGAATCATTTGAAGAATATGCAGCTGTTATAGACCTATTAATTAGAGAATACAATGAAAGGTTCACTGGTTTTGAGTATGATGACATCACACTCAAGTTAGCACTTCAACCTCATCTAGTTGATATCTCCAAGGCTCCCAAAGAATTACAGATGGAATTGATATTATAAAATCCTTATTTGATGCTAAGAAAGATCCGATTGAGATATGGAAAAATGTAATAGAATACTGATACCTTCGGCAACATGCATGAACAATATTCTTTTGCTTTTCAACAACTTATCACTGTGAATCTACATTCTCCTACCTAACTAAAATCAAGACACCTTTGAGATCACAAATGGCAGATGCTCATCTAGAGGTTCAGTTGAAACTTTGGACCTCTATATTGCAACCAAATGTCAATATGCTTTCCTACAACAAGCATTCCCAAAGTCATTAAAATTATTTTTTTTTTTCATTTTCTACATAATTAGTACATAGTAATTAGATTTTTACAAAATAATGTAGATTTTAAGAATATATAATTATGGTTTCTTGAATACGGCCTTATTATATTACAAATAACTTAATGCGGACTTTCAACATGAAAAGGTTCCCCACCTCTGCTTTATGACATTGCTCAACCTGCTAGAAATAGCAAGCAAATTCCTATCATGTAACACCCCACAAGTAGTGGCAAGCTGTACTGGAGAGAAACTGTTTAATCCATGCAACCAAGTAGTTATAAGCATACAAAGATTCAGCAATGGAGTATACAATTTTTAAAACGTTATTAATATTAAATATACAAAGGAACTAATATGTAATATGTAATATTCATGGCTAGGAACTATGTACTTTTATTAAAACACCTTGTGCAATATATATAATGAATGTGATTTACAACATAATCAAATCAAGGAAAATAATCAGAGACAAAACAAAACAAATAAGGAACATGAAAAGAAGTGGCACTTAATTATATGAAAAAACAGGGAATGCTTGTGTTTCCCTCTAAAAATTCCAATGCAAGCCAAGTCACACACGATAGAGAGGCTAAGGTGCTGGAATAACTAAGCACCCTATGAGCATCACCTCTTCAGACCTGCTAACCTCTAAAAACCCAAACAGGGAGTTCCATGAAAAAAAAGTGCCCCCAAACAGGGAGAAATGAGGCAAAATGGGAGGATTTTACTTAATGAAAGCCATACCCATTTTCACATGAGAAGACATCTCTCACCCACCCCAAAGTGGGTAGGAGATCTCCTCGTGGGACAGAGAGAGTTGACAGGTCTTACTTCCTTTAAACAAATCGCCACTAATGACAAAACCTTGTCATCAGCAGCATAGCTCTGCTGAATGTCTGGAAAGTCACATCACGGCCGTATCAGTGTGTTGTCTGTCACATTTATAGTACGATGTAGAGCTGATTCCTCTCAAAGTTAGTAGTAACTGAGGATAATAGTTACTCTCAGGCCCGAAATAATGGAGGGAGGTGGTAAGCGGCGGGAGGGGTGACATCGGTAATTGTTCAAAGTTGTCTCCGTTGATTTTTTAAAAACCAGAATTAGTCGTTTAGTTTACATATTGAGACCCCAACCCATCCTTTTATTTCATAAATTATGGCGTTTCTAGTCATGTACTTTTTTGTCATGTAGAAAGTTTTTTAATGTATAAAGAAAATTAATTGTCGCAGGAATGTTACCACTAAAAATAAAATTTCGCCGGAGATAGATTTAATAAGCGGCGGGGTTTAGAAAAATAATAAACGGGGGCTGAGGTGGGGTATTCGAGACGCGAGAGTATTCTAGAAAATTAGTGGTTTCTATCATTGTAATTTTAAGGGGAGGAGGTCGATTAACTCGACCACAGTATTTAACTGGTACTTTAGTTTACAGCCCCTTGAAGGATGAAAGCAAAGTTGATCGTAGCATGATTTGAACTCAGAATGTAAAAAGCCGGGACAAATGCGGTTACGTATGTGTCCAATGCTCTAACGAAGCTGCCAATCAACCGCACTGTTATTCATAATAACTAATAACAAACTGTTATAAGCCGTCGTTGAGCATGATGTAAATAAATAGTCTAATTACAAATACCTTCATTTCATTTTCACCTACAATCTCTTTGGGAAAGACATAAACATCGAAATTAACTTTCCCATAAAATAAGGTTTGTAATTTAGGCACAAGACCAGCAATTTGAGAAGGGGACTATTGATTATATTTACCCCTGTGCTTAAATCGATCCTTGGACTGGTACTTTATTTAATCGACATCGGAAGGATGAAAGGCAAATTAACTTGAGAGGGATTTGAACTTAAAACGTAAACAACAGGAATATATATCGCAAATCATTTTGTCCGATGCTCTAGCGATTTTGACAATTTTATAAATTATAGCACTTTATTCTATCACATATTATATATAGATAATTTGAAGGCCTCAAAAGTAACCACGACGCTTTTTTACATTTATTACCCCAGATTTTCAAACTAAACATAACATTATATGAATTAGGGTTAAGGTTTAGGACTACGGTTTAGAGTCCGAGTGAGGGTTTAAAATTACACAGCGTAATAACGAAGAAGCGCCGAAAGCAGTAATCAATTTAAAGTATTTCAAGCATAAACCAATGTAAAATTCAGATGACACGAAATAAGATGTGATGACATTAATGCCTTTTCCCATAGATTAGAAACAAGTAAATTTGTAATAACTTTAATTTAATAATAGAATAAATAGTTTGTTTGGATTATTTTTTTAAATTTTTAACTTACCGAAATTAGGTCCAAATAAACATTTTTGAAAAAATATAGAGAGAAACACAGACAAAAGAACCAAATGGTATGCCGGAGTCGACTTCATGTTTGCGAAAGAGTTTAGAATTATAAGGTACACTCAGACAATGGAGCAAACTGTCTCCAATGTTATTATTGCAGCAGTTATTTTCCCTTCATCGAACGGTGTCGGCTCGAATAAATACCTTGTTCTAGATACACCCGTAGTATTATATTTTATTATGATTTATTTATTTATTTTAGTAGTTTAAACTTATATTATTCAAAGTTGTATAAATAACATTAGAAATTGTTTATACATCTTACAGAATGAACATGTATAAACACATGTAATAAATACAATTAATTACAAAGGTAATGCACAATATATATATATATATATATATATATATATATATATATATTATATATAAAATAAAGTTAAATAAAAGTCAAATGATTAAAATTTAGCTTCGTTTATTACTGCTATATATATTTCAGTGACCGCCATCTTTGGCTGTGACCTCTTCAGGCAGTTTGAATTAGTATGGTATAGACAAGTACATATGTTATTTAGGTGTATGATATTGTCAATACTCTGATATGCCCAGTTCCTTGTTGGGTTGTTAATTCACTGGGGAACTGGAGTCATATGAATTCAAACAAACGAATTTTCGTGTCACAGGTCCCCTTCTCCTCTCATTGGTCAGTTATTAGAACATTCCTCATATATATATATATATATATATATATATATATATATATATATATATATATATATATATATATATGAATTCAAATATTAACAAAATAGATATTCTTGTGATCAATTAAATTTTATTATACATATTTCAGAGGTACTGAATCAAGTTCAACAGTACGTCCTCATCAGATAAAATAAAATGATACATGACATACCCTGCATGTTAGATGGTTAAGATTTAATCAAGGTAGATTAATACCTTAATTAAATCTTAACCATCTAACATGTCAGAGTATGTCATGTATCATTTTATTTTATCTGATGAAGACGTACTGTTGAACTTGATTCAGTACCTCTGAAATATGTATAATAAAATTTAATTGATCACAAGAATATCTATTTTGTTAATATTTGAATTAATATTAATAACTCTGGAAAATAACCGCTGTAAAGTGCTTCCAATCTACTGTAAAACTCATTCTTTGATGTACTCATTGAATCTTGTTTAACTCTTTAATATATATATATATATATATATATATATATCTTTGTTCGTACTGCCTCTCTGTTTTGTTCCCGTTCCATTTTTCACTATATATATATATATATATATATATATATATATATATATAAAGTATGTATACATACATACATATATGTGTACAGACGCACAGTAGTATGTATACATATACATACATGCACACACACATATATATATATATGTACATATGGGTTTACCGAACATTTATTATAATGTTCGGTTTGTTTGTAAACAAACAGCCCGAATTGCGCCGTACAGTGCTCGGCAACCATCGTCGCCCTTTTGTTCAACACTGACACAGGAACGATGTACTAGTTTCAAGCTTATTAGCTATCGTCAGCATCGTATACCTTTCTGTCAGATGATTGAACGTCTGAAAGTATATACTTTCCTTATGCATATTAACGGCTCAGCAGCCTAATTTACATATCGAGTGAGTTAGTCGGCCGGGCATACAGAAAACGATAAATGGAAAAGAATGGTACGGCTGAAACTTAAATATAAGTATGTATACGTACATACATATATGTGTACAGACGCACAGTAGTATGTATATATACATACATGCACACACATATATATATATATGTACGTATGGGTTTACCGAACATTTATTATAATGTTCGGTTTGTTTGTATATATATATATATATATATATATATATATATATATAATGGTAGTACACTGGAAGGTAATATCCGAAGTGGTAGAGCACTCAATCCATGGGACGAGTTAGGTAGAAGTGGTTACACAACAGTTAGTTTACCATACCGAGAACAATTGTTTCACCTTGGCGGATCCTCAGCTCGTTATGGACAAGGTTATACGGAACAGGAAGGTTTCCTGTTCCGTATAACCTTGTCCATTACGAGCTGAGGATCCGCTAAGGTGAAACAATTGTTCTCGGTATGGTGAACTAACTGTTGTGTAACCACTTCTATATATATATATATATATATATATATATATATATATATATATATATATATATATATAGGAACAAGTATGATCCCGACGGCAGAGCTCAAGCCGTTTCGACGACTAATTCTCCTGAGAATTAGCCGTCGAAACGGCTTGAGCTCTGCCGTCGGGGTCATACTTGTTCCTATTACCCACTCTACTACCCTAAGTATTGAGTACTTTGGTGCGTTATGGTCCAGATGGACCATAACGCACCAAAGTCCTTATCACATTTCCTTCGTTTTATATATATATATAGAGAGAGAGATTTTGAGTTTATGTTGGTTGTATACCAACACCTCAGTATGCAGGCTGGAGCACTCGACGAAGTGCGCAGGTTGGTTTGGTTACTCCGGAGTAGTGTAAAATAAAGTT
>OZ024742.1:307281082-307293582 GCA_964016885.1 Eledone cirrhosa
TCTCAGCCCACTTCTGTTCATAACAGAGGAGTTTATGGAAGGACATACAGTAACAGAAACCATACCAAATATGGAATATATGAGCAACACAGGTCACACTGACACATCTGTTCTCAAACCATGTCAACCCATGCCAGTGTAGAAAATGAAGTAGATCCTGATGATGTTCATAGTGATAGTGGCTGTGGTGATAGTGGTTGTGGTGATGGTGGTAGTGGTGAACTCCTTTCCAACAGTCAATATGATATTTTTCTCTGCCCCCCAACACTTAGTGGTTAGGAGATGTAAAAAGGTGGAATGGTGCGACATTCAGGCTGTTTGAATTGATATCAAACTTCTGTCTTCTTGTTTTTCATTTTCAGTAGAGTTGGCCAATATCGCTATTGATGTGGAAATTTCTGTTGGTGAATAATCATTTTAAAATTTTAATATCATTGGTTCAGATCTCATTGATTGTCCAATAGATTAGCACACCCTGTAAGGTGGTCATGTAGGTAACACAACAAAAACCACCTAGTTAGACAGTCGTTTTAATGCAACGATAAAAAGTACCCAGTCCACACTGTAATGTGGTTGGTGTTAGGAAGAGCATCCAGCTGTAGAAACCGAGTCAAAATACAGATCCGTATGAGCAAGACATGGTCTCCGGACCTGACATGTTTCATAATATCACAACCCATCTAACACATGCAAGCATGGAAATATAGACGTTAAATGATAATGGTGATGTTTCTAGGCATATTGATACAATAAACATATGGGCCACAGATTTATTGTACACAGAGATCTCTGACAAGTATATTTTCTTCATTTAGGTGTAGCATTATCCAATTATATGTTCCTTGTTACAGGTATCATCATATATTTTGATCTAAACCTAGGTGCCTGTAAAATTCTTCATCAAATACTGGACAGAAATAGTCAGGTTCTTGATTGAGATGTTCCAAGACTAGTTTGTAGTTTTTTTCCCCTTATTTTATTATCAAATAAGAATATTTGTCTTGATTAGACTCTATCTCTATATCCGTTTTATGATGTTATAACCAGATCAAAACTCTTTATTCTGTCATTTATAGTTTTGTTATATACATTCATGTATATTCATGCAGTATTGTTAAATCATCAGATTAAAAATGCTATAGTATCTATTGCAGCTCAATGTTTGGAGTTCAACTTCGACTTCTAATACTTTGAGGGCAATAAATATATGACCTCTCCAGTATCGGGGTTGAGTCTCTCTTTCTACCTCCACCCTTTGTCTCTCTTGGGAAGAAAACTACGCTTCTCTGACCTGTAGAGGTATGGGCTCTACCAGGTTTAGAATACCCAAGACAAGCTGTATGTTAGGATGGTACACCCAGGATTCCACCAGTTGTAAAGTACCCTTTACCTTTTTTTCATATTTTACTATCAGTTCAACTAAAAAGTAGCTATGTACCAGGTTAAGTTTTCTGTCTTCTTGTAAGCCTATTGTATGCCCTTCAGATATCCTCAATAATAATGGTTGGTGGGATATGCTGCAAATATAAACAGTATCACAGAAAAAGTGTCACTTTGAAATACACTTATAAAACACTTTATCTTATCAGAGACAATGCAATCACTTCCTGTATTTAACTTCAGAATGGTGACCAAGAGTGAAACCAGGTTGCCTATGGATTTCATTATGGTTTCTATAACTTTAAGCTGTCAAAGAATTCCTAGAATCCATGACTGGGAAACAGAATTGAATACATTTTTATAATATAGTTACACTAAAAATAAATTCCTTCTCTCTTGTTACACATCTACCACCAACATTTTGTTTATTAGATGTTGTTGATCACATTGCCATACTACTTTCTTCTTGCCTAATTGTTCATTTGTAATAATGGTTTCTGTTTTAGGCATGCACAATGCCAGCAATTCTGATGAAGGGGAAAGTCGATTAAATTGACCCCAGTGCATTACTGGTACTTTCTTTTATCAACCCCGTAAGGATTGAAGGCAAAGCTAACCTCGGTGGGATTTGATCTCAGAACGTATGCTGTAACTATATGCTTTGTAGCATATAGTTACAGCACTAAACATAACAAGGATTCTGAAGGAATAAGATTAGATGGGCAGTATTCATGATATAAAGTCAATTCTGGCATACAATTAGTTGGTGCTTCTCCACCATATGAGAGGTTTATGTTTTGGTATAGGAATTTATTTTTGCCAACACCAACCAGTTAAGTAATTTACGCTAAGTTGACATAAAAGACCTGCCTTGTATAATCATTGTAACACAAAAAGTAAATGTAATGTATGACTGGAGGCTACAGTGTTGACAATCGAACACAGATAATATAGGATATGAGAGGATTCTTAAATCTGGATGAGCATGTAACAACTTCACTAGTGCTAGCTAGTGCCATGAAACACACCCACTACACTCTGTAAAGTGGTAATAATTGTTAAATGACAAAAATGTACCCAGTGCACTCTGTATGGTGGTTGATGTTAAGGAAGGCATACAGCTATACAAATCATCCCATATGGAATATAACAAGAACGAGTAAGAGTCAATCTGAACCATCTGATCCTGGACAGTGACAACCTCTCCAGCCCATGCCAGCCTAGAAAACAGATAAAAAAGGATGATGATGATATCCTAACTAAGATATATGTTGATTAGATAACTCTGATAGAAAGACAATATCTTTTAGTATCAGTAGCTGGCAATCTCTCATTAGAGCTTTTCAATCCTGCAGTGCATCAATGATATCATCAATAATACAACAAAACCAATAATATCAGCAATAATATCACCAGAGATATTTCAAGTGATACCACCAGTGACACCATCAATTATATTACCACTGAAATCATCAATAATATCATGAATAACATCAAGAATGTTATCATTAGTAACATCACCAATAATATCACAAGTGATATCACCATTGATATCAAAAGCACCCAGTCAACACTGTAAAGTGGTTGTTATGGCAACATGACAAAAAGTGCCCAGCCCACACTATAAAGTGGTCATGGCAAAAGTCACCCAGCCCACACAATAAAGTGGTCATGGCGGTATCATGGCAAAATCACCCAGTCCACACTGTAAAGTAGTCATGTAGGTATCATGGCAAAAATCACCCAGTCCACACTGTAAAGTGGTTGTGTAGGTATCACGATAAAAAGTACCCAGTACTCACTGTAAATGAGGGTGTCGCTAGGAAGGGCATCCAGCCGTAGAAATCAAGCTAAAATCAGTTCTGTATGAGCATGACATGGTCACCTGATCTAGCATTGCTCACATGATAACTTGTCTAACCCATGCCAACATGGAAACATTGATGTTAAACAGTCATGATGATCATCATCACCATATATACCACTAGTTAAATCACAAAGGATATCATCAAATATATCACCAATAATATCACAAATGATATCACCAATAATATCAATAATATCACTAATAATATAACCAGTGATATCATCAATAATATCACTAATGACATCACCAATGATATCACCTGTGACATCATCAATAATATCATCAATGATATCACCAGTGACATCACTAATAATATTACCAATGATATCACCAGTGACATCACCAATAATATCACCAATGATATCA
The DNA here is from genome assembly GCA_964016885.1 of Eledone cirrhosa. Taxonomy (NCBI): domain Eukaryota; kingdom Metazoa; phylum Mollusca; class Cephalopoda; order Octopoda; family Eledonidae; genus Eledone; species Eledone cirrhosa. The sequence goes on from OZ024742.1 coordinate 307,284,696, forward strand.
CCAGTGACATCAATAATATTACCTGTGACATCACCAGTGACATCACCAATAATATCACCAATGATATCACCAGTGACATCACCAATGATATCACCAGTGACATCACCAATAATATCACCAGTGACATCACCAATGACATCACCAATAATATCACCAATGATATCACCAGTGACATCACGAATAATATCACCAGTGATATCACCAGTGATATCACCAGTGATATCACCAGTGACATCACTAATGACATCACCAATGATATCACCTGTGACATCACTAATGATGTCACCAATGATATCACCAGTAACATCATCCATGATATCACTGTGACATCACCAGTGACATCATCAATGGCATCACCAATAGCATCACCAATAATATCACTGCTGAAATAATCGATTTTATCACCAGTGATGTCATGAAGAATATCCCTAATGATATCATTGGGGATATCGCCAATGCTTTTTTCATGGTAGAGGGACAATATTACTTTAAAATTTTGTGTTGATTTAATTTTATGTCATTATTGTTGGTATAATGTCTGTTGTAGTGGTGAGGGGTGTTGCTATAGTAGCAATGGTACTACTTGTGTTAATAATGGTATTGGTTGTGGTGACACTGGTGGTATTGATTTTAATAGCATCGGTTGTAGTGGTTGTGTTGGCTGTGGTGGTATTGGTTGAGGTGGCAGTTGATGGTATAGGTAGTGGCAAGAGTGGTGATATTGGTTGCAGTGGCAATGGTGGTATTGGTTGTGGTGGTAGTGGTGGTATTGGTTGTGGTGGAAGTAGTGGTATTGGTTGTGGTGGTAGTGGTAATATTGGTTGCAGTAGCAGTAGTGGTTGTGGTGGTAGTGGTGATATTGGTTGTGGTGGTATTGGTTGTGGTGGTAGTGGTGATATTAGTAGTGGTGGCAGTGTTGGTATTGGTTGTGGTGGTAGTGGTGATATTGGTTGCAGTGGTAGTAGTGGTTGTGGTGGTAGTGGTGGTATTGGTTGTGGTGGTATTGGTTGTGGTGGCAGTGGTGATATTAGTTGCAGTGGTGGTATTGTTTGTGGTGGTAGTGGTGGTATTGGTTGTGGTGGTATTGGTTGTGGTCGTAGTGGTGGTATTGGTTGTAGTGGTAGTAGTGATATTGGTTGTGGTGGTAGTGGTGATATTGGTTGCAGTGGTGGTATTGTTTGTGGTGGTAGTAGTGATATTGGTTGTGGTGGTAGTGGTGGTGTAGGTTGTAGTGGTAGTAATGATATTGGTTGCAGTGGTGGTATTGGTTGCAGTGATGGTATTGGTTGTGGTAGCAGTGGTGGTTTTGGTTGTGGTAGCAATGGTGATATCGGTTGTGTAGCAGTAGTGGTATTGGTGGTGGTAGCAGTGGTGGTGTAGGTTGTGGTAGCAGTGATGGTGGTAGCAGTGGTGGTGTAGGTTGTGGTGGTAGTAGTGATGTTGGTTGTGGCGAGAGTGGTGATATTGATTGCAGTGGAAGTAGTGGTATTAGTTGTGGTGGGAGTAGTGGTATTGGTTGTGGTGACAGTGGTGGTATTGGTTGTGGTGGGAGTAGTGGTGGTGGCAGCACTGGTAGTGTTGTGGTGGCAATGGTTATGGTGGCAGTGGTGGTATTGGTTGCAGTGGGAGTGGTGATGGTGGTATTGGTGGTGGTGGCAGTGGTGGGAGTGGTGGTGGTGGAAGTTGGTGGTATTGGTTATGGTGGTAGTAGTGGTATTGGTTGTGGTGGTAGTGGTGATATTGGTTGCAGTGGGAGTAGTGGTTGTGGTAGCAGTGGTGGTATTTGTGGTGGTGGTTGTAGTGGTGGTTTGTTTGTGGTGGTAGTGGTGGTGGTGGCAGTGGTGGTATGGATTGTGGTGGGAGTGGTGGTGGTGGCAGTGGTGGGAGTAGTGGTTGTGGCAGTGCTGGTATTGACTGTGGTGGGGGTAGTGGTGGTGGCAGTGGTGGTTTTCACTGTGGTGGGGGTAGTGGTGGTATTTATTGTGGTGGGGGTAGTGGTGGTATTGGTTGTGGTAGCATTTGTAGTATTGGTTCTGGCAATGGTGGTGTTGTGAATGGTGCTGAGTGAACTGGAGCAATGTGAAAATAAGTGTTTTGCTCAAGGACACAACGCAAAGCCCGGTCCGAAAATCGAACTCACAACCTCACGATTCTAAGCCCAACCCCTACCCACTAAGCCATGCACCTTAACATATATACATATATACATGATTTTGAATATCTCTGTCTTTTTATATATGTGTGTGTGTGATATGTGAGTCCTGGGTTCAATCGGGAGTAACCACTGTAAGTAAGGTACTCAATACATTGAATGAAGTTTGGTATTGAGTGTGTGTCTGTGAAACATACATATACACCAGATCTGAACACAAAGGAATCAAACTCCCACTGTCACTGACTCCATCTTACCGGCTTTCCCCAACTCTCATTATTATGAGCAAATGGAGGTTCACGTGCTGGCCGCCCATGTGGCTTCATCATACAAAATAGAGAAGGCGTTTTCCCAGATGATGGTGAGGGAGACGTGTTGGAAGAGCCATTCCAGTTCTCGGGGCTCACACCTGCGGGAAGCCAACTCTGTGCTGATGGTGGTGAGTAGGTCAGTGGCACTAGGGCCAAGGACACAAGAAGTCTCCACTGATATGGGCTTCATGGCAAACCTGTCATAGACCGACTGGTATTTGGAGAGTTTACCCTCCTTGGCTCATAGTGCAGCAGAGCCTAGGTTAGTTGCAGACTTCAATAGGTTGCTGCTGGAGAATGTGTCACTGTATGTAGCATCACAGATGAGGGGTTTACCACTGTGGAACGGGAAGATAGTCATGCTGTCTGGCCTTTTGCCATCTCCTTGGTCAAGCCCCACCCTCTTGAGCTGCGAGGGGAAGCCTGCAGCATCCAAGCCATGCTTTATGATCTCGTTGAGAGCAGCATGGCATGGAAGCTGGGTGGTACTGTAGCGGCAGGACAGCAGCTGGAAGCTGAAAGAGTCTACTTGGATCCACAACAACATTTGTCTGGCTCGCAGATCCAGAGGCTGAGTCTCAGGGAAACGAAGATTCGCATGAATTACTATAAGATAGTCAGTGGTTTAATACAACTGTAGACTTTGGTGTAGGGATGGACAACACACCACACAGCAAAAACACACATATGCATATATATACACAAAAGGTTTCTCTCTAAAAATGAAAGGCAGAATGTTACATGGCAGTGAGTCATGGGCTTTGTGTGTAGAGGATCTGCGCAGACTGGAGAGGAACGAAGCATCCATGCTCCGTTGGATGTGTAATAGTAATATACGTGAACGGCAAAGCATAAATGAACTAAGTGAGAAATTAGGAATAAGAGGGATCAGATGCTGTTTACTCGAGAGAAGACTACGTTGGTATGGTCACGTGATGCGCATGAAAGACGACAGCTGTATAAAAAAAGTGCAGGACGATCAAAATTGATGGACGTTATGGAGTAGGCAGACCCAGAAAAACCTGGGACGATTTGATAAATTCCGACCTTACACACTTACACCTCTCTAAGACAATGTCACTGGACCGAGATCTTTGGTGCTACGCAGTAATACAGAAGACCCACCTTGCCTATGTACAAAGCGAAACCTAGTCAGAAGGCACCTCTTAACCAAATATATACCCCCGTCCCACTAACCTTACTCCCACCAACACCACCCATTTCTCTGTAAAGTTATGTTGGTACGACAACATCCAGTCCAAGGATGTAGGTGTCACAACAAAAAAAACACACAGTCCATGCTGTAATGTGGCCGTGTAGGTAACACGGTAAAAACCTCCCAGCCTACACTGCAAACGTGGTTGGTGTTAGGAAGGGCATCCAGCCATAGAAAACCTGCCAGACAGTCCTATACGAGCGAAACATGGTCACCCGACCATTCTTACCTCAAGTAGGACAACTCCCGTCTAAACTCATGCTAGCGTGGAAGATAGACGTTAAACGATGATGATGATGATGAAACAGACACACGCAGACAGATCATCTAAAAAAGAACAAAAAACCTACATATACACATACACACAAACTAAAACAATAAAAAGGTATCCACATACACACACAAAACCAATTACAAAATAGAAATGATCCTCAAAAAAAAAGAAATGCTCAGAGCACCACCACCATCACCATCATCATCATCATCATCATCATCATCATCATCATCATCATCATCATCAGCAGCAGCAGCAGCATCAGCATCAGCTCTATGTAATAGTATTTAGTTATTCTTTACATTCTATGTTTAGATCTCTTTGATGTTGATTCTTAACTTTCACCACTCAAGTGTGTATATGTAAACACCAGAAATATACATCATAATTGTTTCTACTTTAGGCACAAGGCCACCAATTATCCCACTGTATTACTGGTACTTTATTTTATCGACCCCGTAAGGATGAAAGGCAAAGTTAAACTCGGCGGGATTATACATCATAATAGTCAGTGAGTTTGTTGTTTATTTTTAGCTAAAGATTGATGTTTAATATCTCATCCTCCTCATCCTCATCATCCTTTTAACGTCTGCTTCCCCTGCTAGTTGGATGGGTCTACATAGAGAAAATCAGTACTGAAGTGGTGGCTACTGATCTCCCAGACAAACCAGGGATCTGTTGTTTTGCTTATGTATGGTCTCACATTCTACCGAGTGTACATGGGGAGTATATCATTTCTTTGACATGACTGAAGAGTCCTCTGGACCCTCTGCTTGGCAATGCTTTCTATGGCTGGATGCCCTTCCTATCACCAACCAGTTTCCAGCATGTGTTGGGTGCGATTATAGTGTAGATCCTCAAACACTGGAGAGGCTGTCATGCCTTGACACAAAATGATTAGAAGCCCATATAATGCATATAAAGAGTTAAAATGTACCGTTTTATTAAAAGTTTTCAGTCTTAACAGACTTCCATAAAAAAATTGCTACAAGATTTTTTTTTTTCCCTTTGTTTTCATGCCAGGAAATTTTTGGTGTTGGTTAACAGTCAGATTTGAAGTTTGAAAATATATAAGCTTTAGTTGTTGTCATCCGAAAAGCTGTTAGAAGATGAAGGAACAGACTATAGATGTTAGTGTATAGGTATCATTGTTTTTATGTCCACTTTTCCATGCTGGCATGAGCTGGAGAAGATGTTTTGAGAGACATTTTTACAGTTGGATGTCCTTCCTGATACCAACAATCTAATTGCTTATTCCTTCTTTATATAAATAATATCTTGCTAGCAGGACACACTGGAAGGAATGTTTGAGGACTCTTCGCCCACAACCCTCTCGGGAATGAGTGGGCAAAGAAGTAAAAGAAGAAGAATGAAAAGCCAACATACGCAAAAATAAATTCTCAGAGATAGAAAATTTCTTGAGATGAAAAACAAAGATCTCAAAGCACTTAAATACACAATTAAAAGACTCATTTAAAAAGGGCAATCAAATAAAAAGGAAAGAACAGGAAAAGAAATGATAAATATAGAAAATATAAACATGAAGCCGAAAACTTTCTATAAATTTGTAAAAGAATTGGGTTCAATATACCACAAGATAAGGTCACTGTTCCAAGAAAATACCCTTTGGGGCCCTGTAGTCAGTAAGCTAAGTGAAATACTGAATGATCAGTTCAAAAGTGTTTTCACTTCCCTGATAGGATGCATTCAAATAAACAAGTAACATGAATTATTTCATACTAGAGCCTTACATAGGAATGCAGCAACCACCAACTACACCGGCATAAATGAGAAAAGAATAATATCAGCCATTCATGAAATAAGCATGAACTCAACATCAGTGTCTTGTAGATTCCCAGCATTTTTTCTAAAAGTATGTAAAGAGACTCTACAGATACTTTTCAAAGTTTCCTTGAATGTGGTAAATTTCTGAAAAAGTTAAAGGAAGCTATATGTCCTATCTATAAAGAGGGTAGCAGAGCAAATGCAAAACATTACATGTCTATATATCTGACCTTGCATATCAGCAAATTTATGGAAAAAAAACTGATCATGTTACAAGAAGAAAATGATCTACTAACTAAGGCTTAGTATGACTTTTGTCGAGGAAAATGCTGCCCCACACAGTTTCAACAGAATTAAAATTGCGTGCTAAAAGAGTTGTTTATACACTGAAAAGTTAGATATGGTACATTTCAACTTTGTGAAGATTTACGACAAAGTTCATTGTGGAATAATATGCTATAATCTGCACGATCTTGGCACAGTTGGAAAACCCCAAACCAGGACTTGGCTAACTGCTTCCTTTTCATTAGATCTCTGGTATCCTCAATTACAGGACAGCTGTTTTTCTCCTCAAAATTTGGAGGAGTGTATATCACCTGAAAAAGGAGCCTTGTAAGGTGGAATGGCTCATACAGCAGGTGTAGTTGGCTGTTCTTTGTGGTGATGCTTCTTGTCCATGAGGGGAAGCTGAGATATATCACCCTACCAACTGTTCAGAGTTCGTCCTCCTCTCCTTCTCCCCCCTTTTCAATTAATCAATTATTTCTCCCCTGCTCTTTCACCCTGCTCTTTCACCCTCCTTTTTGTCTTTTCTTGTTTATTATTTGAGGTTAACTTTGCCTTTCATCCTTACGGGGTCGATAAAATAAAGTACCAGTAATACACTGGGATAATTGCTTGCCTTGTGCCAGAAGTAGAAACAATTATTTTAATGCTTTAAAAAATAATTTTCAACATTGCATACTTCTGTTCACAAATTGTAGGTTGGAAAACTAGGGGAGATAACTATAGGACTTCTGAATAAAGAAGACAACTGTTGCAGCAAATAGAGACTTCTCGGTGAAAGCAGAAATAGTAGGAAGAGTTCCTCAGGGGACTCTCTTGAGACCATTTCTGTGTGTAATGGAACTCTCACACACACCTTTAGTTCTACAGAAAGACATTCTCACTAGTTGTGTTGATCATATGAATGGATCACAAGCAATGAAGAATTCTGATGATGCCACATATCTACAGTAACATCTGAATGGAAAATACAAGTGGTTTGAAGACAGTAACATGAAATTTAATACTCTCTCTCTCTCTCTCTCTCACTATATATATATATATATATATATATATATATATATATATATATATATATATATATATATATATATATATATATATATATATATATATATATATATATATAGAGAGAGAGAGAGAGAGAGAATAATTACACACACTCACACTATAATACATTACTTTTATCTGTATTATATAACTAACATGTATGAATAGTATTTGCAGAATGCATTTAGTATTTTACTATTGCTTCAGTAAATTTAAAGTTTCATGGGAGATAACTCTTCCATGCAATACCAAAAGATTTCCCATCCAAATTTATATGAATAAAAATGGCTAGTTTTATTAACCGAATATATTTGCCGTAAATCACTTTAACTATTCTAATTATCCTAACTTTACTGCAGTAACAATAATTAGGAGAAAGTTCCGAACTACCATTACTAATATTATTAGGTGATATCGCAATTGATGTAATAGTAAATATGCAATTAAACTTATTGAATAAAGAGCTTATTTCACTAATGTAACAACGCATACCACCAAGACACGTTACCAAGACACATTACACACACATACCACACAAACATACACACACACTAGCATCACAAATATTGTACATAAACACACGTATAACGCACAAACACTCACGGCCATCACGTAAATACTATGTATAAACACATACACATACATACACGCTCACAACACATTAACACCACATAAATACTCCACACAAACACACTCCATAAGCACGCACATAGATACTACACAAACACTTGCTCACAGCATATATATACACGCATATACGTATTACACATATACTCTTTATACAAATACACACTACATAAACACACATTCCAAACAACCACACACATACGTAAATGCATACACACATACATCACACCACATCACGTCATATTAAACAAACACACATACACCATACCACATCACGTCACATTACACAAACATACACACACATATATGATATCACACAAACGCACACATGGAATTAATAATTAGATATAACAGCAACATGAACAACAAAAACATCAGCTACGAGTCAATGAGTGTGATGCTTCATAGTTCTTCGCCTGCTAGAAATAGCAGTCGAGTCTCTCTCAAACCATAAATGTGTTTCTTAAAATTAGTCACATTGGATAACGTAGTCCGAGGTATACTACGCTAGGTATAAAAGATACGGAGTGGTCATGGATATGAGGAATACTTTGGCCAATTAGAACTTACCATATTTCTAATGAAATACACTATTTAATTGTTTCAATTAATTTGGAAAAAATAATTAAAAAAATTTGGATAAATTCAATAAAATAACACGTTAGCAAAGACTTAATATATAGAAAGCCCTTGTTTTACAGTTGACCGACTCAGCATCGTTGCCCAAATTATGTAGGCCCGGACGGAGTAAGGAAGTGTTCTCTGGTGTAAAGGAGCCCATATGTATACCGCCACCTGATCCCAGCGGACAGAATGGAGAAAACGTTGACCCAGAGGATGGCGAGGGGAAACGCGTTGGAATAGCCATTCCAACTCGTGTGGCTCACTCAGGGCCGGACTTAATGGGCCCCACCAGTGACGGCCGGAGCAATTTATTTGTGCCCTCAGCTGGGCTTTTTAGTTTTAGGATGCTTAGAATTGTTGTATTTAATACCTGTATGTATAACTTTTCAATTCCAATTACTTGCGCCAAACTACCGTTAATATGTAAAATTAGGGGGAGAGGAGGTGCTGTGTATGAGGGGCATCCCAAGCCTGATGTGCTATGGGCCCCACCCAAGTCTAAATCCAGCCCTTGGTTCGCTCCTGCGTGTATCCAACTAATATTTCATCAGTAAGTTGATGGT
>OZ024742.1:307298582-307306082 GCA_964016885.1 Eledone cirrhosa
CACTGTTGTCCTGCTCTTCTCCACTTTTGCCCGACTCCACCTTGAATACTGTTGTCCACTGTGGTCACCCCACACGAAACAAAGTATCATGAAAGTTGAAGCACCCCAAAGGTCAATTACAAAAAAGATAGTTGGCATGATAGGCCTTGACTATTGGGGTCGATTAGAAAAGCTCAAACTTTATTCTCTTCAACGTCGCCGTGAGCGCTACATTATCTGTATGATGTGGAAAATATTCCATCAGCTTAGCCCAAATGATGCTGGCATCACCTTTAGTGTACACCCAAGGCTTGGGGCCCGTGCTATCCACCCACGACAAAAATCCCTCTCGCATCACATAACAACAATACGGCACAATTATTTCACCTCAATTGGCCCTGCACTCTTTAACATTACACCAAAACACATCAAAGCAGAGACAGACCCCATCAAGTTCAAGAAGTCTTTGGATAAATTCCTTCAAGAAATCCCGGATAAGCCTCCTACACCCGGATATGCCTCCGTAAACAATAACTCTCTGCTCGAGTGGGCCATGGTGCCCAAACACTGATTTGTAAGACTTCGCCAGGTGGTGCTATTAAGTTAGACATGGCCTGGGCCAATACTGGCTGAAACCTATCAAAGTTATCAAAGTTATATATATATATATATGGTACAATGTCATATAGGTCCCTTTGCAAAATTAGCTGTCAGCAGTTCTTTAGATTTATTGACTCTCATTCCTGCTATTTTTCTTCATTTTTTCTTAACTTAATCAGAGGAAGAAAGGCGGGTCATGTGACCTTTGCAGGTATTCACAAACATTTGGATAACAAGAATTGTTTGTATTAATAATTGTTTATACCAATAGATGTTTATATTAATATTTCGAAATTTTGCACGAAAAAAGTTGATTACTTTCCAGACAAAATGGCAATCTTTCAATCTGTTGACATAGTTAGTTTCCGTTCCCGCTACACAGCAACGAATGAGTTATCACTTCTTTTCTCCTCGAAGCTATCAATGTACTGAGATTAACAAAATGTCACTCAACATGAATATTGATGAATGGACCTTCACCGGTTCAGACAATGTGTGTTTCAGTTGTTAGTTCAACCGAACAGCCTGCTCATAGAATTAACGTAAACAGACTGATAATTTCACAGACAGGTCTGCCCTTAACCCAGAGATTCTCATAACCTTTTGGGCCACCACGCCTTTCTCACGGCCACGTAATACTCTCTATTTTCAGAGAGACCTGCCTACATGCAAATTGTAAATAATATATAATAAATAAAACCGTTAATCTATATAGCATGAATAATATAATGTATTGTTATGTTGCCAATAATAACACACGCACTTGTTGGTTTTCACTTCAATTTATTATAAGTTTCCGGTTGGTTGGCTGGTTCGATAACCGGAAGGTTGTTTATATATTGCCAAAGCTCTTTCGTTACACATTCTGTGACCTCCTCAGTGACTAGGTTTTTATTTTGTGTGTCTCTCCTTTGTTCTGTCCTCCAGCATCTACAATAAAGAGCTTTGACAATATATAAACAATCTTCCGGTTATCGAACCAACCGACCAACCGGAAATTTATAATAAATTGAAGTGAAAACCGACAGGTGGGTGTGTTTTTATTGGCAACACGACCCTCCCAAAGTATAACAATATTTGTTTCAACACACGTTTTCAGATAAGAAATCTCGCAAAACAAATTCAAAAACGAATATAATATATACTATGTATAAATAAATAATATATATATATTTTTTAAATTTTACTATATTTATATATAATATGTATCATTTGATATTTAATATACTACTATATTATCTCTACCCCCACCACATCCTTAGGTTCCAGTGTCCCCTGGACATTCTCAACGTCCCCTTCCCACATTGAGAACCTCTGTCTTAACATAATTCTCAGTGAGAGTCAGTGGGACACATTTGTGACGGTATTGAATATTTGAAAAGTAGAGTAGCCAATCCGACGGCCTTCTAAACAATTTCAATTTATTCTGTTCCACTCACAAAGCATAGTTCGACCCGATCCTCTGGTAAATCACACATCCCTTGATGCCACACAGTAGTATTGAACCCGCAATCTAATGATTGTAAAACGAACCTCTTAACCATATACGAAGTTGCATGGGACTTACCCCTTCAGTGTTGTATGCGGACTTATGCGTGATGGTGCTAGTATGTGTGTACGTGTGTTTGTGCATGTTTGTGTGTGTGGAAGATTATGCTGTGTCATGAAGGCGCGTGTTTTGCTGGTTACGTTGTTCAACTACCGATCGTGAAGTTATGAGTTCGATTCCAGGCGGCACGTTCTGTCCTTCACCATAACACTATATTTCGCATTGCTCCAATCCACATCTACCTGTGATACAAAGGGTACGCGTGTCAGTGGAATTCCCTGTCATTTTCACGTTAATTCCATGAGCCGGACATCCTGTTGATTGAACACCTGGAAACACTGATCGTCGTAACAGATAGATGTCTATTCCTATGTATATATGGTGAAGATAGTGGCAGTATTGCTGTGTGTATGTGTATGTGTGTGAATGTATACATGTATGCGATGGTGTGGAACACGTGTACCAGCATGAGAGTTGACCTGGCAAAAGAATAATAGATGCCATCGACAGAATTAGACAGAACTATTCTTCAAATATTATTATTTTTTTCTTTTCTAAGACCATTGCGGATTATTCAGATATGGACAGCCGTCGCCTGGAGATTGTCTGAGTATCTTAGTCACCGCATCAATGGAGATATTCCATCTGACATTCGGCTCATAGTTCAGAGGGGGAGGAGGTGGAAAACAAACAAACAAAATAAATATGGAATCTCAAACAAATAACACTCACTGTTATAACCATTAGTATTCGCATCACGACTCTGGTGTGGTCCTGCCATATCGACAGATTTACACGCTAGATAACATTAAATCTTAAGAGAAAGTTTCTGCCTGGCGTACACACATACACATACACACATATATACACACTCACACCCACACACACACAGATACACACTCACACTCACATACATATTCACACATACGCACGCACAAACAAATTACCATTCACACACACACACACACACACACATGCACTCATACACACCGGCATACTCTCGTGCAACCAACTATATGTTTAAAAGCAGATTCCCAGGAAATAAAAGCATATCTTTATGTGATAATATGAGTATGTATCTATTTATGTTTATTGCTATCAATCTATCTATACACACATATATAAATATTTGTATACCCCCCACAGATATACATACATACATACATACATACATACATACATACATACATACATACATACATACATACATACATACATACATACATCCACACATACATACATGCTGGCACATACATACATAGCTGGAACCTTCAAAATTTGCAAAACATTCTTGCGATTCAAGGGATGACAATTTCTTTTCTTTTACAACCTTGCCACCAGGAAGGTGGCCGGTCAAAAAAAATATACTCGAAATTAAGAGAAAGAGATAACATACATACATACATACATACATACACGCATACATATATACATACACTCATTGTTAATTATTTGTTTAGAAACAAATAAGCAAAAGGAGTTACGGGACCATGCATACATGATGGCCGCAACTCGGTTTCGAACACTGTCATCGCTTGACACTCCCCTTAATCATGGGCGGGGCTTTTTAGTCACGTTAGGGAGCCACACGTTTGCAAAGATGTGGGCCTCTCGAAGTAGGCATTACTGTGCTGTTTTGGTGAACGACAATTTCAATCCTCTAACTGAGGCATATTCTTTTCCACATACCCTGTAAACAGAAATGCCATACAATGCATAGCTGACAGGGTCCTTGTGCACGTGGCTTCTTAGATGACCTCTAAGGCCTGCCTTTCTTAGACATAACCGGCCACATTCTTTAAAAGTTAAATCGAACTGCATGCTAAGATACTTATGCAAACAGACCACAAGACCCTTGAGCTGTTCATGCTCAACACGTTTCTTTTCAAATTCTCCCCCCCCCCCCCGTAATTCACTACCTTCCTCTAGGAAAAGCGAGAGTCTCCCAGTCATTCTCCGATATTCTCATCTTCCCCAGTGTACTTTTAATGCAATCTTTGTATCTCAATTTTGATTTGTTTGTGAAAGTGCTCCAAACATTTGCGATGTCACTAATAAGTGATCCAAGTCTCACATGCATACAGCAAAGAAGACAGAATACAGGCATTGTACACTTTCAGTTTTGTCTAATTGGAAATATCAGGCTGAGACCAAAGACGTCCTTCCAGTTTCCAAATGAATCACTTGCCTTCTTGGTGTGGAGGGAGATTTCATCATCTAGAACACAGGTTCTCAACCTATTTAGGCCAAACGCCCCCTTTTGTCCCTCGAAATCACAAAACGCCCCCCCCACCCTATTTTTCCATTTTTCAATATACTACTGATTTTGATATCAGTAGATTACTAAAAAATTGATTAACAATATTCTAAAGATACCATTGCAGGCAGCTGAGAGTATAAATACATTCCTTGAAAGGAAATATATAAATTTCAAAAAAAGAACATAAATGTTCTTTTTTATGAATAAGGACCAGTTGAATTTGTTATATACCCACCAGGCGATACCAACTATTTTGAAAATTTATACAAGAGCAACTCTGTCTATCCAAAGAGTGCTCCTCTTATCTGGAAGAAAGTGGCAATTATATCATTTCAAAGCTTTCCAGTTTTCCCTTTAATGAAACGGACAGAATAAATGTTGATATCTAACTTGATGTCCCCTCTACTTTGTGAGCTTAGAGACCACGGAAGAGGGTTTTCATGACTACGCGTGAGGGTAGTAAATGGTAAAATATATACAACAAATGAGTAAGTGAATTGTAGTAGATGGTTTCCAGTCCAGTCAGACTGCAACTACAAATAAAAAAAATTGTTAGTTTGCTTTGTAACAATAGCATAACCAAGTTTTTGGATAAATCAACTTACTTTAACTTTGACCTCATTTCAATGGGACCCTTGAACTTTATGGAGTCTAGCTAACTCTTTGACGCCAGGCTGGATTTTCGTAAGATGTAGCCGGTGATCTCCACATGTAATTACATTGTAGCGGTTGCGAGCCTTACTGTGCAGTCTGGAAACAGCACCAAACCTCCTCTTGACTAAGTATGAGCTTGGAAAAGGCAGAGAAAATCTCTTAGCCTCTGCATATAGGTGTGGAAATCGACGCTGAATTTCCTCTTGTATCCAAAAAAGGGGTTCACCTATTTTGGGAAATCTAATTTTGATCATGTCATCTGCTTGAAGTTCAATGAATTCTTTCTGAAATATAACGTCCAAATCATCAACGTTAGCTATGAAGGGATATGCTACCCACATTGGGATGTCCATCGGCAAAAGGTCGACAAACAGTTCTCCCATGTTGTCTTGTAGCGCACGGAAGCGAGCGGTATAAATCTGGAGTTGGTCATCGCTTACAATGTTTTGAACATTGGCGACACTAGGAAAATTATAAAATTCCCGTCCACAAAGATTCCTTTCGATGACATTCAATTTGGCCAGGAATGTTTTTCACAGCATTCCTTGCTTTAACCAAGGTGATCTTCTTCCCCTGCAAAGCCAAAATGACGCTATTGCATTTGTCGACGATGTCGGTGAGGTAGGCGCAGTTTTGCCTCACATCGAGGGTTTTCTTGTACAATTCTGTGTTGCGTCCTTGCAGAAACTCAATGATAGAGACGAACAGTTCAAAGAAGTGAGTAAGGCACTTGCCCTTTGAAAGCCACCTCACTTCATTATGAAGGAGAAACTTGACAAATTCTTCGTCATTATCTTGGCACAGTTGCCGGAAAATTCGTTCATTGAGGGAATGCCGTTTGATAAAATTGATGACATCAAGGGCCACCTGCAAGGACTTGCTCAGCGGCTTGCTGAGTTTCTTCGCAGCCAAGTGTTGTCGATGAATGACACAATGAACAACAAATACAGATAGATTTTCTCTCTTCAGAAGAGTGACGAAACCCTTATGTTGGCCGACCATTGCTATTGCGTCGTCCGTAGCACATGATACAATGTGTGTTGTATTTGGTCCTAGATGTATATATTACCTGCATGTGTGTTGTAGGTAGTCCTAGATGTATGTATTACCTGCTTATGTATTGCATGTGGTCCCAGCTGTATGTATTACCTGCTTGTGTGTTGTATGTGGTCCTAGATGTGTGTATTACCTCCTTATGTGTTGTATGTAGTCCTAGATGTATGTATTACCTGATTATGTGTTGTATGTGGTCCTAGATGTGTGTATTACCTGATTATGTGTTGTATGTGGTCCTAAATGTATGTATTACCTGCTTGTGTGTTGTATGTGTCCTAGATGTGTGTATTACCTGCTTATGTGTTGTATGTGGTCCTAGATGTATGTATTACCTGATTATGTGTTGTATGTGGTCCTAGATGTTTGTATTACCTGATTATGTGTTGTATGTGGTCCTAGATGTTTGTATTACCTGCTTATGTGTTGTATGTGGTCTTAAATGTATATATTACCTGCTTGTGTGTTGTGTGTGGTCCTAGATGTGTGTGCTACCCGCTTCTGTGTTTTTTTTAATTTTTTTTATTTGTAATATTATTTATACAATAGGGAATACAATAGATCTACATAGTGTTAACTCGTTACGGTTGAGTCAATAATTTCAGACATGAAATACATTGTTATCGGTGACGGAAAGACAAGATTCTAACTGGCTGGACTCGAAGTGTCCTTGACCCAGTTGACTGTGGGTTTTTCCATTGTTAGGATCTCAATTGCCAGTTAATGTCTAGACACGCCTGCACACCTGTTTACAGCAGCGGTCAGACCATAGTTATGCTGTCTGCATGGTCATTCAAATGCATTCACACTGGCTGTCTCAAAGACATATAAATATGGTTTATAAAGCTTACCAAAGTAAAGAGCCTTCCAGTGCCCCTCAAAGCTCCAAACGCCCCCCTAACACCCCCTTGCTTCCAAACGCCCCCACCCCCTGGAGTTCCAAAGCGACCCCCGGGGGTGCATATGCCCCTCATTGAGAACCTTTGATCTAGATTATTGGTTATATTTATAGTACTGCCTAGATACACAAACTTATTTACGACTTTCAATCTCTGTCCATATATTTATATGCTAGGCGCAGTGTAAGCTTTGTCTGGTGCAGACTGGTATATCATCACAGTCTTTTGCCGACTAATTGATAAACCCAATGAGCTGCATGCTTTCAAGAAACAGAGTGAGCAAAACGATCACAATCGTCAGCATAGAGGAATTCACGCATTAATGATATAAATAGCTTCGTTCTGGCAGGAAACATTCTGACATTGAACATTTTACCTGTTGTTCAATATCTAATATAAACACTATGTGGGCAATCTTCTGGGCCTATCAAGTAAACACTGTTAAGTACAACGCAGAGTCGGCGCTGGAATATATATGTTTATATTTATATCTATCTCTCCCTCTC
>OZ024742.1:307311082-307328582 GCA_964016885.1 Eledone cirrhosa
ACTTCCTTATATGGGAAGATTGTAGTTGTCAAGAGGATTGGTTAAAATTTGTTGTAAACACAAATAAGTCTATCATGGCATTTTGGTGGGAGGTAGGGGTGGCTGAACTTGCCTGTAGAACAATAGGGGAGTGACAGGAGCGGTCAAGCGTTGAAAGTGATATGTATACAGCAGATTCTAAGGATAGTGTATGAAGTGGAGGAGGGAGGTTATAGAATAGGTAAATCGAATGAGAGTAGGAGACAATAAAAGATAATAGAAATAAATAAAAAATATATAAAATTAGATAGTAAGAAATGAATAAAAAAAATTACAATGCTATCTTACAATTAGAGGTTAATAAGTTGAGAATAGAAAAAACTTGTAGAAATTGA
The DNA here is from genome assembly GCA_964016885.1 of Eledone cirrhosa. NCBI lineage: Eukaryota > Metazoa > Mollusca > Cephalopoda > Octopoda > Eledonidae > Eledone > Eledone cirrhosa. The sequence continues at coordinate 307,311,457 of OZ024742.1, forward strand.
GTAGTAACAAAACTGATACAAATTAAGGGGTTTAACACATCTGCTATAAGTAGTTAGTAAAACGTAATCGGCCAATTCTATCTTAAAATTACAGGGGTGGGGGAACTGATGCTACAGAGGCCCGATGGGCTGCATCGGGGTAGGCGAAAGGGGAAGAAAATAGGGGGTGGAAGGAAGTGATAGGATGAGACAGGGGGAAGAAGAAGACAAAGAGGAAAAGAAAAGAGATACATCTACCTATGTAAGCTGAGGTTTCCGCTAACTTATTCGGCAAGTGTGTGTGAGTGGGGGGGGGGTATCAGCCTTTGTCTAGCCACCCGGGTCGTTATGGGGTTTGAGGGTGAGGTAAGTCCTACGCAATCTGTGTTTGCATGCAGTTACCAGTTCGTCTTTCTTGTTTAGGAGTTGGTCCTTCGAAAACGGTACTTGTAATGTTTCCTCCGAGCATAAGTTACACGGACGGCGTCCTCCCGCGTAAGAGTTAGCTCTGGACAGTAAGCTCCAAGTGAGATTTTAGGTTATATTATTATCTTGGAGGTCCCAGATGTGGCCCGAAAGAGTAGTGGCATGTCGCCGGAACGGGTTTCGGAAAGTATGTCGGTGTTGGTAGAGCCGGATCTTGAAGTAACACGCGGTTAATCCTATATAAGCTTTGTTGGAGGTGTCCGTCCTCGCGTTGCACTGGTAGATCACGTTACGTTCTCGGCATTTGTTGTTGAGGGGGCACGTAGATCTATCAGGGCAGTTACACCTCCTGGTCGGCTCTCCACTGATGTCTAGGTTATTTCTTCCATAGGGGTTAAGTTTTTTTGTTGTTTGAGGAGACGATGTTTTGTGCGAAGCTTGGTGTGGTGCTGTAGTAGAGTTTGATGGTGTTTTTGTTGAATATGTTGTGGTAGCGGTGTTGTAGTGGGAAGTGTTTTTCGAGGAGTCTAAAGAAGACTTTCCCGATAGGTGTTGCCACCTCGGCATTATGGGGAGGATTGAACCACGTTACGTTGCGTTAGCGGCGGTGTCGCCTGCTGGTTCCGCTAAGGGAAACTGAATAAAAGGATATTTCCTCTCGGAAGCCACTTCGCTTGAGGACCTGGTTGTAATGAGGCGCGTGTTCGTCGAATATCTGCTCATTAGCGGACAAACGAGATATGCGGAGGAAGATGTTTTTAACCAGGTTATTTGTGATGTTTCTAGGATGGTTAGAGCGGCGGTGGATGTAGTGCAGGTTGTCCTTTGGTTTCCTGTTTGGGTAGTACAGATCAATTTCGAGGTTAAGGGTAACGTCCAGGAAATTGACTCGGGTTAGGGACGTTTGTAGGGTGATTTTAAATCCCCAGTCCCGGAAGAAGTTGATTAGTTGTTTACGGACCCGGTCTGTACTACTGGGGTTGTACTCTTTGAGAGCGAGGAGCCCAGCATGCCGGTACAATCTACCGCCGAATGCAGGAAACATTTCGGTGAGTTTAAATAGTAGGAATAATCCAATAAGATCTGTGATCTCGGCCGAATCCGTCGCGCCTATACTGACCGCTCCACTCTCCCCCTATTGTTCTACAGGCAAGTTCAGCCACCCCTACCTCCCACCAAATGCCATGATAGACTTATTTGTGTTTACAACAAATTTGAACCAATCCTCTTGACAACTACAATCTTCCCATATAAGGAAGTACCCCCTTGACAAGTTCGGCTATTTATTCACCAGGCTAAACATTCTAATTTAGTCCAGAAATAGCCGTCGAAAGGGCTTGAGCTCTGCCGTCGGGGTCATACTTTTTCCCATTTCCCACTCTACTACCCTAAGTATTGAGTACTCTGGTGCGTTATGGTCCATCTGGTTCCTTACCACAATTCCTTTGTTATATATATATATATATGTATGTGTGTGTGTGTGTTCACACACACACACACACACATATATATATATATATACCTTCCTACGTATCTATATGTCTATCTGTCTATATATTTATACATCTATCTGTCTGTCTGGTTATTTATCTACACACATACAACCCTCTCACCCTACACATTTACCTCAGTTTAACCATCAAATCCGAAAATAACTCTCTTCATCTTAGGATCTTGTGATAAATATATATATATATATTATTTCTGAAGACGGCGTATATATGTGTTGGTATGTATATTTAATCTTGATAGTTTGTATAATTCTGTATAATTTTGTACATAGATCTGTTGAATATGCATACCAATTCTAACACATATATATCCTAGAAACGATCGTTAAATAATGAACTTTTTTTGTTTAATATAAGGAACTGTTTCATTGTTTTATTCATTATTTGTTTAATATTTTATATATATATATGTAAATATCTATAAGTCGTTTGGAAGCCTCGACAATGCAAATGGGTAAATCTCCGGGTAACAAGGTCCGGTGGTGGAGAGAGAGATGTAAGTGGGTGTACGTTGAGATGCGTGGTGTGTATAAGATGTGTGAGATGTGTAGAATGAAGGGAAGAGTAAAAGGATAAAAATAATAATAACAACACAAGAGAGAGTTACCTTGGGAGAGATTTAATAGTCCCTATATATTTCGGATTCACATCCATCAACAGGGGTTTTTTTCCGGGGTGGGGGAAAAGGTTGTCTGTCGGACAAGTCCGGAAGGCGTCTTTCGCTGTTTGCTGATTTGAATATATATATCAGTGTAGTTTAGGTTGGAGATTGTATAGACTATACAGACCTTTGTATAGCTGGCTATATAGACTCTCATATAGTTTATTGTATAACTGGCTTTATATATTATTATATAGACTCTAGTATAGTTTATTTAAACTACTGTATAACTATCATATAGACTGTTATATAACTATCATATAGACTACCATATGGATTATTGTATAACTGGCTATATATACACCCATCCCACTACCCCTATTCCACCCATCGCCATCAACACCACCCCTTTCTCTGTAAAGTTATGTTGATACCACAACATCCAGTCCAAAATAAATGGGGTTGTGTAGGTGTCACGACAAAATAACACAGTCTACGCTGTAATGTTGCCGTGTAGGTAACACGGTAAAAACCTCCCAGTCCACACTGTAAACATGGTTGGTGTTAGGAAGGGCATCTAGCCGTAGAAAACCTGCCAGACAGTCGTATACAAGCGAGATACGGTCTCCCGGCCAATCTTGCCTCAAGTAGGACAATTCCCGTCTAAATCCATGCTAGCGTGGAAGATAGACGTTAAACAATGATGATGATGATGATTGACTGGTTGAGAATCACTGATATAGACTGTTATATAACAGGCCATGTAGACTATCATATAGATTATTGTATAACTGGTCATATAGACAATTATGTAGACTCCAGTATAACTGGCGATATAGAATATTGCATAGACTATTGTATAACTGGTCATATAGACAATTGTATTAACTACTGTATAACTGATAATGTAGACTATCATATAGAAGATTATATAACTAGTCATGTAGACTGCTATATAGATTATTGTATAACTGGTCATATAGTTTTAATATTAGTTATTGGTTATTTTTATCAAAGCTCTTTCGTCACACAATCTGTAACCTCCTCAATGACTGCTTGTGTCTCTTTGTGTTTCCTCTTCTTTCTGGGCTTATTCTGATTCCTCCATCATGCAAAACGTATATATTTACACACGAACACACACACACACACACACACACACACACACACACACACACACACACACACACACATATATAAATTGATGGTTCTTGTGTGAAAAGGATTCCTTCTGTCGTTGATATATCCTTGCATTGGTAGAGAGGGTTCGAAGTAGCTTTAACATTTTGTTTTGCACATGAATTGAGATGCCAATAATTGATCATATTAAAGATGCCGTTTTATCTCTTCTCGTTTTACTGGATATTATTAATTATAGATGGGGCAATGAAGAAAAAAAATACTATATGACCCCCATCCCACCTCACTCGCATCCAAGCCAAAACATATGAATATTATACAAATATAAGCAATAATATAAAATAAATTTTAGCTGATATCAAACAACGTATGAGATTAATTGCATATCTTGTATTTTATATGTATTTTGCATATATAGAATATTTTTCTTTCATTGTGTTTTTTGTTTTCAAGGCAAATGGCGAAAATGTCCAGAGATGAAATGAATAAATTATATATTTATTCGTCGAAACCTTTGTGTGTATGTGTGGGGTATTATGTTGTGTGGTAGTGTTGCTGGTGTTGGTGGTTTTGTGGTGGTGTATGTTAGTGGTGGTGTCATGCTGCTGTGTGTTGTTGTTTTTATTGTTGTTGTTAGTGGTGGTGGTGGTTGTGTTGGAGATGTTGTTGGTGGTGCCATGTCATGTGGTGATGGTGGCAGTGGTGCTGTGGTTGGTGGTTTTGTTACTGGTAGCGGTGTGTGTTGGTTGTGGTGGTATATCATGCCGTGTGTTGTTGCTTTTGTTGTTGTTAGTGGTGGTGGTATTGGAGATGTTGTTGGTGGTGCCATGTCATGTGGTGATGGTGGCAGTGGTGCTGTGGTTGGTGGTTTTGTTACTGGTAGCGGTGTGTGTTAGTTGTGGTGGTATATCATGCCGTGTGTTGTTGCTGTTGTTGTTGTTAGTGGTGGTGGTGTTGGAGATGTTGGTGGTGGTATCATATCATGTGGGCAGTTGTGGTGATGTTGGGGTTAGTAGTGTTTTGTGTGTATGTGTATATACATTTTAATGAGCTGTCGAGCCACCACAGAATGCTTTGCATTTATATAGTATGTATACATACATACATGCATGCAGACACACATAAACACACACATACACCCACACAGACACATACACCACACACAAACATTCAGCCATACACACAAACACACACACACACACATATATATATATATATATATATATATATATATATATATATATATATATATATATATATATATATATATATATATATATAACGAATGAATTGTGGTAAGGAACCAGATGGACCATAACGCACTAGAGTACTCAATACTTAGGGTAGTAGAGTAGGTAATAGGAAAAGGTATGACCCCGACGGCAGAGCTCAAGCCGTTTCGACGGCTATTTATGGACCGTCGAAACGGCTTGAGCTCTGCTGTCGGGGTCATACCTTTTCCTATATATATATATATATGTATATATATATATATATATATTGTATTTTTGTTTGTAGTACACATACATATATTATGCAAACTCACACAAGCACACTCATACATAGACAGAGACAAACACGCACGCACGCACGCGCACACACACGCACACACACGCACACACACGCACACACACACACACACACACACACACACACACACACACACACACACACACACACACACACACACACACACACACACACACACACACACACACACACACACACACACACACACACACACACACATATATATATATATATATATATATATATATATATTGCATTTGTAGTACAAAAATCATGATCCAAAATCCTATGCCGAAACTGATATCGTTTTAATTTGAGTTCGTCTGTGTCGACGTCGCAGAACTCCAGCTCACTCTCAATGCGAGTAACAATAACAACAACAACCACAGTGGTAATAATAGAAATAATACATGTAGCAACATTAATGATAGACACAGCAACAACAACAACAAAAACAAGAAACATAATAAAAGTAACAACCACAATGGTAGAAATAACAGTAACAACAACAATAACGGTGGAGAAAACAACAACAATACATCTAACAATCACAGCAACAATACATCTAGCAATCATAACAATAATAATAATGTTAATGATAGGAACAACAACAACCACCATAATAACAATAATAGCAACACACACAACTATGACGATGGATATAATGACAATCCCTTAGAGAAACTATTCTTCAATCCAGCTGACAAAACATATAAGATGGGTAATATCTATCCTACGAGGTTACCCTTTAATAAAAGGGTTTGTATACCACAACAAATAGATGACGAGACAGAGGCACAGTTCACCATAGCTAGAAATAAGATTAGACAAAGAGTAGACCGGTATACTAAGAGACAAAGCAGACCAGAGGTCCAACAACTTGGGAGGAAACCTGTAGAAGGCTTGGTTAGCCTCAAGCAGCGCACAAGGGATGGTGAGGTAGTATGTCTACCCACTGATAAATCTGGTAGGATGTCAATAGACAGCATGCCGAACTACATCAAGGCTATGAAACCCCACATCACCAATACGAGCGAAATTGCATAGCAAATACATGATGGGAGAGAGAAAATCCTCAACGCTCACATGATGATGTGGACCGACATCCTAAAGCCAAGCAGATGCACTGCCAACAACTTCCAGGCGTCTAACAATGGCATACCACCCTTGTATGGACTCCGCAAAGACCATAAGACAGTCGACGACCCGACAACAGGACCACCAACAAGACCTGTATGTGGAGCAAATATAGCTAGCAACTACAGGTCCTCCTACTTCCTCTCAATGGTTATACGCCCCATAATCAAGATGTCCCCATAGGTATGTGACAGTACAGAGGACCTCCTCAGCAGAATCAGTGAGTACAACAAAAACAAAAACCTATGCAACTGCATAATAGGCAGTATGGATGTGGTATCACCGTACCCATCCATTAACATTGATTTTGCTGCTGTGGAAAAATGTGTGGAGATGATCATTGAGAATGAGGTGGAGTTCTGCGACGTCGACACAGACGAACTGGGCCTCCTACTTAGACTTACCTATGACACTGACTACCCAGACAGCCATGACCATAGACGTTTCTGCCCCAGTAGACCCAGAAGAGGTAGACCCCCCCCCCCCCCACCATAACCTCAATGTCAAAAAAGACTCCCATGGGAAGGTGGATTGGGTGTACCAAAGCTATACGGACCCCCCCAAAACAATGATCAGGTAAGAAAAATGGTCGCACATGCAATATGGGATAGTATCAAAACTACCCTAAAGGGCCACATATTCAAATTCAACGAGAAGATCTACACCCAAAATGAAGGAGCAGCCATTGGCGTCAGCATAGCTGGTGACGTTGCCAAACTTTTTATGGTATGGTGGGAAAGGAGACTCAAAGATCTCCTTGATGAGAGCTCCATAGACCTCATCATGTACTCTCGTTACGTAGATGACATCAATATAGTAATAAGAACACCCCCACTAGAGAGTACTAACAAGTTTGATTTAGAACGTAGCACAATGGAAAGCATCCAGCAGATAGCTAATTCCATACACCAGAGTATAACTGTAACTATCGACTACCCTTCCAAACACCCTAACAATAGACTGCGTGTATTAGACATGGAACTCTGGATTAACACTATAGAAAAGAGAGCCCAAATTCTCCACTCACACTACGCTAAACCCATGGCCTCCAAATACCTGATACTCAAAACCTCAGCAATGTCCAGTAGTGCTAAGTTTAATATTCTGATCGCAGACTTGGTACGAGTGATGAAGAACGTGTCCCGCATGTGCGACCCAACAGAAATGGAATGAAACATCCAACACTTCATCAACCGCATGCAGTTCTCTGGCTACAACCAAAGAGCCAGAATAAGAGTATACGAAGGAGCCACGGAGAAGTATAAGACCCTCATAGAACTGGACATGAAAGGAATTTGCCCATTATACAGGAGCAAATCATGGAATAGTTTAGATAGGACTAGATATAAGATAGGGAAAGCCACCTCATGGTACGATAATCAGAGATACCAGAGTGTCATGTTTGTGGACGCTACCCCTGGAGGAAAATTAGCTAACCAGTGTAGAAAGGCCCTGACAAAGACCCATTAAACATTAAGGTGGTAGAAAAGCCAGGAACCACCATAAAATCCCTGATCAGCAAAACCTACCCTTTTAAGAAAACCCACTGTACTAATAGGAAATGTATTAGATGTAAAATAAAACCCCGGATAAACTGTAAAACTAGAAACGTAGTCTATAGCATAAGATGTACAGAGGGTACTTTCAGAAACATGACAACAACATACATAGGCGAGACAGCTCGTAGCATAGGTGAAAGGATAGACCAACACTGGGGAGAACTAAAAGGACGAAAAATGGTTCAGTACTATACGAACATGCCAGACAACAACACGACGGTAACATAGACAACATAGAAATTAGAATAATATCTAAACATAGAAATGACCCAGCAGATAGGCAAATCAGAGAGGCCAGCGAAATAGAACTTAGAAGGCCAAGGCTAAACAAAAAAAAATGAATGAAATAACAACAACACCCAAACAAACAATACTGACCTAAGAGAAGTATAAATAAATACATACACAAGCACAATAACAACAAACACATATAAACACACACTAGTAAACTAAGATAGAATACAATAACCAATACACAGTCACCCAAACACGAACACACATCAAACACTATACACACGCGCAAACGCATGCGTAGAGAAGACAAAAATAAATAAATAAATAGATAAACAGACTAAATAAAGATGGCGTAGGCATACAATACAACAGGAGGAAACATAATAGCACCACTGACGATGTTGCAGATGTGCAAAGAAAGAACTTTGTTAGACTATATATATGTGTTTGTGTCTATATTATATCTGTATTTTTGACCGTTGGTCAGTCAATGGTAACATTGAGGACCGAATAAATTAAATTAACCGATATAAAAGACACAGAAGCGAAAACCAACCAAACAGTGAATGTGTTCTGTTATTAATTCTGGCAATATTATTACACAAATATGACCCTCCCCAAGTATAACTATATATATATATATATATATATATATATACATACACACACACACATATATGTGTATACATGTGAGTTTAAACACACACACACACACATATATACATATATGTGTGTGTGTATACATGTGGGTTTACACACACATACACACGCACATATATATATACATAATATCATAAACCCTACCACTATAAGACTGTCATACTCTACAGCGTTAAACCTCGAACAACACATAAAAAAGATCAATACTAGAAGGTTAAACGAAAACACTAAAAACTTAAGTACAAAGAACACAAAAAAAACAGTAGACAATACACTACAGAACATAAATAAACCACACCTAAGTTCGTCCGCAATACTACTCCAGAGTAAACCTAACTACAAAACCAACGTACACAACTGTAACTGCACCTATCCTGACAATTGCCCCCTCGGCAATAACTGCCTGGAAAAAAATATCATCTATATGTGTACCATTGAATCCGGAGGCAACGAGTGGTATTACGTGGGATCAACGGCAACATCGTTTAAATCTCGATTATATAGGCATTCTTACTCAATAAAACACCAGAGCCAAAGAAATGTAACAACTTTAGCAGAAAAAGCTTGGACGCTCAGGGATAGCGATCAAAAGTTTACCCTAAAATGGGAGAAATTAGCTAAAGCCCAAAGCTTTTCCAGGAGCCAAAATTTCTGCAAATTGTGTAATCTTGAGATTTATTACATAATCACACACAAGAAGAAATTGCTTAATAACAGAATTGAACGAACATTATTCTGCCGCCACCGAACTAAAACCCTTTTTTCCCACTACAAGCTGAATATTACATAAAGAGGGACATCCCCCCAACTATATAAACCTCAATCTAGTTAGAAAAATATAAAAACAATCTCTTCTCAACATATATATGTATATTAATAAAATTAAATTACCACACTAATAATGGAAAGATATGCTGATGAGAATAGGTGCGAATATGCTATAATGAATGTGTCTAAAAGCGACCATATGTATGTATATATGTGAAAATGTATATAAATAAGTAAATATATATATATGTTTGATGTGTATAGTTAGATGTATGTGTATTCATGTATTAAAGTGTTTATATATATATATATATATATATATATATATATATATATATATATATATACACATAGACAGGAGTATGTATGTATATATGTGTGTGCCTATACGTGTGTATATGAAGATAAGTTGAGTATGAAAATGTATATACATGAATGCGTATGTATGTACATATATATATGTATATATATGTATATATATATATGTGCAGGTATATATGTATGTAAGTATGAGCATGTAAGTATGTGTATGTGAGTGTATGTATTTTGTAGAGGTGTGCATATATGTTTGTGTGTGAATGTGTGGGCGAACGGATACGTACACTTGAAAGAAAAATTTAAGTCTGTATGTTAATTAAGTGCAAACACAAAACCAACCATGCATATTTTTACTATCTCTAATCCTTCTATAGATTTAGAAAAATAACCAACGCCAAATAATGTATTCTATAAAAATGTCAAACCAACAGATGGGATCTAATTACTCACTGCTACCAAAAATTCTCACTGCTATCAAAAAAATCTCTATCCACTCCCTTAACTATTCTTCTAAAAACTTCACCCCTCCCTCTTAATATTCTCTATAAAAACCAAACAGGTTCTCAATAAAATTATTCTGATGAAATGACAGTTGATAATAACATTGAAATATTGATTGTCTGCATAATTAATACTTTGTAGATAGCAGCTGTTTTCAGGTTATGTAACTGTTATTGAAACACGTGTCAATAAATTCCTTTTAACTGAACTGTATCCATTTAAATCCTTCTATTTTCTCCGGATTACTTTTGAAACTACAACTGGAACCGTCGAGCAAACTCTACGTGAGCTGTCCATCTACTGTGTGTAATATTCATATTACAACACTACGGAAAATATTATATATATACATATATATATATATATATATAAGGATGTTTATACATGCATAACTCCACGCAATTATTTGCATGTAGAAAAAAAAATTACATGGGCATCTGATGATTGAAAGTTGCCAAAGAATGTGTATTTCAATGGGAAGTTCGCTGCTTCACTACACCATGACTAAGTAATCTATATTACTATCACCCTTCTCTTTATAACTCACAACCATTTATTTGGATTCACCTGGTGCTGAAAAGTAATAACAATTACATCAACAATAATGATGAGTGTGCCCATCGGAAAAATATTGTTTTTTTATAACATTGCATACGAAGCTATTTATTGGAAATGGTTATATTTATATAAAACAATTGCATGGCAAATCTTTGTAAGAACCTTTGTTCAATTATGTTCAACACACCAAATATATGACACGAATTTGTTATTTTACTAAATCCCTCCAAAGTCTGAAAATTATAAGTAGTGTCTTTCCCAAGAAACATGGGAACGAAAGGATTAATGAATTTTGTGATTCTCTATTAGAATTTTGTGATTCTTTATTATTGTCAATAACTACATATCTGATACACCTTACTGACTATGATGTTGTCACAAAGAAATACTCCAAAGAAACAACGAAACAACGGCAGTAATGAAAGACATTTTAAAAAGAAAATATAGAGATACAGAAACAGTCCTAGCTTTACACACATAATAAGAAACTGTCCATTACTGACTATTGAACCTTATATGTACAATTGAAGAAATTCGATGTTTTTCCAGACCTATGGCTTCAGACTTCACCAGACTTAGTTACATAAGACAACCGAATCTAGAATTGTTACGAAAACTTCAAAGCGGTTACAACTACTTCCTAATTCGTAAACACGACTATTATTATATAAGCCAAAAGCAACAAATGTGTGCCAAAGCGAAATTAAATTGTTGTGGCCGTCTCTTGTAAGAGCAAGAACCATATTGTCAGAGGAGTGTTGCGTTGTCTTTTTTGTCCCTCCTCAAACTAGACGGGCTGTTTCTGCGGGAGATGAACAGGAAAGCGAATAATTGCGTGGGATTTGTCAGGCATTTTGAATTCAAGCAATCTCCACATTCTTTCTGGAGCACTCACATATCTGGCATCTAGAAAATTCTTGATTTCATCATGAATTATGACTTGCTGTCAGTTGCTTCGCTGATGTTTACAGTTATGGAATCATAGCCTTTGTATATGTATTTATACACATATTTCACTGAGTGGATGAAGGCGCAAATTTCTAGATTGACGTGGCAGTTGATATTTGTTATAAGGTACAACATATCGGTTGTCTACTACTTTCGGACAACGTTCAATGTTGAACTCGGACGTCTTCTGGGGGATAGATAACTATCTCGGGTTTTAAAGGTTTTCTGTTGAAATTGTTTGGGAAAGTCTTTTGAGCAGTTGTTATTTTCCATGCATGGCGCGTTAGAGTTTTTCTCTCCCAGTGCATTACTGGTACTTTATTTTATCGACCCCGTAAGAATGAAAGGCAAAGCTAACCTCGGTGGGATTTGAACTCAGAACGTATAGGGCCGTAACTCTATTCTGTAACTTTATGCAACACTATTATTAATAATAAAAGTTACTATAGTTATGATGAGTGCCGTTGTATTAGGATTGTTCCTTGTTGGACAAGTAATTTCGCCAACGAAGTCAACTGACTATAAATTGCTTGTCTAGTTTGAGGAGGGACAAAAAAGACAAGTGCTAGAAAGAGCTGCGCAACGCAACACTCCTCTGACAATATGGTTCTTGCAAAATGATGAAAATGCAAGACGATATCTATATGTAGACAACCCTTATTATCTCTACAAAACCCAGCAGATTTTTCTTCTTAGATGGCTCTGGTAGTACAGGAAAAATGTACCTCTACAGTACCTTGATATCGCATTTGAGTCGTCAAGGAAAGAGTGTTCTCTCATTTGCTACAACAGGCATTGTGGCTGATCTATTGCACCAAGAAAGAACTGTACACAGTGGCTGATCTATTGCACCAAGAAAGAACTGTACACAGTGGCTTTAATCTCCCAGTCCCTATCTTGGAAAACTCTACATCACCAACGAAGATTCCATCACAGCGCTCTGAAACATTAAAATTAGCTGACCTAATAATAATTGATGAGGCATCAATGCTTTCAGGAAATGCATTGAGTTGCTTTGATCTACTGCTAAAGGAAATAATTGTTTCTACTTTTGGCAGAAGGCCAGCAATTACCCAGTGTATTACTGGTACTTTATTTTATCGACCCGGTAAGGATGAAAGGCAAAGTTAACCTCGGTGGGATTTGAACTCAGAATGGCAAGGGCCGTAACTCTATGCGTCAAAGCATGGTGTCCGACCCTCTACCGATACTGCCAATCCATCGCCATTGCTAAAGGAAATAATTGTTTCTACTTTTGGCACAAGGCCAGCAATTACCCAGTACATTACTGGTACTTTATTTTATCGACCCCGTAAGGATGAAAGGCAAAAGAAATAATGAACTGCCATAAGCCTTTCGGCGGTAAGGTTCTCTTTCTTGGAGTGACTTTAGGTAAACTGCGCCGGTTATTCTGAGAGGGTCAAATGCTGCTATAATTGAATCTTCTACCAAATATTCTCCTCTGTGGACAGATGTGACAATTTTTACTTTAACTGAGAATATGCGAATAAATGGACAAGAAGAATTCACCGCATGGCTTCTTAGCATAGGAAATGGAACAGTCACTAATGATGTCGGCTTAGATGAAGATCTAATAAAAATACGTGAAACCATGATTTCATCTGGAAATTTGATAAGAGACATATTTGGCGACGACATTTCTGTAGTAAGTATCGGAGATATTGATGAAACTTCAACAAAAATTATTTACTAAAAGATAAAGATTCAATCGAACTGAATATCAAGATATCACTTCTAGATATAGACTTACAGATATATGAAAGTGTTGATGTGCTGGTTGACGAAAGTGCCGAGAATATCATGAATTATCCGGAAGAGTATTTGAATTATCTGATGCCGTTAGGCATGCCCCCATATAATCTAGCACCGAAGAAAAATTCCATTGTGATGTTGCTGAGAGATTTGGATCCTGCTAATGGCTTGCTGAATAGTACTCGATTTTTGGTTTTATTTTCTAATGAATCTTATATTCATGTAATAATCATTACTGACAGTAAAAAAGGAAATGAAGCTTATATACCACGTCCGAGTGAAACAGATCTACCCTTCAATATGAGTAGACTGCAGTTCCCTGTGATACCAACTTTTGCCATGACCATAAACAAATCACAAGGACAGAGCCTCAAAAAAAGTTGGTATTTACTTGCCACCTTCCATAGTCAGTCATGGCCAGCTTTATGTGGCCTTAAGTTGTACAAGAAGGAAGGAAAACTTAAAAATTCTTTTGAAGGAAACAAGCAGTCAAGGCACATTAGTTGTAGAAACTTTTCACAAAAACATTTGTAATAAAAGAATTATTAAACTAAAAACTTGGTTTTGTACCCTTTTTATATATAAAATACTACAATTAACGTCATTTTTGACGGCACGGAGCCAGCTAGTTATTAATAATAATATTGACACAAGCCAACGAGGGAAACTCTACATAGTCCAAGTAGAAATAGTAATCATATTTTCCTCGAAGCTTATCCTATCAGCTTAAAATGTAAGAATACATTGGCTAATGAAGTCCTAGACACATTGTTTCTTTCTTTAGAAAAAGTACGGAATTGTCACGACTGGACATCTTTAATCACAGGTCTGTTCAATCAGAGTTGATCTGTGTTCCACTTGCAAAAACAACAACATCAACAACGTTGATGATGGCCACCAGAAACTAAATCCATTTTATCAAAGCTATAGTTAAAAATGAACCATTACCAAACAACTTTCGTTCACCAGTCACAATTCTCAACCAAGACATTATATACAAATATATACAATTAATTCCCTTTTGAAAATTATCTTATTCCATGTTTATTCGACAGAAGTGTTTTTAAAACAAATTCTATTTATCTTTTAGTTAGTTCTTTTCTTTTTTTGTTATTAGCGATTGCACTGTACATTCTTTTGGCTGGAATAGTAATGGTATGATTTTTACTTCTTGTGTTATGTAATTCCCTGTCATATATCGATTCTTGTTTTTCTACCTTTCCAGTTGGATTAATGTCAAATCTTTCCACAAGATTTAAATCAGCGAAAAGTTAACATTTATTGATCAGCTCGAACATCTAAAGATTAGAGAAGCATTGGAAAAGGAAAGCCACGTTGCTTGGTGATTGATGCTGTATCATAGCTCCCAGGTAGGCTGAATACAGTAAAATTGGCGACTGAATTCATTTGATTTAGCGCAGATGCTATGGTTAGTTAAATGAAACATCCACTCATGAATATTGATTATGATATTTCCAAATATTGGATTTACGACTTACAGGTATGAAGTATTCTTTTAGAGTAGAGGCAGCATGGCCGAATGGTTAAGGAGTTCGTTTCGTAACCATTAGGTTCCAGGTTTGATCGCTCTGTGTGGTATCTTAGGCAAGGTTGACTTAAAATTTGTGAATGAAATTTCATAGACGGAAAGTGCTTGGAAGCCTACCCGAGGGACTAGACCTGTATTTCAAAAGGTTAGCTTTATCAGACACTGTGTTACGCTGCATGTCACTTAGAAAAAGAGTACTCAATTCTGTAGAATGCTCAGCTATATATACATCAATTTCATGAACAGGCTGTTTCCTTGATCAAGCAACTGGAACGTTTAATGTAGAAACCGACGGAAGCTAATTTTAATTCCAATTCAGTTGTTGCTCGTAGTTTTCTGACTGAATCTTGCTAAAGACGTAGCAAATGAAAGACCGATCCAAAGCAAAACAAAAGAAAAACAAAACAAAACTAATAGCTAGCTTTTATGTTCATTCGTTATGGATTTCAGTGTTTAGTGTTTGGTCTATGTTGGATATAACTAAAGTAAGGACATGTGACTAGTTGTCGTTGTTGTCATGAGAATATAAAGAGGGTGATATTTGTGTGCTACAAAAAGGTAGAAATAGCTATCGCCATTACGTTGTCGTCATTCCGAGGTCGCACTTACCGTTGAAATCCGCAATATTTAAAACGGAAGTCATGTTATATGTTCTCGATATCACACATCTTTTCTTCAATGGACTCTCCTGGCATTCTTATCATTAAAAGAAATAATAGATCAAACTTTGAGTATAAACTCGTAACAAATTGCTTTCAACGAATACATTTATATAAAAAATACCTTGTATTTTGCAACTTATCTGAATAGGCCATTTTTGCTCATACAATTTGTACTCTGCTCTGTGTGTTGTGTCATTGATCGAAGCCTTAATTAATTCGAATTTTAACTGACCTGTCATTAAGTTGAAACAACTATCGTGATTTGCCTGGCAAGGCTTTGTGAATGGGAACTACTGGAGCATATTCATAAGTACACACACACAAAGAAACACACACACACACACACACACACACACACACATATATATATATATATATATATATATATATATATATATATGCATATATATATGCATATATATATATATATATATATATATATATATATATATATATATATATATATATGCATATATATATATATATATATATATATGCATATATATATATATATATATATATATATATATATATATATATATATATATACATATACACGCATACACACTCACACATCACACACGTGCTTATAGACTCCATCAATTGATTTATACTTTAGTTGATCGACACCGGAAGGATGAATGACATGGTTGATTGCTCTCAGTTTCATTTCAAATCTAAACGTAAAGAATCGGAACAAATACTGCAAGGTATTTTATTCAACGTCCCAGTGGCTCTGCCACTCTAATGCCCTCGTTCGTCAATACAATAGTACCTGAAATAGGGTCAGTCTCATCTCATAGACAAATTGACAATGTGCTTATTTCAGTGAAAAAAATTAATAAAGCAGTAAAAGAGATGCTGAGTTGTCGATTATGAAGGGATTTAAAGCATTGAAAGAACCGTTGGAGAGGTACAATCTCATCAGAGGCCGTTAAAACTGTTCAGATGTGAGCCGTAACAACAACTGGGTTGTCAATTAAGAAGAACAGCTCAAGAGGCAGATTTGAAACCGTGTTTTGCAACGAGTTCAGTTAGGTGGTTAAACAATTTCCGCTTCATTTAGGCTGTTAATACTTCAAGAAAAAGAATGAAGACTACACCATCTTTTGCTTTCTACTATAAATCCATATCTACAAAAAAAAAAAAAAAAAAAAGAATCATTATTATAACTTTCTAATGTTTTAACTTACAGCAAATATCAAAGTATTTTTTGAAATAGACACTTTGGTTGGCGCTCATTGGATGAAAGATAAGTCTCCAAGTTGGCTG